>JASVEL010004307.1:0-14404 GCA_032618575.1 Nicotiana noctiflora | reverse complement strand
TACAGCAGGAGTTAGGTACTCGGGTGGAGCTGAGCACAGCCTTTCACCCCTTGACTGACGGGCAATCCGAGTGCACTATTCCGATTTTGGAGGATATGCTTCGTGCGTGCGTGATTGAGTTTGGAGGTTCATGGGATCACTTCTTGCCACTGGCGGAGTTTGCTTATAACAACAGCTACCAGTCTAGTATTCAGATGGCACCGTACGAGGCCCTATATGGTAGGAGGTGCATGTCTCCCGTGGGTTGGTTCGAGCCGGGCGAGGCCAGGCTGCTAGGTACTGATATGGTTCAGGATGCAATGGACAAGGTCAAGGTGATTCAGGACAGACTTCGTGCAGCCCAGTCTAGACAGAAGAGTTATGCGGACAAGAAGGTTCGCGATGGTTGGTGAGCGGGTTCTGCTTCGAGTCTCGCCCATGAAGGGCGTTTTGAGGTTTGGGAAGAAAGGGAAACTGAGTCCCAGATTTATTGGCCCTTTTGAGATTTTGAGGCGTGTCGGGGAGGTTGCTTATGAGTTGGCTTTACCTCCTATTTTAGCCGGAGTTCACCCCGTATTTCATGTCTCCATGCTCCGGAGATACCATGGTGACCCGTCGCATGTGTTGGATTTCACTTCTGTTCAGCTAGACAAGGATCTGTCTTATATTGAGGAGCTAGTAGCTATTCTAGACAGGCAGGTCAGAAAGCTAAGGTCAAAGAACATCGCTTCGGTAAAGGTTCGGTGGCGGGGCCAGCCGGTCGAGGAGGCGACTTGGGAGACCGAGCAGGATATGCGCAGCCAGTACCCTCATCTTTTCACTACTCCAGGTATGTTTTCTATGCTCGTTCGAGGACGAACGAATCTTTTAAGTGTGGGAAGATGTAACGACCCGACCTGTCGTTTTAGAAAATTACGCCCCAATCCCTAATTTAACTGTTTCCCTAAGTTCATTTCTGCTATTGTGGTTTGCCGGGAGAGTCGGTTCTGAAATTTGAAGTATTTTGGGACACTTAGTCCCTAAATGAGAACTTTAAAGATAGAAAATGGTCCGTAACCGGAACAGTGTTAAGACGATCTCGGAATGGAAATCCGATGGTTCCATTAGCTCCGTTGGGTGATTTCGGGGTTGGGAGCGCGTTCGGAATGTATTTTGGAGGTCCTTAGCTCAATTAGGCTTGAAATGCCGAAGGTTGAAATTTTGGAGAATCCGAACGATAGGTGAGATTTTGATCCGGGGTCGAAATGGAATTCCGACAATTTCTGTAGCTTCTTATGTGAATTTGGATATGTCCGCAAAGTTTCAGGTCATTCGGACGTCGTTTGGTCAGGGTTTTAGATCGAATATGCAATTCGGAAAGTTTTAAGAAATTTAGGCTTGAATTCGATGTGAATTATGGGTTTTGATGTTGTTAGACGTATTTTTATGATTGGAATAAGTTCGTATCATGTTTTGGAGTATGTTGGTGGTTTTCGTTGGGGTCCCGGGGGCCTCGGGGTGTTTTCGGATGGTTAAACGGGAGAAAGCATGGAAATTGCAGGTTGAAGTATTCTGGTTCTGTCATTTTCGCCCCTGCGGAAATATGGGCGCGGAGGCGAGCCCGCGGAAGCGGACTGAGGAGCGCAGAAGCGCTTGTGCTCGCCGAAGCGGGTATTGTTCCGCTGAGGCGGTGTCGCTGGTGCGAAAGGTGTTACGCAGAAGCGGTCTAGAGGCGGATTAGGGGGATCCGCAGGAGCGGAGGATTTATCGCCTCGGCGGGTCCGCAGAAACGGAATCTGGTGCGCAGAAGCGGAAATTCTCGCAGGAGCGGTTGTCCAATCGCGGAAGCGGACGCGCGGAAGCGGTCCTTTTCTCGCAGAAGCGGGATTGGCCAGTTAGGCCTGGGATCGCAGAAGCGACCAGTTGGTCGCAGATACGGGCTCGCAGGAGCGGAATTTTGTCCGCAGAAGCGGAAATCGCAGAGAGTTAATTGTATCAGAAGTTAGAAAATTTCAGAAACATTCCAACATTTGGGGTCTCGGCTTAAGAGGCGATTTGGGCGATTTTGAAGAGAAATTCAAAGGGAATCATCAAGTAATCAACTAAGGACTTAAACTATAATTAGTATTGATAATATTATGCAATTATATCATGAAAATGGAGGAATTTGGGGTGATTCATGGAAGATTTAACCCTAGGCTTGAACTTTAGAAAATCAAGGTTTTGAGTGGGCAAATGGAGTCCGAATTTGATAAACTTTATATGCTTAGACTCGTATTGAGACAAGAGTTCCGAAAATATAACTTTCGTAATTTTTCGAGAGGTGTACCGAAAGTCGGGTTTTGGCAACTTGTGGGTTGTGGTGTATTTTGAGTTATTTTGATTGGGTAATGCCCAATTGGCCTATTTTGATGTGATTCTATTGACTTTTATCAGATACTACACGTGTGGAGGCCGACATTCGCGGCAAGAGGGTTATTTCTTAGCGGTTTTGTACCGGATTTGAGGTAAGTGGCTTGTCTAACCTCGTGTGGGGGACTTTCACCCCTAGGATATTATGTGATACTTTAAATACCTTGTACGCGAGGTGACGGGCGTGTACATGCACTGGTTGTTGAACACGTACTTTACTTAAAATGTTCAATGAGTGATATTCCTGTTGTTAGCTGTTAAATTCGATATTCTACCCGGTAGCATTTAGAAGAGCATGATTAGGTAGTATTTAACTATCTAGTTGCCTAATTGTCTTACTTGAGTTTTCTTGGTAATCGCTGGCGCTGTTTATCGGCGAAGTTATAGTTAAGCATATTATACTTCTCTCTGTGTATTCCTTTACTTGCTGTGTTTGTGGACTGCGGGTTCGATTCCCGGAGATCCTGAGATTTATTGAAATGTGGACTGCGGGTTCGATTCCCGGAGATCCTGAGATTTATTGAAATGTGGACTGCGGGTTCGATTCCCGGAGATCCTGAGATTTATTGAAATGTGGATTGCGGGTTCGATTCACGGAGATCCTGAGAATTATTGAAATGTGGAATGCGGGTTCGATTCCCGGAGATCCTGAGATTTATTGAGACGTGGACTATGGGTTCGATTCCCGAGATCCTGAGATATTGGTAGGGACTACGGGTTTGATTCCCGAGATCCTGAGTTATTGGTAGGGACTGCGAGTTCGATTCCCGGAGATCCTGAGTTATTGAGATATTATTGAGACATGGGCTGCGGGTTCGATTCCCGGAGACCCAGAGGTACTGAGAATGGGACTGTGGGTTCAATTCCCACGAGTCCTGGATTTGTTTTATTGAGTTGGTTATTTGTTGTTAGCTTAATTGTAGACAGTTGCAGTAATCATCTTATTGTTGTTATTTCGGAAATTATTGTTATTATCTATTAAACTGTTTATTTTGTTATCATCATATTATTATTGTTTCTCAGTAGGGCCCGGACCTTCCTCGTCACTACTCCATCGAGGTTAGGCTTGGCACTTACTGAGTACCGCCGTGGTGTACTCATGCTACTCTTCTGCACACTTTTGTTGTGCAGATCCAGGTACATCAGAGCCGGCTCGTGCTAGGTAATTCCGTAGCTTTCTGGGAGACTTCGAGGTATGATCTACTACGTCCGTGGATCTGGAGGCTTCCCTTCTATTCTAGTAGTACTAGTGGACATTTTTCTTCATTTCGTTGTTAGATACTCTTTACACATAGAGCCACAGTTGTATACTCTCTTTTAGTCTGTGTTACCGTGGGGTTCCGGATCTTGGTAATGTTTTATTCAGTATGTTGACGGATGTATGTGCCAAGCGGCACGGATTACATACCTTTTATGCTATTTTTCCGCTGTTTCTTATTTAAGTGTTCATAGCTTGTGTATTCCGCAACGTGTTAGGCTTACCTAGTCGTGGGGACTGGGTGCCATCACGACATGTTCATGATTGGTGAACTAGGGTCGTGACAGATACGAAAAGGATGCACTAGATAGCAATAGAGTAAACCTCACAAGAAATGCTAGCAAGAGATCGAGACCAACAACAATCGAGACCAAATATGACCGACTTCGAGTAAAACTCACTAACGGAAAGGTGAGATATCTGTAACCGATCGAAGATCAAGGCAAAAATTCCGGAACAGATCAAATCAAGGGTGAAAGTTTAGACTAATCATGATATTTACTTTTGTAATTAGAGTTATATTGTAATTAGGATTTATCTATTATACAAAGGGGAGTCGTGTCATTTGTAAAGATCTAACATTTAGGAATATCTAAGCAATACAATATTTCTCAGCTTACTTTCTTGTTCATCAACTTATTATGGCTTTAACTATTCTTGCGCAACTAGCTCAAGAGTGTCTGAGCTCGAGTACTCTATCCAAACGCTAGTTTGCTTTATATTATTATCAAATTGCATCACTTATTTTTACGTTCATCAATTGATATTAGGTGAAATCACATATACTTAAAATTATACAGTATAAGTTTAATTGTTATCTAATTTTTAGGGTAAACATTTATATAAGAAAATGAGTATCTTTAACTTTTAGGAAGCATATTGCATTTTAATTTTTTTACAAAGCAGATATATTTTACGTAAGGAAATAGGAGTAGGAAATAAGATAAAGTATGAACATAAGTAAGAATTATTTTTATAAGTTACTAGTATGAAAGTTAAATTTTTATGTCAAAGTCAAATCGTCATCTCTTACAAAATCATTAATCACTCATCACTCGCCACTCATTACAATTCCACAGACATACATACATAAACCATTCAGCTGCTCCGATTTTCCCACAAATAAATCAACAATGAAATCCACACAAACACAATACCTCTCCCCGTTCATCTTCTTCTTCCTTCTCAGCTTGGTGTTAACCTTGTTATTATCCCCTGCATCTGCTACCCATGATTACCTCAACACCCACACCAGCATCATATTCACTACCTTGGGGAGATCAAGCTATGCTTTTGACATCTTCGCTCTTCCAATATACTCGCCAACTGAATCCAACGAACTGCAGTTGACGGACGGTAATTCCGTTAACTTTAACGGCTACTTCCCCGCAACCCTACCACCTTCCCTGATATCGCGCCTACCCGATCATTGCCTCAACAAGGAAACACCGCCGTTTCATCTTATCTACGTGACGGAACGGAACGGCACCCACCATATTTTTTACGACGCTGTGTTCCACGGTACTTCTCGGAGAGCCATACTTGATTTTCCAGCTCGGACTGAGTCGACTCGAATTCAGGTTCCTTTGGTGGGTGCTCATATTTCTTTGAAAGATAAGCCTAGTTTAGTGGGGGAGTCATTGATATACGTGTCAACTCATGAGGACTCGGGTGTACCCCGGACGAGCTGGGCCGCGGTGTACTCGACCCAATTGAGTTCCGGGTCGACACGGAGGTTAACCCCTAAAGGAGTTGCTGATTTTAGCCCAGCAGTGTCTCCGTCGGGCGTTTGGACGGCGGTGGCGTCGTACGGGAAGAAGGGTTGGACTGGGGATGTTCAGGAGCTGGACACGGATATCTACGTGTTCTCAACTCGTGATGGGTCGGGCAGGGTCAAGGTGGTGGAGCACGGCGGATGGCCCGCTTGGGCTGATGATTTTACCCTTTATTTTCACAGAAAGTCTGATGACGGGTGGTGGAGTGTGTTCAAGGCTGTTCTTCCTAAAGCTGGTCAACTCAGCGTTGATTTGGTCTCGACTCACCGAGTCACCCCACCGGGTTTGCACGCGTTTACACCAGCAGCTTCTACTGTTAACAAGAATCTCATTGCCGTAGCTACAAGAAGAGCAAGTTCAGAATATCGGCATATTGAGTTATTCGATGTCGCTTTGAAGAAGTTTACAGAAATAACCCGACCCGCTTCTCCTCATGCCCATCATCTGAACCCCTTCTTCTCACCCGATTCCTCGTGGGTCGGGTACCATAAATGCAGAGGCACTGGCAACGGAAGAGGGAGTGATACACTGTTATTCGAGAATCTTAAAAACCCGATACCCGGAATTTCTTTGTTTCGAGTTGACGGGTCATTTCCCTCATTTTCACCGAGTGGTGACCGGATAGCTTATGTAAAGATGCCAGGTTTATATGTGGTAAACTATGACGGTTCGGGTTTGCGTCAAGTTTCAACAAGAATGGCTTTTTCCACAGCGTGGGACCCGAAAAGAAAAGGAGTAGTTTACACTAGCGTTGGACCCACATTTGCTAGTGAAAGAACGGAAGTTGATGTTATCTCCATTAATGTGGACGATAAGGACCTAAGTTACAAACAATTGACAACAGGAGGGCAGAATAATGCGTTTCCATCGCCTTCACCCGATGGAAAATGGATTGTTTTCCGGTCCGGGCGGTCGGGTCACAAGAACTTGTACGTTATGGATGCCTTAGAAGGCGAGACGGGTGGGCTTTATCGACTCACGAAGGGTCCGTGGACGGATACTATGTGTAATTGGTCACCCGATGGAGATTGGATCGCATTTGCATCTGACCGAGAGAATCCCGGGTCTGGTAGTTTCGAGATGTATATGGTTCACCCGAATGGAACAGGTCTCCGGAAGGTGATCCAGAGTGGTACAGGTGGGCGGACTAACCACCCGTACTTCAGCCCGGATGGGAAGTATATAGTGTTTACATCAGACTACGCAGCAGTGTCAGCTGAGCCCATAGCAAACCCTCATCATTATCAGCCATATGGTGATATCTTTGTGATCAAATCAGACGGCTCAGAAATTCGGAGAATGACTCACAATTCATACGAGGATGGGACCCCTGCTTGGGGACCTACTTTCATGAAACCTGTGGATGTTGAATGGCCTAATGGTGGATCCCCTTGTTCTTTTGAAGATTGCCACTGGCTTAATGTTAGTCCAAACGTTAGTGTAATTAATGCATCCCTTGGCTTAGGTTCAGCCAAGATTGAGTGTGCTCAGTGAGTGTCTCCTTTGTGGTTTGTATTTTGGGTATGTACTATAGATGTAAAATAAATGATCACTGTATTTACCACACCTAATTTCTGGAAATGAATGGTTATTCTCAACCCTAATTGGTATGGACAGTGAGAATTTGTATAAGATTTCAACTTGCTTGGAAATGAATTATTGTTATTATCTCAACCCTAATTGGCTTAAAACTGCAATAGTTCCAGAGAAGGAATTACTGAATAGTTTCTGAGTTAAAGGAGCTGCCAACAGCTCTTCTGTACACACACTGACTAGAGAATCTAAACTAGAGAAGAAAAGTAGGGTAATAAGACTAATCCTGAAAAGTCAATGTTAAATGAATATCAACAAAGATGCTCTCCTATGGCCATGCAAAGAGACTTTGATGGCTTGATCTGTGACGAATGAAGCACCGTCGAAATGATGTTGATGCCAATGCCTTGAATTGAATCCAACAGAGAATTGGAAGAGTGAAGTTGATGCCTCCTCTCGTATCTCTCTGCTTAACAGCTAATGTTCTGGAAGAACTCTACAGGTATTGTTGGAGGACAATACTTCTTTGCAACAAATTTGTACTGTTTCAAAAAAATCATATAATCAGAGCAGTAATTGTGTGCAGATGCCTACCATATGTTATGACTTTATTCTACTTATATATTTAATCAAAACAGTGTGATTTTAAATTGCTTGCTGAGCTGGCAAGAGCAAATGGGTCTAGGAAAGTAGGATGAAGAAAAGAAATTCAGAGATCAGAATTAAAGATTACCTTGTGCTGGCTGTATTTTTCCCTGATCGCTGGTAAACTAGAAATGTTGTTGTTGCAGCAAAGGCTATGTAGTGCCATGACACAGTCTCGTAAATCAGAGGGTTGATACAAAGTATAATGCCTCAAGGTAGAGTTCTGTATTAGGAGTTTTACAACAGTTAATTTTGATTAAGAAGGGAGAATACAATTATAACATGATTGTCCATGCTAATTCGTACATACCCAAGGTTTCTTTGAGGGGAGAAGAATATATTTGGCTAAGAAAATTGCAGAAGCAGCAATGACTGATGGAGCATAACAAAGCATGTTGTACTCTAAAAGAGAGAGTTCTGCTATGTAGCTGGCCAAGTGTTCCAACTGCAGTGACAGAACCTGTAGAAGATTATAAGATTTTAATCAAACTCTTACATTCATATTCATGAGGCGAAGGGCCAAACAAGAGTGAATTATGAACTCAAAACTGATGTTTTCTTTTCTGTTTCCTATATAAAATATGTTGGAGAACTATAAACCTTATGTGAGGAGATTACCTCATTAAGTCCTTGAGCAGCACGAACGAACCTCCTGAAATATATGTCAACGATAAGTGCCTAAATCATCATACTTAAAATCAACTACCGGGTAATGGTAAAATATTAAACAGTGACCTCAGAAAACATTTGGCTGTTGGGGCTGTCATTTCAAACTTCAAGTAATTTAAAACGGTAGACTCCATTTGCAAGACCTGCATAATACAAAATGCTTAGTGCCATTGCAATGTTTAAAAAACTGCATAGTGCTGTAAATAAAACTCATGTACCTCCTCCTTGAAGTAAGTGTTGTCTGTTATGTAGCAGAATTCTTCTACTTGAGGCGCACAGATCTCCTCATATTTGCTGCAATATAGCATTTCCCGTATTAATGTATTAGTCTTACAGCATTTTCTCCCAGAAATGTTTGGTACATTTGAGAAAGTAAGAAGGGTAGTTTCTTACGATGCAATCATCATGCAAGCTACTCCAAGCAACTGTAATCGTTGCCTGTCCATCATATTGCCAGAGAGATATCGATCAATGTAGTTAACAGTCAGATACAATGTGTCTGGGACAAGCCTGTATTCCTCAGCAACCTACACATAGTGGTGGCAACAAGTTCTACATCAAACTCAGGAGTAGCTGAGCTTCATCGACATCTATTTAAGTCATAAGTTCCAGCACTCTGATATTGTCAGGGACAGCGTTAGGAAGAAAGACATTAGAAGTTTACCTCAACAAGCCAGTCAATCAAGATAGCACGCATGCTAGCATTTATGTCCTTCTGAACTTTCTCCATGAAATCTGTTGAAGGCCTTTTCTTTACCTAGTATAATGACCAAAAGCTAACATTAAAACATACACGACAAATTGCAGCAAATGTTGATCCTTCTAATACTTCAATTCGGTTATAATTTCAAGCAACAACTGTAAGCTTTTCAATGTACTATGTGGTTAAAGTTGGCAGTAGCATCTAATTTAAGGAGCCAAAAGAACTGAAAAGAGATATGTATAAACATCTTTATACCTCTGTGGCTCTCAAGTGTTTGTATATGTCACAGGCCATTGTAGCACATAATTGTGGATCAACAAGATTGTTATCAATGTTGGCAATCTTATCCCCTGATTCCATGTCTACGAGTACATCCCTTTTGCATATATCTGCTGCAGGAATCAAAAACAGATAAGTTCATTATATAAACAAAAAATAGTTGAAAGAATGACTACTCTCAGCTGAAAATGTCAAACAAAAAGATAAAAGACTCTGTTAAAGTTATCAAAGAACAAAACCTGCTGCTTTAACATCTTCTGAGATGTAGAGGGTGCTAAACGCTTTCTTCTCAATGGAATCAAATGCAGCTGTTTGGTTGTCGTCAATGTACTCAACATCTGGACTTCTAAGTGTGTCAGAAGAAATTGACATAGATTCATCCATGGAGACTGATGATCCGTCCGAGTGAGACGGAGAAATGTCCATGCTGATAGTGGCAGGAAGAGGAAGAATTGCAGTGATCTTAGGGACAACTGCATCACTTCTTGGAAGAGACACAGTTTTGCTGATTGGTTTGACAAAGGAGGAGGATGTTGGCACAACTGAGGAAGCTGCATTACTATTGCTCTTCTTAATGCTTACAACCTTAGATGTACATGGTGCCTTTCAAAACCAAAAATTATTCCAAGTTAGCCTCAACTTCAGAAACAAGAAATGATCTTTTTTCAAATATTTATAGCGGAGGCAGAACAAGACTCACATTACAAAACAGCTTATTACATAAAAGGTTTGATAAATGAAAATTAACTGCTCATCTGTAAAAACACCTAATAATTTAAGTACAATAATAAAATCCTTGAAAACCTTCATCTCTAATGATATACTATATGTTAGAAATGAAATTTCTTCAAATATTAAAAAAGCAAAGTTGGCAGATAAACAAAAGGAGACAAGAAAGCACGATTTGGGGAAGATGTTTTAAATTTTCCTTTCATAAATGCCTTTTTATCATTAAAAGAATATATTTTCTTCCAAAAAATTTTTTTTTTAATTCAATAACAAAACTGACGCATTTTCTGCTAATAACAGGGAACTTGTTTATAGAAGGAAAGTCAATAACAAAGAATTTCAACTTGCGAATCAAAATCTTGACAAAAAATAAATTCCGCAATCCTCTCCTATCTAATAGCCTCATATCCCATTTCATGATTTTTCTCAAACACATTCAACCCAAACTGTCCAGTCATTTTTTTAAAAACCCTTTTACAGTATTTAATTCAAGAAAGAACCTCCCAAAAACTTTACATAAACAACACGCACATACAAAAAACGAGAAAAATAGAATTATTTTTTAGAGAAAATAAAAATGAAGATAAACCATCTGATATACAAATTTATCAAGAAAAACCCTCCGAAAATCCCATAAACAGCATAAGAAAAAAATTATCGAACTAGTAATTAAATACCAAATAGAAACATCACAGGAGAAAGACCAACAATTTTTCCCTACAGTAAAACTACATATAATTAACAAGTTTTATATGGTATAAAATTTACATTGTCAAAAATGGTTGAAGGAAAAAAACGTACGAGTTTGGAGGAGTGAGAGAGCGAGTTACGAGCGGAAGCAGTTGTATGATTACTGATATTAGTGAGGGCTGGTCGTTTCTTGGCCCCACCCGCCGGCAATTTCCCGTGATTATTCTCCGCCATTGCTTGCCGCTTTGCCACCGCACTCGAAACTGAATTACGTCTATTTTGAGTCGTCGCCATTTCTTCCTCCGAAATAATTCCCTTCAGTGGCAACAACTGTAATTATGTAGAAAACTAGGCCCAATGTTTCATCAGCGCTTCCTCGAGAAGAAAGAAACGAAGAAGAGAGCTGTTACAGGTATGTGCGTGTAAATTGTGAACTGATATATAAAGTCAATTAATAAAGGAATAATATATGGTGCTAGGCGGGGAAAAAGGGGTGATTTGAAATGAAGGAAGATCTGGGCCGTTGGATTGATTTTAGGTATTCGTTAGGAGCGGACAAGGACTGGGCCCACTGAGGATCTTCTGTTTGAATTGGATTTTCAATTGTAAATGTGAATGACCAATAAAATGAAGCCATATGGGTAGCGGGTGATGACCGAGCTGTCGTTTTAATTAAGTAATTTTGAATTCGAATTTGAAGGTCCTTTTGTAAATCTGTCTTGACTTTAGTGCAGCCAGAAAAAAGGTCACGCTTCCCCTTTGTTTTTCACTATTATCCAAGTTGAACTTGTTATAATAAAGCCAAATACAAACAGAAAAAAAGGGAATTTTTTCAAAAAATTTCAAATACTACAGTCTTGATTACATGACAGATTATTACATTCAAAATAAATTGCTACTAATAAGGAATGAAATTGAGTTAAGTATCTTAAAGGCTCATTCAAATATGGAGGACTTGCATATATACGAGCTTTTGGGTTATGTTTTAATTTGTGCTCGTTTTGCAAAAAAATTGTAAACGTATTCACTTTTTCAAGTAAATTCATCATACGAGGCTGAAGTACTAAAGGCAATCATGCAAAATTTCAGCATCCTAGGAGACGGGCCTAAAGTAGCAAAGTCAATTCGCTGAAGTTTTTTTGCCCTGGATACGATGCTAAAGTTATTTAGTTCATTTGTAAAAACTTCAGCGCTAAAATAGTTGAAGGTCTTTTGTCTTAGATTCATTAGTTTTGTCATAAAACTTTTTCAAAAACTTCAGCAGAAGATGTTGAAGTTAATTTGTTCATTTGTAAAAAATTTAGCACTAAATAAGCTAGAGTTTTTTTGTCCTAGATAAGCTTTTTCAATAACTTCAGTAGAAGATGGTAAAGTTATTTAGTTCATTTGTAAAAACTTCAGCATTATATAAGCTGGAAAATTTTTACCTTGGATTCATTAGTTTTGCCATAAAACTTTTTCAAAAACTTTAAGAGAAGATGCTAAAGTTATTTAGTTCATTTGTAAAAATTTAAGCACTATATAAGCAGAAGTTTTTTGAAAAAACTTTCTAACATACTAGATAAACATTTTATTCTTCCATAGTGTGTTAATACTATAAAATAATCAAATTGCCAATAATAACAAAATCGTATATTTTGAAAATAATAAATGTGAAACAAACAGAATTACCTGAAAATATTCACAAATTATCGTCTACTAACTTACGTAACTATTTATAATTTATTTTTAAATAATCTGATAAACATACTTATGGTATTATTTCATTACTATAGTTTGGTACAAGTTAAATTTTTTTTTAAAATAGTATATATTAAATAAGAGCGACCAAATAAGATGTCATGTGCAATTTTTACTTCAAATATGTGAGTTTAGTCCATGTCATAACATTTGAATTGACATTTCATTAAGCATGTGAAATACCCTTCAAACGGCCATTTCAAAAAAATGTGAATTAAACTTCAGCTTGCAAATAAAGTAATATTATTTGAAAGTGAAGTATTAAATAAGCGGGCCCTAAACTTTGACTAAATTGTTGATTTAGTTTGGTTTTCCTAAGGTAGGTTGCAATCTTTTTAGAATTATCTAAGTAATTATGTTGGTATGATAATTTGTACTAAGGTTAGGATTGAAACTTTATGAACTTGATTACATGGTTGATATAATTAGATTTTACTACTTATTCATATTTTATTGAGCAGTAAGGAAGCTAACAGTGTGTTATTGCATGGATTTTGAGATTTTTATTATTTCCATTAAAATTATTTCAAAAATTAAATTATAGTTTTCTCCCTCTAAATTATTCTTGAGAAGCTACTATCCGCTGCGAGTTGAAAAGAAGAACGTGCTTGACCTAGCTTTTAAATGGAACATACAGCATATGAAGTAGGAGTAACATTTTTGGGAATGTCATTTAAAGACATCGGTTATTAATTGCACTTAAGGAATGAAATCTACAAATAAAGAAATACATATTATGATTTTCTGTCTTATGGTTTGAATTAACATTCAAAGAGTAGCAATTTTTCATTTGATATTCTTTTTCTGGATAAATATTTTCTTGCTAATTGAAAGTTGGACTTATATTGGATCGTCGAATTGTCCCAATTATCCTCCCGAGAAGAATTTGATTTCAATATCTTGGTTAAAATAAGAGGATTATGCCATGCTAATGTGTCTTAGACTATCCACATCTTGGGGTTATGCGTCGATAAGCACATTGAACTATCTATCCCATCGCCGCCTAGATAGGCGCAATTAAATACTTATCAAGGGTTCACTCTATCACTCAGCTAATAGCCATTCATGTGAGCCTCCCACTTGAGGCGTGTTATGCCAAAAGTGAGAGAAATCTATCTCTCTCTTTCGTTATTTCTCGCCCATATCGGCACACGTGATTTCACTAGGATGTTCAAAAGTAAAAATTCAAATAGTGGCAAGAGACATGATTTTCATATTTACCAATGCGAGACCTAGGGTATGTTTGATACTAAGTAAAATATTTTCCGAAAAATATTTTTCCATCTTTTCATGTTTGGTTGGCTTAAATATTTTGGAAAATATTTTTCTTATGAACTCATTTTTCTCCAATTAGATGAAAATGTTTTCCTTATTAAGAGAAGGGAAAATATTTTCCAAACTTCCCTCTCAATCTTCCCCACCTTCACCAACCCAACCCACACCCACCCTCCCAACCCAACCACATGCAATACTCATCACGCACAACTATACCTTATAAAAATGACAATGCAATCGTAGCAAATATAATCCGGTTTACAAGTCCGGAGTCGAATCCCACACAGAACTAACCTACCAATTACCTTTTTGGAATCACCAAATTCTTTATAATTAACTTCCCCAAACATTGTAAACAATAGTTGATGGTATTTCTACTAACTAAGATTGAAAATAAATAAATAAATATCGGTAAGCTAAATATGCTTGGGTTGTAAACAATAATTAGAAGGTTCTAAGGTAATGATTTTCCCTATTGATGGAATCCCTTCCGGTTATGTTCCATATAGATTCACCAAAATATCTTTATCAATCATGAGCACTTTTTTTACCGTAAATCACTCCCGAGTAATCGCGATAATTTACTAGACACACTCTCCCGAGATACTCTAGCTGACTTTGTTTATTAGAGCTCTCTTTAGATTACACCCAAGGCTTCGTTATCCCTAATCTCGCCTTTAAACCCGTAGTTATAGATCCTCTTATACTTTGGGTGTGGTGTTGTTCAACAATTATCTA
>JASVEL010004306.1:0-107559 GCA_032618575.1 Nicotiana noctiflora | reverse complement strand
CTTCATGAAATTAGGTTGAAATCTTGAAGAAATGTGGCCCAAATATTGAAAACGGGATTTTTGGATTTGGAAGGCCATTTGAACTCCGATTTTGATAAATTTTATATGCACGGACTCGTGGCGAGATGAGGGTCACGTTGGTACTAATTTCGAAATTTTCCGAGCAGTGGGCCCGGGGTCGGATTTTTACCAACTTAGTGTATTTATGCGAATTTCATGTAAATTGAAATGGGTTATGATTATTTGACCCGTATTTGATATAATTATTGTGGTTTGACTAGATTCTACGCACGAGGGAGCTAAATTCAAAGGAAAAGGCATCGCGGACGAGTCTACGGCCGGCTAGAGGTGAGTAGTTTGTGTATATGGTAGCCTGAGGGTTCGAAACCCCGGCTTAGCACATTGTGACACTAGTAGGGCATGGCTCGCACATCGTGGCAGGTGCGGGATTGATTGTGATTGGGGATTGAGACTTGGTCCATCCCGAAAATGAATAATATGTTATTAGTGTTGGAAATACACCGTATTTGATATATTTGTGGGCTGTAAGCCTTGTTTGGGGCCTTGTGCCGATCTGTAGCGTCCTTAGAGGACAATATTTATGTGATAGCTATAATTGCTTAAATCACTGATCTCAGTCATGGAAATTGAAATCACACTTTTGAAATTGCTAAGTCACCGGCTTTTACAAATTTAATAAAGTTAAAGTATTTTTCATAAATTATGAATTGAGAACTGGAATTAAGGAAAATGAATTGTTTTGTGACTTAATTGCTTATTGTGGACTGAGCATGGGATCGAGCTGCACGCCGCAGTGGTTGATATGTGGATCGGGCTGCACGCCGCAGCAGTATTGCGCTTGGGCTGTAGGAGCCCCTCCGGAGTCTGTACACACCCCCAATGAGCGCCGTCGACGTTAAATTGGATCGGGCTACACGCCGTAGCGGTTATGTGCATTGCATTGCATCCGTATTTGTTGAATTACTCTGTGGTAGCTGTATTGTATTGTTGTTGCTAGTTCGTAGGAGAATCGGACTGTAGTGTAGCTTCATATTGTGGTCATTTTGTGGATTTCCTACTTTCAGCTGCTTTTATATATTTATTACTCATTGAGTACTTAGTACTCACCCCTACTCCCTGCACCTTTGTGTGCGGACTCAGGTACTCAGGAGCAGTAGACAGGCATTTCCAGCGGTTTCAGAGTCATATCGAGTTGCTGAGGTAGCTGCCCACGTTCGCAGAACCTAGCTTCTCCTCTCCTTTCCAGTTGTTATTTCGTATTTTGTATTCGGACTTGAGTATTTCTATACAGTACTCTCTATTCCTGTTGGGTTTGTTAGAGGCTCTAGACTTGTGACTCCGGATCTTTAGGAGTGTCAGTTTTTTGTTCATTATTATTATTATTGGAGTTTTTAAACTCATATATTCTTCTTGGGTTGTCCATTTGAGACTGATATTTGATGTAATCAAATTGTTGGTCTGGCTGGCCTAGCTTGATTTTTAGGCGCCATCACGACCGGATTTGGGTCGTGATAGTCCCTCTAGGATCCACGTTGATAGCAGTAACAGGAATTTACATGCTACAGTAACCTACGTCCATCAACAACTTAGCCAACCTCATTTCCCATAAAATCAAATAATTACCCTTCATGTGATACCCACCAGGAAAACACAAATAACATACAAGACCACTCTTCTGATTCAATAACTTCACCCTTACATAGCACTGTAAAGAGCCTGAGTTCATACAACAATACTATAAAACCTCCATTCACAACAACAAATCACCATGCAAGGACCAACATTCCCAGAAAATTACAACTAAGACAACAACCACTTCTTTCATCTTTCGAGGCTAATTATGAAAGGCACACAACTCCCACACATCACCACACAACTAGTCTACACATCTCAATCAAACACGATGGACCTTTCACTTCAATTATAGTTGAAGATGGGACTACATGGATATCACTATTGTTCACCAGAATTAAATACACTTAGCAAAAATAGTCACGGGGAGGGGGATGATATTAAGGATGGAAGCTTATGCTCAAAATCAATGGTACAACACTCAAACACCATTTCAAGGAGAAGCTGCAGTTGCATTTTAGGACACAAACCTTCACGGGTTCGGTGCATATGGAAGAGATCCATGTGTTTCCTGATCCTACTATAAGCATTGTTCCCATCTCATATGCATTTACAACTGATTTGGATGTCGGACACTCCGAGGCAAACCAAATGTTTGATGAAAATCCAAAAGAAGAATGGCCTCACTCACAAACTGATTCATCTAGTAATGCCAAAGAATCATTAAATGAGTGTGTTCGTCATGGCGGGGATGGTGAAGTTAAAGTGTCGACAACATCAATCATTGCAGAATCAGTGTTCTACACTGGGAACGATCCTAAGGCCTATGATACGCGCTCGAATGCACCCTTTGTTGCCCCACCGATTGTGGTTGATGTCGTAGCTGCTCAATCAGCGGGGCTCCATTTTCAGGTACAGGTGCTTAAGGGAAACACTCGATGGGCCAATTTTTCAGTACCTATACAACCAACGAAATTCGCTGACAAGGAAGGTGAATGGCTCAAGAATGTTTGATAAAAGTCTGGAGCTAAATGGGACCAAGCAGCAGTGCCAATTTACAAATATGGCGATTATCGAGACTGCGACATATGTTTACTCTAAGATTTTATCTGCTCACTTTGACGAACCAACAAGGCACGAGGGGGTGACTTTACTTTTCATCCATACCACAGTAGCTAATGAATATGACGGGGATTGTCGAGTTTTTTCCTTACCTATTCCAACAGCCCTCTTTAATATTGGTGCTTGATGATTTTAGGGATCTCACAATGAACTTGAAATACGTCTTACACACTAGCAATTGATTTGATACTGGGAAGCATGCTACAAATGAAGTTGTTTCAACATTATTGACTGCAAAACTACAAAAGGAACGTCACTTATATTCAGCACATTGCAAGGGTGCAAGGGATATTCGGCTACCAATATGTAGTTATGTGGACAATTGTTTTGCTACTCGGAAGGTTTTATGGACTTGCTTTAATATGGTAGAGTTGTGTAGGTCTTCATTACTCAGACAAGTCCAGTGTATTGGTGGTTACCCATATGGCTTTCAAGTTCTTGATGTTGCAGCTACGTCAAACAGATGCAAACATGTCTCATGGCGTCTTGATCTCATAAACTCTTTACAGTTGCAGCACTTCCTGATAAAGTTTAATGGTTGTAAATGATTTATAATATCACACCTTTCGCTATTGCTTCTAGAAAGTGACGAAATGGTTGATTCAACTCCTGCTCGCAATGAGAGGCTTGAATTCATTGATCCTAGTGTTAATTTCTTTATAGTAATCATTCGAGCTACTGCAGCAGATCTTTGTGTGTGGGATCCCGGAATAAATTTTAAGTCCAAGTCTCTAACATGTTATCAGTGAATGGGGAGCCACTGCTATTGATGGGATCTACTGGCATATTTTTCTTCTTTGCATATGCTACCTCTATGACTCAAGTGTGGGATCCACGACAATAATGGTTTCATAATCATTATTGGACTTGCTATTTTACTAGGCCAACGACTGACTTTAGTGCTTATGTATTAGCCATTTCTTCACATCTTGATGTTGCTGGCAAAATTTACAAAGAAGGAACTGCACAAGTCCTTCAACGTATCATACCTGGGAAAACAAGGGTAGCATTAGCGTTAATGGTGCACGTTTAGGTTTATCTCGCAATACAACCTGGAGTAGCTTGAAGGAGTGCACAATTACTTGTTCTGTCTTATCTCAAAACGTGTCTGTATGCAAGGATTTTTGGTTGCAGATTACTTTCCTCTTTACCAATTAATTATTTGTAGAAATGGTTACTCCACACATAAAAGAAGTGAAGGTAACATATGTTGAAGACATAGCTGAAGGCATTGACAGTGCACGTGTCAAACTTCCGACTTATTGGCAGCATTCTGTGCGATTACATCAATATCATCAATTGGGAAGGAAATACTTTGGTCCTTTAAAGTGCTTCAGTATATTTGGGTTGTTGGCTTTAAATTTGAACTTTTTGAAGCGGCACGAATTTTTCCTATTTCTCGCATCTCTCCGTTGAAGTGCAATAACCAGCCTACCCAACATAGCGTGCTACTGCAGAACCTTGAGGGCACAATTTAGGGGGGGAGGGGGGAGTATTGTTGTGAACAGGAATAACTTAGACAATACATGTGGGCCAACTATTTAGATAGAGGTTGGCCAAGCTGTTGGGCCAAAGTCCAGACCACGAAGAAGCCCAAGGACAAGACAACCCAATAAGAAATCTGTTTGGGATCTAGGTGGAGTAGGGAAATACGTGGCAAAAGATTTAAAAGGAGGGTGGCCTACGGTTTGAAGATTTATGCGAATTGTGATTATGCTTAGGCAAAGTCTGTGCTCCTCACCTCCTCATCTGATTCTGATTCTGTCTAATTCCTCTTCACCTTTCTAATTACCTGTCATATTTCTTCAGTAGTTCTATAACTACTTTTATTTTTTTAAATATTATAGAGTTGTAATCTTTCAGTAATTGAGATGATCTTATCATATAAAATATCTTAGGGCTGTGGTTGAGTAATTCTAATTATTACAAGTGTCCTCTAGATATGCAGCCTAATCTTTCGAGTGACAACAAATCGAGAGGCAGGAAAATATTCCATGGTGTTAATTCTGACACTTCATCAAATTCCTCCAGTAATGGATCATCATGATCAAAAGTTAACAAATGTTGTCAATCCCATGATTCCAGCTCAACCGGTCACAACAACCATCTCTAATGTTATGAATCTACTAGTATCCAACTATATGGGCTCTCACAATTCGGAGTTTAAGCCCCATTTCAGATCCTTCTTAGATAATCATAGGCTAGTCCTAGCAATCCTTCTAGAAACACGCATGCAAGATTATGAAAGGCTTCGTGAGGCATTCAATTTCACTAACATAGCCCAAATGTCCACTAATGGAATCATAGGTGGTTTAGTTGTTCTATGTAATGAAGCTCTAATTACTATGGAGGAACTGAGGATGTCTGAATAAGAAATCAACTCCTTGTCCAGGTATATCCCACTAAACCTAAATGGATACTATCTGAAATTTATGCTAGCAATTCTTACTAATTACGTAATGTTGTTTGGAAAAGTTTAATGAATTTGTATGACACTTTTAATACTTCATGGACAATAGGGGAGACTTTAATGACATATTACATTCACGAGAAAAAATTGAAAGGCTTCCTATTAGTGTTAATACAGTAGACTAATTTTTAAGTTGCATTAATTATTGCAAGTTAGTTGACGTGGGCTTTAGAGGTAGTCAATTTACATGGACTAATAAATGTAGAAATGGTCATACAATTGTAGAAAGACTTGATACTTTTTCGCATACTATGACTGTATAAATATGTACCCCAAGGCTACAGTGCAACACTTGCCTTGAACGTATTCTGGCCATTGTCCTCTTCTAATAATTTTAGAGGCCAAAAGACTCTTAATAAAAATTTTAGATTTGAAACTATGTGGGTGTCACACCCACAATTTTATCAATTGGTACACCAAACTTGGGCTTATACCCCACCCCTCGTAGAAACCACTATAAACTTTTAGGAAGTTGTCACAACATGGAATCAAACTATCTTTGGCAATATATTTAATCTTAAGAGGAAAATACTAGCTAGGAAAGTAGAAACACAATCTTCAATATATTATCCAACTAGTTTTTTTCAACGAAACTTGGAAGCACAACTGACTAATGAAGTTAGTAGTATTCTTAGAGTAGAGGAATAGTTTTTTGAAATTAAAATTACGATTAACGTGGCTAAATAAAGAGGATGCCAATACAAAATTTTTTCATATGTTTACTTTACATAGACGTAAGAGAAATCGAAAAATTTTCCTAAAAGATTCAGTAAGTAATTAGGGTTATGACCAAAATAAAATTCAAGAACATATACATACTTACTACAAGAATCTTTTTAGTATTGAACAAGAAAATCATTAATTATTAACACTGACTCAAAGTCAAGTCTACTAAATTTTAAGGATTTTCATGCTTTAGATAAACCTCTAAAAGACAACGAAATCACTCACGCTCTATACAGTTTAATCCTTATAAAGCACCTGGTCGAGTTGGATTCCATCCATTCTTTTAACAAATGTACTAGCCTAAGTAACAAGATAAAAAAAAATTATCACATACTAAATCAAACTTACATACGCCTTATACCAAAAGTGAGGCATGCCCAGACCATTCAACAATATCGAATAATAAGCCTATGTAATATAACTTACAAGCTTATAACAAAAATCGTAGTCAACAAACTTAAGCCTATTATCTCGACAATAATAGGATCAACACAAACCAGCTTTCAACGGGGTAAAGAATATATGATAATGCCATAATAGTACAAGAAGCTTTAAATCACTTTGCAAAAATGAAAGAAAAGACTGATTATATGCTTCTAAAATTAAATCCTGAAAAATCTTTGATCGACCAGAATAGTCGTTTACTAGGAAAACACTTCTCTACTTGAATTTCCTTACATATATGATTCAATTAATCATGTCTTGCTTTAATGCTAATTCCACTTCTATTTTTATTAATGGGTCACGTATTCCTTATTTCACACCTTCCAAAGGCATATGCCAAGGTGATCCTTTGCACCATACTTATTCATAATGTATGAAAATATTTTCACGTTGCATTACCTTATTTGTTGAATATCTACAGTGGTGATCCGTCAATATTGCAAAAACAGGACCAAAACTCCACATCTTTTCTTTGCAGATGATATCATACATTTTTTCAAAACTAACTACTAAAAGTTGCAATGCTATTATAGATGTAATAAATCATTTCAACAAATATTAAGGACAAAGGATAAATTTTGAGAAATCAAAATTATTTTTCGCAAAGAACTGTACAATTGCTTCCAAATCAAAGATGGAAATACTTTTGGTAAGTATTTAGGATTCCCAATTTTTCAATCGTGCCAAAAAAAGATTGACTTTCAATTCCTATTTGATAATTCTAAATTTGGACTAGCAGGATAGAAAGCGAGCTTCCTATTCCTAACTATGACAGGACGGGCTATTCTATTCAATACTATAAAAACTTGTCAAATCATATAATGCAATACATTTACATTCAACAAACATTCTTAATAAGATGGAACAATACCAACGCAATTTTCTACGAAGAACAACTACAAAAAATGCATCTTTTAAAATGGAAGAAAATTACTGCACCGCAAGAAATAGGTGGCTTGGGAATTCAATGTCTTCGCTAGAAGAACAATGCATTAATTGCAAGCCTAGCATGAAGAATTTTTCATTCACCCCAAAATCTTTGGGGTAAGATATTAATTAATAAATTCATACACTTGACATCATATTCAAATCACTCTACAACTTGGTGTAACATACTAAAAGGTTGGAAATTCTATCGACTAGGATTACAATGGCAAATAGGAACATGTGCACACATAAATTTTTGGGAGGACTTATGGGTAAAGGCTGGGATTATTATTCGTTCACTAATAAGCTGGCCATTACCTTTGATCCATCAAAAAATTAAAATTGATTCTATCTATAAATCAAATGGTTGGACTTACAGATGATATAAAAATTTTATAAGGACTCCTTACATCTGCGTTTACAATAAAAAAGTTGATAGCATTTACTGTTGCTTTAACAGCAAATGTTTATTTATGGTCAAATCAATGTACAAGCCTTGGAAAATCAATCCACTAACGACTACAATACAATGTGTAAATTCAAATGGATATGGAATCTACATATAGATCCCAAAATTAAATATTTCATTTGGTTACTTAACAATAATAGACTGCCAACATTTTAATTTTTACAACAAATTAACATTATAACTAACGCGGAATATCCATACTGCCATGAAGGAGACGAATCCTTAAATTTGTTTTTAACTTGTGTTAATGCAAAAACTTACTAGAATGAAATGGGAATGGGAAGGCATATAAATAGTTTACTTAACTTAACTACCCCTCAAGAATGGCTACTCCCTTTAATTAACTACAAAGAGTCAAAGACCATAAATTACGATATAATATTAATCCAATTTGCCTCTAAGCTTGTGAAACATTTGGATCACCAGAAAAAAAAAGATACATGAAGGAATGCATTAACTTGTTAGCATCAAATTTACTACACTGAATTTTGTTATCTAGCTGCTTCAAACCATACAATACAACGCGTATAAATATTAAATCGTTGTTGTTCGATCGAGGTCGAACTCTTTCTTTTTGGCGAAGGCACTGGCCTTAAAGGGTGTTATTTCGACCTATCGAAATGTTAATCTGTCGTCGTTCAATTGAGGTCGAACTCTTCTTTTTGGTGAAGGCCCCTGGCCTTAAAAGGGTATTATTTCGACTTATCGAAATGTTAACCCGACGTTGTTCGATCGAGGTCGAACTTTTCTTTTTAGCGAAGGCCTCTAACCTTAAAGAGTGTTATTTCGACTTATCGAGATGTTAACCCATTGTTGCTCAATCGGGGTTAAACTCTTCTTTTTGGCAAAGGCCCTTGGCCTTAAATGGTGTTGTTACGACTTATTGAAATGTTAACCCATCCTTGTTCGATCGAGATAGAACTTTTCTTTTTGGCGGAAGCCCCTGGCCTAAAAGGGTCTTATTTTGACTGATCAAAATGATAACCCGTCGTCGTTCGATCAAGGCCGAATTCTTTTTTTTTTTTTGGCGAAGGCCCCTAGCCTTAAAAGATGTTATTTTGACTTATCGAAATGTTAACCCGTCGTTGTTCGATCGAGGTCGAACTCTTCTTTTTGGCGAAGGTCCCTGGCCTTAAAGTGTGTTATTTCAACTTATCGAAATGTTAACCCGTCGTTGTTCAATCTAGGTCGAACTCTTCTCTTTGGAAAAGGCCCCTGGGCTTAAAGGATGTAATTTCGACTTATCAAAATATTAACCCGTTGTTGTTCGATCGAGGTCAAACTTTTCTTTTTGGCGAAGGCCTCTGGCCTTAAAGAGTGTTATTTCGACTTATCGAGATTCTAACCCATCGTTGATCAATCGAGGTCGAACTCTTCTTTTTGGCAAAGTCTCTTGGCCTTAAAGAGTATTATTTTGACTTATCGAAATGTTATCCCGTCGTTGTTCGATCGAGGTCGGACTTTTACTTTTGGCGAAGGTCCCTGGCCAAAAATGATGTTATTTCGACTTATCAAAATGTCAACCCGTCATCGCTCGATCGAGGTCGAACTCTTCCTTTTGGCGAAGTCCTTGGCCTTAAAGGGTGTTATTTTGACTTATCGAAATGTTAACCCATTGTTGTTCGATCGAGGTCAAACTTTTTATTCTGGAGAAGGCCCTTGGCCTAAAAGGGTGTTATTTTGAATTATCAAAACGTTAACCCATCGTTGATCGATCGAGGCCGAATTCTTCTTTTTGACGAAGGCCCCTAGCCTTAAAGGATGTTATTTCGACTTATCGAAATGTTAACCCGTCGTCAGTCCCAGTTTTTTGGAGAATCGGGCGTCTTTTGTGAGAGTCCCAGTTAGCTAGATATTGTTCGCATCGGAGTGCGTAATACTGGAGGGTATGAAACGTCACTATTTCGCTTATATTTGTTTGGTGTATTCATAGAAGTTTCCTTTTCTAACCCATGCCTTTCGGTCCGGAGATATAATTGGCGGGCGACGTTCCGGTTGTTGTGTGGTAGTTTTTCATTCCTCGATTGAGGTGTTTCTTTACTCGCTTGCTCGTGCAGCGTTTGTGTCCCTACTTGAGTAAAAAGCAGAAAGCAAGTTAGAACGATACTATTCTTACCCCCATTCTATGAATCGGTGAATCAGAGTACGTTTATAACGTAGCTTGTTTTGCTTGTCCTTTCGATGGGTGATGGAGTCATTCCTACATTTGATGGTTGTATTCAGCTTTCTTTTCCTTTCTAGGTTGCGCCTTTCTTACGCTTGTGTAGGGCTTCGTCTTGGCAATCTTTCTTAAGGGATAATCGTCTTCCTTGCCTTTGATCTAGAAGAAACTAGGACATTGCACTAAGAAATTCCCACAGATGGCGCCAAATTATTTGAGTCAAAAGATATTGCAACCTTTTTGAACAAATCAATCAAATAAAATGATAAGGTAAATCTTAGTTATTCATAATGAATTCCAGATCAATGAAATAGATGAAGAACAACATATAAAGAGAAGTGAACAAAAACGATCTTATTGAAACTTTCTAATACTGTTCTCATTAATCAGTGGAATAGAACATATTACATATTACATCGATAGCTCAGGATTGCTTCATTCGTCCCTGTGTTGATCGAAGTTACATAGAGGAGATAGAGGGAGAATAGGACAGATATTTCTCAGGCAGAAGCCCACTCTCTATGAGAGGTTTTTACCCCTCCCCCCCTATATATACAGCTCTGGACCTTCGGCTATGTGGTATATCCGACGTTTCTCTATGCCTCACACTCCTCGGTTACTTGCTGGAGGTCGTCCTTTACTGCTTCAACGAAAGTCGTGAGGGCAAGATGTGGAACATCCCGTATTGATCCTTATTGCCTTGTCGTCTGTCTTGCGGACATTAGTCGGTCTAACCGTTATAGTCAGATTTTGACCAATACAATAGCTGGCTGTGTGAGCTAAGCTATGAAAACCTAAATATTTTTTTTGGTGATTGATAAAAATAAGTTAGTTAACAAAAACAAATCCAATAATTTTAGTTCCACCTCTCCTCACTTGTGTGTAAAGTTATTTTTTACTACTCTTTTACTTAGGTGCAAGAATAAGTACGATCGAAAATTTTTATTTTCTGTCTCATACAACTAACACTAGTTGTATGAGGCAACCTTTTTGTCCCACATTTCTTTGGACCCAGATTTCTTTGGACTCAGAAGTGTAAGATTGTGGTCCACAAATTTGTGAAACAAAAAGGAGCCTCATACAACTAGTGTCAGTTGTATGAGACACAAAACAAAACTTCTCTGTACGACCCAACACTTTCATGCAAATAACGGCCCATGGCAAAGTAATATTGATGAGTATCATGGCTTTACCTTTTTCAGATTATTACAGTTTAATATTACAGGAAAATTATCATTTGTGTCCATTTATAAGCAGCTCATTACAAAAGTTAGCCAATTCATGAAATATTACTAAAATTAGTCAAATATTATTAATATTAGCCAATTAGCCATTCGTAGCAAAATTAGGTCAATTTTTTGCTTTTTTTTTCGAGTGGGTGTTATTAGAATAGATTGGATACATCTTAAAGAGTTCGAATCTCAATTTTGGGATGATTTGGTGAAGTTTTGAGGTGGTTTGAATTGAAATTCCAAATAAAACTCGAACATGAAAAAAAAATTATATGTTTATCACATTGTGTATCATTTGTGTATCATATTTGTATCAATTATGTATCGCATGTATATTCATATATACCTGTGAGTGAGATACATACGTGATACATTTTGATATATGTGTCGGAGAGAAACTTTTTTGAACTCGATTTAATTACGAATTTTGATACAAAATCAGACCAAATCACCTCCAATCTTCATCAAAGTTTGTATATTGACTTATCTATCTGTTTTCAATGAATTTCAACTATACCCATTGAAAAAAAGTTCCTTTTTTGCTTAGACTTTTGAAATATTATATTTTCTTTTGTATTTCATGTGACGACCTAAAGGGTCTTCACCTGTTTTCCTCACTTATTCCGCACTCTCGAACATCATTCTATGCTGCCTCGATTTACGTGCATGATTCGGGCATGTAGCCGAAAAGATTTTGTGATAGAATATATGAATTCTATGAGAAATTTGAAGAAAAATGACATTAATATTGATATAGTTGACTTCGGTCAACATTTTTGGTAAACGGACCGGGACCCGAGGACGGACGGTCCCAGAAGGTCCGTAGAAAAATATGGGACTCGGACATGCGTCCGGAGTCGAATTCTGAGGCCTAGAGCCTAAGTTATAGATTTTTCTGTGAAATTGTTTTTGTTGTAATAATTAAAGGAAAATGAATTAAATGACCTTGGTATCGGGCTCGTATTTTGGTTTCGACGCCCGGTACAAGTCTTAAATATTATATATGTGCTTTCTGCAAAGTTTGGTGACAATTGGATGTCATTTGATATGTTTTGAACCTTGAGTTCCAAAATTGAAAGTTATGAAAACTAAAAGAATGATTATCATGAACTTGTGGCTTGATTTGATGAAATCGATGTTATATTGGCGATGTGATCGCACGAGCAAGTTTATAACATGTTTTTGATGTTGTGTACATGTTTGTTTTGGAGCCCGGGGGGCTCGGGTAAAGATTTGATAGGCCGTTGGTTCAATTTTTAAAATTTTACACAACTGGTTTTTCACCCAGCTGGTATCTTCGCAAATGCAAAGAGTTTCTCGCAATTGCGATAAGTCCCAGATTGGCCTTGGTTCGCAAAAGCGAACCAGACTTTGCAAATGCAAACCAGACTTTGCAAATGCGAAGTTGGCTCGGTTGAGCTGTGGTTCGCAAATGCGAACTTAACCTCGCAAATGCGAGGCCTTCAGTGTTTCGCCTGACTTCGCAAATGCGAAACATTTGTCGCAAATGCGAAAAACCCAGAAACCCAGCCTTGTTCGCAAATGCAAACATAATGTCGCAAATGCGATGGTGACAGTCCCCAGACCTGAAGTGTTCGTAATTGCGAACAAATGTTCGCAATTGCGATATCCGCAGTTGTGCAATTCTGTACTTAAACGAATTTTTCAGTTCATTCTTCATTCTTTCAAAAACCCACACACTACACACGAACCCTCAAGAGCAAATTCACTCCAAAACAATTGTAAGTCACTTTTTACTCAATTCTTTCAATTCCTAACAACATTAAACATGTTTTTCAATAAAAATCAAAGGTTTTTATAGTAGAAATTTTTGTTTTTGGGTAGAACCTAGGGTTTTCATGAATTGGGTAATTAGACCTCGAATTGAGGTCTGATTTCGAAACAAATCATATATTTGAACTCGTAGGGGAATAGGTAACCGGATTTTGGTCCGAACCCCGAGTTCCGACCACGTGGGCCAGGGGCATTTTGGGAAATTTTGGGGTAAACTTTGGGAAAATCATTTTTAAGCATTCAAACCAAGTTATTTAGTATTTATTAATATAATGGAATCAATTGTGAATAGATTTGAGCTAGTTGAAAGCGAAAATTCGGGGAAAAGCTATAGTTGAAAGATAATTTAGACGTCAAGGCTAGATGTAAGTGTTTGTTCTATCCTAGCTTGAGGGAATATGATTATGTGCTATGTGCTATGTGATCGAGTGCGGTGTATGGGCTGTGGTGACGAGCATTCATACACTGGCGTCTAGCATGACCGTGAGTCGTTGTTGATACTTGTTGTGAGATATCTTAAATATGAATTGTTGAACCCTTGTCGGGTTGTGAAATTGTACATTGTTCTCCCTTGCCGGGACTTATTGTGAAGTGAAATATTATTTTCCCTTGCTGGGACTTGTTGTGATAATTATTGTGTCCCTTGCCAGGACGGATTCATGATTATTGTTTTCATTCTCTGCCCTTAACTGTGATTGTTATTTGGGTGAGGAAGAGTGATAATGCACGAAGGGTGATGTCGTGCCTTGTTTTACTGTTATTGTACGAAGGTTAATGTCGTGCCTTATTATTGATTATGCACGAAGGTTAATGTCGTGCCTTGTTATTGATTATGCACGAAGGATCATGCTGTGCCTCGTGATATTGATTATGCACGAAGGGTAATGCCGTGCCTTGTTATTGAACCATGCATGTTCATGCCGTGCCATGGATGTGAGGATGAGAGTAAAAGCACGAAGGGTGATGTCGTGCACTTTATTTGCTTGTTTGGTGAGGATGAGAGTAAAAGCACGAAGGGTGATGCCGTGCAACTAATTGTTATTCCTTGTTTGACATTAACTGCTTCCATTATACTTGGGTTTCTTTTGTTGATTTAATAATTATTGTTAACTGTTGAGCTTTCTTCTTATGATATTTCTTGTTGGTTTTTGTTAAATTGATATCTCTGTTATCTTGTGGTGTACATATGTATATAGAACTGCACAGGTTTATGTGGGTGTATGGTCCTAGGCTTGTCACTACTTCGCCGGGATAGGCCAGGCACTTACCAGCACATGGGGTCAGATTGTGCTGATACAGTACTTCTGTGCATTTTTGCACAGGCCCAGGTTTTGATCAGGGGCAGCATCAGTAGAGCCTTGCGTGGGAGTTGAGCATTTCGAGACCAAGGTAGCTTGCAGGCGTCCGCAGGCCCGGTGTCTCTTCCACTTATTTATATTATTAGTCGTAGTCTCCTTGTTCCGAGACAAACAGATTTATGTTATTTTCCTTCAGACCTTTATGTGTAGTATTCAGTAGTAGTTCATGAGTTGGTGACTCCACGTCTTGGGTAGAGGATTTCAGTATTGTTTTACCTTGGTACTGCTTATTTTTATTTTGATAAAGTCTTCTCCATTTATTTAATTAAGGTTATGGTTCTTGTTGATAAATTTGAGTATGAAATATTGGTAAAAATAGGATAATATTGAATATAGTGGATTGCCTAGCTACCACGAGTAGGCGCCATCACGATCCCGATGTTGGGGGAAAATTCGGGTCGTGACATTTCACTATCTTATTTGCTATCTCATCCATCAAATTTCCTTTCCATCTTAATGTTGTTAATCACGCTAAAAATATGAAAGGAGATTTTTGCATGTGATTCTTTGAGAAACCCTTATTTATTACTATTATTTTTTCAATTTTTTATGTGCTCGACTAATTTCGATAAATTTATGAATAATAATTAGAGATTGGTAAGTTAAAAGTTATATGGAATATTTGTGTAAGTTTCCCTACATATTCCTATCTTAGATAAATTTGATAATTTTGGAGCACTAGCTAGGATATAGATCTAGGAACTAATCATTTGTATTAAATTATGGAAGTTCCAAAAGCATCTCAATGAGATCTAACGAGAAATATAATATGTAAATTTATCCCACATTAATGTTTGACCTCAAACACCAATAAAACTTCATAATATGGCTACATGCTACTCTCTTTTCTTCTTCTTCTTCTTTTTTTATTTCTTCTCTATCCACCTTAACTTTTATCCAGTCGACGGGAAATGCCCTCTAAGAAAACGGAGACTCTAATTATAGAACTTGGTTGAATAAAACGTTGACTAATAAGATTATAATTGCAAAGAAGGCAAACTTACATAAAATATTCGAAAATTAAGAACTTTGGCAACTTAAAATTCCAACGTGTAACGAGGCAACATTAAAAAATATTGTACATTCTGCAGTAATATAGACCGTTTAAATAAGATGAAAAAAAGAGAAGATACAAGGAAATTAAAATTATTTGTGGAAGAGATTTTTATATTCCTATACCACGTAGGAAACCTTATTACTCTCATTATTTAAGGTTTGACTTAATTACACTTAGTATACTAAATAATCAATTTTATACCATAATTAATTAAGAGTATAATTAATTGTATATTTTTTACATCTTAATTAAAGGAATATGTATGTTTCTCTCTCCTAATCCCTCTGTCCCACCTACATTTTACCCATACCCATGTTCTTTTTACCATTTTTCATCTTTTAAAATCAAATTCTTCATCCAAATTCACGGAAAATTGAATAAACGCTTCAACAAAGTAGGTTTCCCATTGTACTCCAGTTGAAGTTCATCCATGAAGAACAATAAAGTTTATCAAAATTAAAGTCAAATCTTTAAAGTTCATACACACATTTAACTTCAGCTTCAAATTTTCACAATGAAGAAAAACAAACCTTCAAACAGACAAAGAGAGCAGTAATTCCACCATTGACAACCATTAAAAAGCTTTGAAGCTTTGAATTCAAATTTGAGTTTTCAGAAATCATTATTTATTTATGATTGGTTATTGCTGAAAATGATTGGGAATACATTTTTAAGTTTATATATCTATTTTGAGATTAGACTTGGTTTTGACTGAGAAGAAGAAGAAGAAGAAAGAAGAAGAAGTATTGCAGAAATTGTAGATAAATTGCAGAACAATTGTAGATAAATTGTAGACTATTTTTTGCAGAAGATTTGTAGAAGTTTTAGTTGTTTTGGATTTGTGAAAACAGAAAATAATGCATCTACAATCAAAATACAAATAATCTACAAATTATCCATAAAATATCTATAATTGGATACATTGAATTTTTATATCCCAATTCCCATTTTGATTGTAGCATAATTGGCATTTTCGACATAATTGCATTTTTTCAAAAGACTGGTAGAAATTTTAGTCGTTTTTGTTTTGTGAAAACAGAAAACAAAGCACCTGCAATTAGAATACAAATAATATATAATTTATCTACAAAATATCTATAAATTGGGTACATCAAATTTTTATATTCCAATTCCCACCAATTTATAGCATAATTGTGATTTTTGACATAATTACATTTTTCAGAAGATCTGTAGAAGTTTTAGCCGTTTTATTTGTGAAAACAGAAAATAAAGCATCTACAATCTGAATACAAATAATCTACAATTTATCTACAATGTTTGCAATATGCCTTCTTCTTCGAGTTTCAATCTGAATTTCAATCAAAGTCAAGTCTAATCTTCATCAAAACCCCTCAAAATTGAGATATAAACTTCAAATCATATTCACGATTATTTTCAACAACACTCAATCCAAACAAATAATAATTTTTGAAAACCCAAATTTGAATTCAAAGCTTTCAAGCTTTTTAATGGCTATTCATGGTGGAAAATATCTGAAAGAATATTTATTTCTATAATAGTAGCGCGCCTAAATACGAATATCTGGAAGAAGAATATGATTTGATCTGATATACGCTAAATCCGTTTAGAATATTTTGTTCCTCAATTTTGGCTCAACAAATTAGGAAGATTCAGCTACTATTAGTTAGTATTTAATGATTGATATAATAACTGTATAAAATATGCGAACAAGGGAGGTAAATTAGAACTATGCATATTTTTAATAATAAGATTTCGTATATGATATAGGAAACAAAAAAATCTCTTTCTGAAATATTAAAGACACGCATGCCCGAATTAGCTCATTATTCAAGAACCACGTTAAAATATCATGGTATAGCCAGTTCTCACACTAGCCAATGAAAAATAGTCAGCGTTTACCAAATCAATAAAAAATAACCATTATTTTGCTGTAATAGGGACCGATCCAGTATAATACACGGGAGTTTTGATGCATTTGTGTTGAACTCCAGCATATTATGCTGGACTGGTATACTTTGCTAACTCCTATAAAATTTGCGAAAGACTGGAGCACCAACGCTCCAAACTTCAGTATATTATACTGGACAATTATACTTGTTGGAACTCCCGTTAAATTTGCGGGCGTATTTTTTCGGATTTTGAATAGTGTTTTCGCTCCTGTTTAAAATAATTAAAGTTTGATGACTTTTAAAATTTAGCTATTTTTTAACGACTAATGATAAATTTATTTTAAAATTTCTCCCAAGAACCAAACGACCACTTATAGGACTAGCTCACCAGTTTCTACTTTTCACCAATTTGAGTAGTCCACAATTATGGGCTCAAATGAAGTGGGCGATTGGGCATATGGAAACATCGTTTATCATTGGCAGGCCGAAATCTTGGTTAGGCCGCTAAAATAGCTGTTATTCAATTTTTGAATTGATCATTCAAAAAATTTTGAATTGATCATTCAAAAATAATTAGCATGATCAAGTTCTTAAAAAATAATTATTATTTTGCTGTAATATGACCGATTCAGTATAATATATTGGAGTTCAGTATATTTGTATATGAACTTTCAACATATTATGCTAAACCGATATGCTTTGTTGGCTCTAATATAATATACTGAAAATTCTAATATATTTTGTTGAAACTCCAATATAATATACTGAAGTTCTAGTATATTAATATGATCTACAATAAGTGAAAATGGGACAGAAATATTTGCTCAATCTTCTATAATCTAAAGAAGAACGCCACTAGCTCACTCGAAGACATTAAGCCACTGAACGATTCTATTATTATTATTTCATTTTCCTTTCGTAATTCTCACTTTAATTACTGTCCATGTCATTGGGCCTACCAGTCCAACCGAAAATAGCTTAGATTTGAAGCTCTTATCCTATTTAGCTTATATTGTACATAATTTGAAAGAATTTTTTTAGCCTTTAGCCTACTATTAAAGACATACTTTTAGAGTTTTTATTATTTTCTTCTATCTTCTTTCTTCATTCCCTTTTCTCTTACCGCCTCTCTCTTCTTTCTTTCTAACACATATGGATCCACCATCCTCTCTTAACCTAACCACCGCTATTCCCCCTTTTTTCCACCCTACGTAGTTCTACTATCAATGGCTCGAAGAAGGCTTGGGATCCTACTCTGTCGTTCATGGTGGAAAGCATAAGAATGTTGAAATTTTTTAAAAGAAACATGAAAATACACACAAATCTGAAAATAAGTAGCTCTCAAACTTGATTTGCACCAAAAAATAACCATTGATGTTGGAAGATTTTGAAGTTGAAGTTCTCATCATTATTATTATGACCTTGAAGTCTCGAATCTGAAATTGGGTTTGGATAAAAAAACATAACTATGTAGCAGTTTGTATCAATATTTTATACTAGTATATAATTGTGTACATGAATATACAAATACCTCTTATACACTATTATACATATTTCTACAAGTTATACAGTATTGTATAATTGTGTATAATATTGTATAATTATATATTTTTCAGTTTATAAGGATATATATACATTGCTCGCGTGTAAGAGGTCTCTACGGAAGTTTGGCACTTCCTTCTCTTCTTCTTTTTCGTGTAACATGTTGTATGAGCGTTGGAGGGATTCTACAATTCATTTACCAACTTTTTTATTTTTCTTTTATCGTGTTGGATTGCTTCAGCAATTACACATAAAAGTGTTTGAATTTTTTACCTTCAGATAATATGTATTATTTAGGATTATTGAGTTGCGCTTTGGTTGCTTTGCATTTTTTTATGAAATGCTTAATAATCAAAGAAAATCAAGAGAATGCAAACAATTGGTTGTATAAAGAGAGAGCAAAATAAGTTGTCTTTAGGAAATTAACCTATTATTTTTGGGTTATAGATTTGAAAAGTAATATCTAGGCTATTATGTTATAAGCTAGATGTGTGAATTATAATTACGTAAAGTTATCACAATCAAAGAATTCCAGATACCGTTATCTATTCTTGTAGGTATTGCAAACCCTAAAGTACAACTATTCTTAATTTCTAGCCATAACTAATTAATCAACCACTCCTATATTATATATGTACCGAATACCATTTGTTATGTAACATAGAAAAATATTGTTCGTTTGTTATTTACACAAATTCAATAACCTAAAAGATAGGTCTCGCACATGATGTTAAACTTTTTTACAAAAATTATAGGTACGTGGTGTGTGTTCTTACGTATATTATTTAATGAATGGTAAAATGTTTGTATCTTCAAACATTATGGGTGTGCTTGATATGAAAGAAAATATTTTTTGGAAAATATTTTTCTTATGAACTCTTCCTTCGATTGGAGGAAAATGTGTTCCTTATCAAGAGAAACGAGAATATTTTCCAAAACTCTTTCTCAACCTACTCTACCCTTACCAACTCACCCCACCTCTTCTCTCCAAAAAGATTTTTTTTTTTCAAATTTTAATTTTTTCGTTACCACTCACTCTACTACACCTCCACATCACCCCCACCCCACTCCAGCACAAAAATATTATTTTTTTATTGCAATTTTAAATGTCTATTTTTTCGTTTTTATGCACCACCCACCCAACCCAACCGCGCTCCCACCCCAAGAAAAAATATATTTTTTGTAATTTCAAATTCTATTTTTTTTGCCCCCCCCCCCCCCCCCCCCACACACACACACAAACCCTCCGGAAAAAATAATTTTTAATATATTTTTCAATTTTAGTTTTTTTATTTATCGGTAAATGCTCAAAATTTTACAAGTTTTAAAGTTATGAGTTCGGAGGTTTATGTGTTTGGAAGTTTATAGGTTAGAAATTCTGCGGTCTTAATAGTTTAACGATTTGAAAGTTTGTGAAAAATGTGGGTTCGAAAGGTTGTTGGTTTGAAAGTTTACGTATTTAATTTCCATTTCTTTATCTTTAGAACCGATGAAGTATGATTGACTATAATTTACCCCTTCATCTTTTTGATTGATTTGCTTAAAAAGAGTTAACATCTTTTGAGTCAAATAATTTGGCGCAGTTTGTGGAGATTTTCTAGTGAAAACACCTAGTTCTTTCTTCGGATTGAAGCCAAAGAAACGCGAGAAGAGCATCCCGCTCACATTAGGTTTGAAGGCAGCGCGCGGAGAAAATAAAAATCGAATGGGCCAGTAGGGCCTAGGATTCCCTACCCTACCAGGCCCAAACACTCTGAACAAGGCTAAAAGTGTTGCGATCAAAACCAATGGGCAGGGATAAAGAACATCCCATCCTCATCTGCTGCAATTTGCCATATCAAATGTTGATGCAAGGATGCCGGGTCCGAGAACCGAAAATCACCTTAGCACAGCCGAAACTCTCCCGGTCGACAGTGTCTTCAAAATGAACAGTCGGTTGTGCGAGAAGCTGTAACACACGTACCACGTAAGTCCAAATGAAATGTCAACACCTGGTGTCCGCAGTATTGAAATCGTCGATGCGAGCAATGCCTACCAAACTGGGACTCACCCAAGAAACGCAAAAGCTAAGACAAACAAGGACTTCCCTAGGGAACACCCAATACTCTCTACTAACTGACTATTGTGTTGAATAATATTTTACATTGGGTGGTGCCCTCTTCAAAATAGTAGTTTTTAGCAACATGGTGTAGATTGTAGCACCTTGTCGCATAGATTCAATGCCCGCATTTAAGCAACACCTAAGTGAAGTTGTTGCAGTGTCTTATGCTATCATGGCAACAAAGTCGTTCGAGCTAAACTGGAAAGTGCGGGAATTTCGAGTTCCATCGATGTTTCTATTGCCCGACTTATCCTTCACTACGTATCACCTTTAAGGCCAAGGGCCTTCTCCATCAAAGATTTAGAGGTTCGACCTCGCTCGAACTACAGACGTGTCGTTATTTTGATAAGTTCGAAATAACACCCTTAGGGCCTTCGCCATCAAAAATTTAGAGGTTCGACCTCACTCGAACTCGAGACAGGTCGTTATTTCGATAAGTTCGAAATAACACCCTTAAGGCTAATGGCCTTCTCCATCAACGATTTAGAGGATTCGACCTCGCTCGAACTCAAGACAGGTCGTTATTTCGGTAAGTTCGAAATAACAACCTTAAGGCCAAGGGCCTTCGCCATCAAAGATTTAGAGGATTCGACCTCGCTCGAATTCAATACGGGCCGTTATTTCAGTAAGTTTGAAATAATACCCCTAAGGCCAAAGGCCTTCTCCATCAAAGATTTAGAGGTTTGACCTCGCTCAAACTCCAAACGGGTTGTTATTTCGATAAGTTCGAAATAACACCATTAAGGCCAAACGCCTTCGCCATTAAAGATTTAGAGGTTCGACCTCGCTCGAACTCAAGATGGGTAGTTATTCCGATAAGTTTGAAATAACACCCGTAAAGCCAAGGGCTTCGCCATCAAAGATTTAGAGGTTCGACCTCGCTCGAACTCTAGATGGGTCGTTATTTTGATAAGTTTGAAATAACACCCTTAAGGCCAAGGGAATTCGCCATCAAATATTTAGGGGTTCGACCTCGCTAGAACTTAAGATGGGTCATTATTTCGACAAGTTCGAAATAACACCCTTAAGGCCAAGGGCCTTCGCCATCAAAGATGTAGAGGTTCGACCTTACTCGAACTCCAGACGGGTCATTATTTTGTTAAGTTCAAAATAACACCCTTAAGGCCAGGGTCTTTGCCATCAAAGATTTAGAGGTTCGACCTCGCTCGAACTCAAGACGGGTCATTATTTCGATAGGTTCGAAATAACACCCTTAAGGCCAAGGGCCTTCGCCATCAAAGATTTAGAGGTTTGACCTTACTCAAACTCAAGACGGGTCATTATTTTGATAAGTTAGAAATAACACCATTAAGGCCAAGGGCCTTTGCCATAAAATATTTAGAGGATTCGACCTCATTCGAACTCAAGACAAGTCGTTATTTTGAGAAGTTCGAAATAGCACCCTTAAGGCGAAGGGTCTTCGCCATCAAAGATTTAGAGGTTCGACCTCGTTCGAACTCAAGACGGGTTGTTATTTAGATAAGTTGGAAATAATACCCTTAAGTCCAAGGGCCTTCGCCATAAAAAATTTAGAGGTTCGACCTCGTTCGAACTCAAGATGGTCGTTATTTCGATAAGTTCCAAATAATACCCTTATGGCCAAGGACCTTCGCCATAAAACATTTAGAGGTTCGACCTCACTATAACTCAAGACGGGTTATCATTTTGATAAAGTTCGAAATAACGCACAAGGCCGAGAACTTTCGTCACAAAAAAGGGGGGGGATCAAAATCTGGACTTATCCGACGAACCTCCGCCCTATGATGAAATCACAAATCATTAGAAAGAAAGCTAAAACACAAGGAAAGTGGTGAAAAAGAATTCTTTAATCATGAAATCATAAGTGCGGGATATCACTACTTACATCTGGCCGAGACCAGTCAGCAAATAAAAAAAGAAAAAGGAAAGAAAAGACAATAAGAAACAACCTAACGCCAACTGACGAACAAAATAAAACAACAAAATACAACTTTCTTCACTCGGCGTTACCACTGTCGTCTTCATCATCATCTCCATAAGCCTCACCTCCATCATTATCTGCACCCCCATCAGCTTCAGGCATCGCAACATCATACCCACAGTTGGAACGAGCCTTGCAAGCCATTGCTCGTGCCTCTTTATAAGCAGCCTCGGTCACGGTGCCTGCCTCCCACATGTTCTTGAATATATCCAGCTGGGCTTCGGTGTAGACCCAAAGCTCATGAGACTGACGAGGAGCAGCAACACGGGATGACCCAGTTTGAGCCATCAGCCGGTGGTTCTATGCCTCTAAGGTCGCGACCCGATCAGCCAGGACCGAAGCCTCCTGATCAATTATTCCAACACTCCTCGAACCTCGCTTCCATCAGGGTCGTTGTCGCGCTTACCGATTCTTGCTAGGACTGGAGCACACAAATCGTATCCTCCAGGGCTACCGCTTTCGCTAGAGCTTGAGACCAAGCTCTCTCAATATGCTCTAGATCAACAACCTTACTCTCCATCGCGGTCAACTTCCCCTTCCACTCTACGCCCATATCCACGATCCTAATCCGTCTCTAGTCCATCTCTAACTGCACCGGCCTTAACTTGCCATGCAGATACTCGCACTCAGCAGCCACCCCTCTACCCACTCCAAGCTCCTCATCTTTAAGGCGGAGTTACTTTTCAAGCTCACTCTTGCTACAAATCATCTGCAGCAGCTCTTGATCCCTTTTCTCCAATTCATCGCCCAAAGCCAGTTACAAAGGTCAGTCCTCAACTATTCGTGCAGATCGCGACATCCGTTGCGATAGCAGACGTACTTCTCCAACAACTACAAGAAAATCCTCGATCGAATGTTAGCCCTACAGATACTTTTCACCTCCACCAAATACGTCTGAAATATGATAAAGCAGTCAAACCAAGGTTTATTTTGTATAAGGGAAGGGTCAAAATAAGAGCCGAATACAACATACCCTCAAACCCACAATGGCCACTTCGCTCCTCAATTTCGCGTTAGGGACATTCTGCAGGGACTAATTTTTGGCCTCCGAACACAGAAAAGCTAAGTTGTGACACAATGTTATCCCCCTGTGTCAAGAGAATCACATCAGAAGGGATATAAAAGCATAAGTCGGTCCTCCCGCGTGAACCACCAAATGAGTAAGTCCCTTTCGAACATCTTGACAACATCAGGATCCAAATTAGACTCAGATTCATATTCGTCGACCATCATACTCCTCCCCTTCTCTACTACTGGAAGCGGAATACGACCCGCCGCGGATAGTGAAGGCAAGCTCAAAACCACGACAGTGGCACTAGGGGCCTGGCTCTCTGCTCCGGAAGGACGTTGATCATTACCAGCAATGGGAACTTCAGGTTGGTTCACTATGACAACCAAATATATCGAGCACTGGATGCCAGTGCCAACTTCAATAGCTTGCTCCGTTTCCAAAGAGGACACCGCACCAGCACCATTTCCAGGGCCCGTTAGGGGAGACTCATCCAAATTAATTATAGTTGGATGTGGTGTTTCGAATGCCACACTCCATCTCTTTGACGTCCTATCATCTTCCCCAGTCGCTGGTGATCCATTACCAGGACGGACGATATTGGGTGGAACTTCCTGAGAGGCCGCCCTTGCCGGAGTGGCCAGAACCACAGATTCGACCGAAGTCTCCCTCGATGAAGGAGGAGTGGCAAATACTGTAACAAGACAAGAAGATGTAGCCAGCCGACAGAAGGCCAGCTGAGGAGACCTTCTCCGCACTCTCCCTGGCGATGACAAATGGTGTTCAAGAGATATAAGACGAGAACAAAAAACATAGAAAATAGGGATATTCTCACCTACAAGGGGCCTGCGTTCAAACCTCTCATGAAAGGTCGACCAAGTTCTAACCCTCGTTGTACGGGGAAGGACGATCTTAACCCACTCGTGAATCCCCTCCAAAGGCGGCGGAGGAAATCTCTCGGCTGCGAAATCACAAAGTAAGCCAGTACATACGACATAAAAGGCTAAGGAAAAGAGAAAAATCGGGCACTCTACTAATTAGAGGCGTAAACTTATGGGCAAAATTCCACACTTCAGGAAATTCGGTTGGGTCCGCCGCTAGATGCTCGGTCTGTACATAGAAAAAGTTCTCATAAAAGAGGCGGTTGGTCCTATCGTCCATCTTCACCACTAGGCCTTTTGACCCTCTAGGACGTGCATGGATCATCGAGCCCCGAATTAACTAGGGAGAAAACAGGCTGAGGACATGGTCCAGAGTAACCTCACGACCAATGAGTTCCGCATACTTGATAAACATGAGGAATAACTTGTACAAATAAGGAGAGAGTTGGGCAGGGCATACCTCATAGTAGTAGCAGAAATCTACCAACAGCATAGGAAGCGGAAGTATGTATCCTACAAGGAAGGGGTAGGCATAGAACATAAAAAACCCGGACGGTCAATTTGAACCCAGTTGTCTTTCCCCACCGGCACCATCTCAACAAAGCGTAGAATGCCCCATCATTACCTCAAATCTGCTATCCCTACTTCCCATATAAAGGGAGGGATATCCTCCATCTCAAATCCACCATTAGCGCTGAAGTTAGCCACATCCTTCCATGGACGAGGTAAAATTTCATCTATAGACAAAACTTCTTCGTCCTCCACGAACTCTACATCTTCGGTAGCCGAAGCAGGATTCTCAGTTGCTAGAGGAGCAATAAGAAGATTATCATGGGAAGAAGTACCGGCCATTTTTAGCGATAAAAGGAAAAAGAACTCATCGGAAGAAATGAAAGGATTAAAAATTGTGATAAGCAAAAGAGAACCTAAAATCGAAATAATAGAAAAGAAGATATCCTAGAAATTCTCTCGAGATTAAAGATGAAGTGTGAGAAACTGGTGGAAGGGTTTCCTCATTTATAAGAGGCATGAATTCCCTAAGCGCGAAACCTAATAGTCGCCATTTGAATTCGATTAACGTGAAATGTTTCAGATTCTCAGAAACGTGCATCATAATGACTGCTTGTGAGAAACAACGCTCCATTTACCAACGGACGTTTCGATTGAGAAATCATCGTAACGGTACACAAGTATTGATAAGATATCCTCAAAAAATTCCAAAGTTCACAATACGATTAATGTGCAAAATGGTAGTTAGATTCTTTTCGACTACGCCACATACATGATCCGCTTGTCAGAGTCGTCAAGGTACGACCCCGACGAATGGAGGGGTTAATTTTATTGGTCAAAAATATGACCACCCTGATCAGGGCGACCACGACCCTATCCTTGTCACCGTATGAAAGAAGTCGACGAAGCCATTTTGACTCCATCATCATGATATTCTCCATAAGTGATGAGTGTACGCTCCCCACCCCGACCGGTAAGTTCCCATAATTCTGTCAAGACAAGTTGTGGCAAAGAAAAAGGCAGGTTTCTTTTGACTATAAGTATGAAGTGAAGAGAGTCAGAAAAGGGGACTGATCGTCTACTTTTTCTCCAAAAACTCTAATAGGGCAGGGGAGGAGGCAAGTGAGCTCCACCCAAAAAAAGGGAAAACTCCATCTTGAGAGGAAGAAGGAAAAAAATACAACGATTGTAATTCCTTTCCCCTCCAAGGAGGGGCAGGGCAAAACTTCATCATACATAAAACATTTTTCGATGCTTCTTCCATCTATTCAATTGTTATTTTTTTTATCTTTAGATCCGATATGAATTACGATTGACTATGATTTATGCCTTCGTCTCTTTGATTGATTTACTTAAAAAGAGTTAATATCTTTTGAGTCAAACAGTTGGTATATGTATACTAAATACCATTTGTTTTGTATCAAAAACAATTATTGTTCATGCTTATTATTTAGACAAAACTAATATCCTAACGTATTGTTTGGATGGTTATTTTCGGTTGTATTGTATTGTATTGTTACCTTAGATACAATATTTATTTTGATTGTTAATATAAAACTGATTGTATCGTATTGTTAAATCCATTGTTCTGGAACAATGAAACACTCATTTTATGAAACAACAAAATCGATGTGGTGGGATTGTTCTGTATTTTCCTTTCCAATTATTCCCACACTTATTATTCTATATTTTAATTTTATCATTTGTCCTATTATTTATATTATATTCACCCAACTAATAAGGACTTTGTCTCCGTCTTCTTTCTGTCGTGCAACTACTCAACGACGTACTTCCCTAGTCTTTGTCTCTTTCCAACAAATCTTTTACAGGTTAATTTTCATCTCTTTTCTTAACTAATTCCATTGTTGCTAAGGGAATTCTCCTCTAAATAATAAGTACCTAGAAAAATCTGGCTGAATAAGATATCATTTATATAGACGGTGATAATATTTATAGCATTATCTTTGCTTGCATCCCAAAAGCTGAAATAATTTATGTAGTGACATTTGGTTGAAATTTGGTTTAATCTAAATATCTATTTAATTTCTTCTGATTAATCAAGATTTGTACCTTGTCTTCTCCATAACTTATTAATAACACTTTTTCTTAAACAATACGTTATTTTTTCATCTTTTTTCTTGTGCATTTTTTCTGGTTAGTTCATCTATGATATTTGCAAACTATATGTTCTGGTGATATAATTTATCAAGCTAATGTCATGGTTTAAAGTGAAGCACCAAGTTATTAGTTTGATATAGTCAAAACCGACAAAAAATATAAAACATGAATTATGTGTGGCTTTTGTTGTAACACCTAAATTTATTTATATATTTTTCTGTTTACTTAGTTAGTCTAGCGTAATCATGTGATGAAATATTTGACTAGAATTCTCCTTTTTGTACAATCCTATTAGTATATATCTGAATTCTCCTTCATACTTCATAATGTGTTCTATGCGGAAGAGTTTATTTTCAGTTCATATTTATTTTACGTAGTTAATTGGGTGATGTGTCTCACTTAATTTTATTATAGATGACTGATCGAAATAAACAAAATAATAGATACATATTGGAACAAGTGAGATCTTTAGCTACATATGTTGTTTGCTTAGTAGCAATTTAGTTTTGGACTTATGTAAGTGAAATTAAAAATGACCGATGTACGATCACACATGATATATGACTGTGAGGAAGATGCGGAGGTCAAATGAATAAATAATTTTTATGAGTAATTCTTAATAAGCATCGTATTTAAAATAATTGAGAGTATTTTAGTAAATTTAGCAGTATAGTACAATAAAATACAGTTAAACCAAACAATAAAGATGTTATTTAATAATAGCAAACGATACAGTCTATACAAATATTGTATCCATCAAAACCGATACAATATAATATAATATAATAAATTATAAAACGATGAGAAATAATGATCCAAACACAGACTATATCTTGTACATGAAAATCTTTATTATTAAAAGTATAGTTAATTGATATGTATTCTTACGTCTAATATTTATCTTATTTACAGTTACACTATTGGTATGATTCAAATCTAATATTTATCTTATTTACATTTACACTATTGGTATGATTCAAACACTAAATGTGAATAGGTATTTTCTCACTTTTACATACTTGTAATTGTTATTATAAAAATAAATATGCAACTATTGTGAAGTTGGTGACATAATTAATGTATCAACCACCCCAATATATGTATACACCAAATACCATTTGTTTCGAGGGTCTTTTGAAAACAGCATCTCTGTCATTTCGGGGTTGGGGTAAGGTCTGCGTACATATTACCTTTTTCAGATCTTACTTTATAGAATTTTACTGAATAATTATTATTGTTGTACCAAATACCATTTGTTCTAGATTATTTTCTATAATTAATACTATTTTGAGGAAAGTAGCTTTGTTACCTTTCCATTAAAAAGTTGGAGAGAGATGGAGTGATAATTATGTCAAATGAGTAGAGAGATCTGGGGAAAAACGCACGCCAGTATTAGCAGCAACATTAATATCATTAGTCTTTCTTTATCATAATTATTAGATGTTTGTCTAGATTTTTTTAGCTACTAACATTTCTGACGATAAGTATGATTTTTATTTGAGAAATTTGACCCGTGTGCTACGTATATTGAGACAAATTTTGTGGTGGAGGTTTGGAGATGCGACATATTGAAGGCTATGTGAAAAAGGTGGATCAAGTTTATTTTGTCAGAAAATTTATGCAAGGGGAAGAATTGTTGGGTGTTTGTCCAAATTTTCTTATCATAATTGATTTTCCTATCTTGAAGGAAAGGACAATATATTTACCATAATTGAAAATTTTCTTTTCCTAGAAGGAAAATATAATTCTTTCATATTTGGCAAGTTCCTTTTTTTGTAGGAAAATATTTAGATTTATATAAATTAAGATTCCGTCCTTCTTATTCAGTAGTATCCACAATGCAGCCATATGAGGTTTGAGAGTCCTGTTTAGAGGGAGAACTTTAAGGGACAAGTGTTAGTGTATTACTTATATTTTGGCTTTTCGTGACGTTATTCTCTCGATATTTTGTACTCTTTTTTATTACAATGTATTGCTCATTTCCGCTGTAAACATAAATCAGTTGACTATGTACTCTCTTTTATTATATAGGCCTTTTCCTTTCCAATGATGTTGTAATATTCATACAAATTAGTTACGTGAAGGTAATATAAAGAGTAATTGGTTGTTATATGAAATAATAATTGAAAAGTTATGTTGATATCAACTTGTGAATTGTCTTACACGACCTTTGTCAACATCTTGAAAGGGAAGGAACATATATGAGGACTGTAGAGATTTTTTAATCGGAAGAGCTGTATATGAACTCTAACTTTTGGGGTTTATGAATTTAGTTTTGTGAATTAACTTATAAACACTAGCATTATTAGTGTATTTTAACTTGTTATAATAAGTAACACGTCTTATTTTCAGATTATATATATTAGTACTTGTTATGAATTAATGTGCTTTTACTTCAGATTACATATTATTATAATATGTTACTAACAATTATGTGTTGTTATCTTTTGAGTGATGTAATAATTTTTTTAATATTATCATTGTGTTAGAAGTTAAACTCCTTAACAATTAATCATTAGAATCTTGTGCAGTGGGATACAGGAGAAAATGACAGGTTAACCATACTTATCCTCCAAAAAGTGTTTCTTGATATTTCGACTCTTCTTACCTCCCCTCAGAAGAAACAGGAATAGTGAACTACACATTTTATTTTCCTTTTATGCTACTAACCAATTCTTTTTACTGATAATAATAATAATATACGTGATTGACGGCGAAGTAAATAAAGAACCAAAATAGTTAGTAGTTGATTATTCTTGTTTCTTGGGTTGTTTGGGATATATATATATATATATATATATATATTGGAGTTTGACAACTAGATATTTCAAAAATTATTTAGACATAATTACATTTAAGCTACAAAAAGTAGATAGATTATATTTGGCTCAAAAATTAAATGTTGCTTTGCAAGCTTAAAACAATCAAAAAGATGAAAGGGTAAATCGTAATCAAATATAATGAATCTAGAGATGTAATATCAATATAGTTATGATAGATCAGATATTGATGAAGAACTTAAGGACAGTTGTTCGTCAAAGTTAAGAAGTAGAGAGAAAATAGGAGAAAATGAAAGAGTTGTAATAACACTGATGATCTTTTTACAATGGGGAGGTCCCCTTTATATAAGGAGAGGACTCCCTTAAAATAACAATAAAAGCATTTGAACGTAGCCGACATCCTCTTAGTGAGGACGCCCAGCTACAAGTAGCGTTATCTACACCCTCACATCCGAACCGTACCCGTATTGCAGCAGTCATATGTTCAAAGGGCGTACCTTTGTGCGTAAAGACGTACATGGTCAAATTTGACCCCATACAGTTAGTCCCTTCGCTCGTTTGAGGCGTATACGGCAGACGTCTTAATGGGCGGAAATGTCGATCTCGTCATTTGGAGAATATGACCTTATTATGAGGGCGGTGACGTGAGGGGGGGGGGAATACATGACGTTGCTGATTTGTAGACACGTTGACTACTTTCTGAACTGATGTCATTGCCGGCATGCGTCATGATTATACCTGCTCCCGAGATGTTTCAGGAGGCGATTTGACGTTTTGATTTCCTGAGCCCATTTCGAATCATGCCTCTTTGATTTCCGTGTATTTTAGCCCTATAAATAGGAGGAAGGTTCAATCTTTGTTATCTTTCGAACTTCCGAAATTTTCTACTCCCCCTTTTCACCTTCTTTGCAACAAACCGCTATTTCGTGCTCTAAATCCTTCAGTTTCTATTGAAACAACTCTTTTAGTCGTTAGAAATTGATTCATATAAAAAATTACTATGGCAAAACGCGGGCAACACTGCAGAAAAAGACCAAGATGATACCCCATCTAGGGTTCCACCATCTTCGGGTGGTGGGAAAAAGACACAAATACCTCTCGTCCCTCTCGGTGGCGACAATATTCTTCCCAGATTTCCCGACCAAGATCGACTCCCCCTTGGGACTGTCACACCTCCTTTTGGCGCTACCGCATCCCGCGAAGGACATGGTAAAGGAGTTTTTCCAATTAAAGAACAATCGGAACGGAATTTATTATTATAATTCAAAGTCACCACTTGGGAGATTTATAGTGTCCCAAGTCACCAGTTGAATCCCGAACCGAGGAAATTATGACTCTATTAACAGTCCGCGACCAGAAATTCGAGTAAGAAATTCTGTTAACCCGGGAGAAGGTTTTTATTTTATCTGATTTTAAAACATGTTCTAACCTATGTGCCTTTTATTAATAGTCCGCTTTTATTATATATTTATTATTTATTTTTTAAAAAAGAATTGCAACGTCGTGAAAATGTATCTTGAACCATGTCGCACCAGTGCACCTGTGACTTTTGATACATTTCGACTTCATTGAGATTTAGATTAGGGTGACAAATGTGCACCTGAGTTTAAGAAGGTAATAATATTAACTAACGTGCATAAAGCAACTACGCGTGTATACTTTGCGAGGGCCATGGAATTTGCTAAATGGCGCACCTCGAGTTCTAAGAATTTAAAATACTAAACATGCGAGGTCTATGCATTTCAAGATTTTATTTGGCATAGCGCACCTCAAATTATTTCAAAAGAAAAAGCGTTCAACTGAATGAGCTACGGACTAATTTGAAATTAAGAATCACGACCACATGAACCACCGAATGATTATTATATCTAAAGCAAAGCTAACGATGAATCTTTGTATTATATTTGCCAGGCTAGACATACTCGGTATTTCGAAGAACAACTTCGTTTCTTTAAAGGACAGAAAGAGTTGCACTCCACATACTAGAACAATAATTTTACAATGAAAGTGAGTGATATTAACGTTTTAATTTTGTAAAATATTCTATAAATTAAGCATATTTGTGTAGTATCGTGCAATTACTTTAATTGGAATGTTGCAACTAACTAGTTGACATTAACCCCTTCTACACTCTTATCGCATAGACATAATATATAAAAATATAAAACTAAGCACTAAGCTAATACTAAAAAAACAATCCAATTAGATATTGAACACATGCTCCCCAGACGAATTAACAATATGTTACAAAATGATAGTTGACACATTCCCTTATTTGTATAGAATACAAAACGGAGCTAATATCAGCTATGTATACTTCATTTAACACTTATTGAATTATGGGCAACAGATAGCATCGGCATGAGCAAGGTCTGGTGAACACTTTCATTTCAACTTCAATTCAAACTATATCGAGGTGATTCAAAAATGTGTACCTCGCAATGGAAATACAATGAAGAAAAGGAGGAGATCAGCAGCAGATAACAACACTACAAACGACAGCAGCGACAAATAACACTAGCAGTAACAACTTGGAATCAAGAACAACTCAAAATCCAACTTTAGACCAAAGTAACACTCGACCACAACCCAACACTAGTTTATAAACCAACAGCACCAACAAATAACCCATAATAGGCTCTACTGATCTTGAGATAAACTAGAAATGGACCAGTAAACAACTGAACCACTCTCAGCAGCCTAAACCTCAACCACAACTGACTTAATTAGACCCCAAACTTATTTTAAAATCCAACCAATGTACTTCAGATGAATTTCAACACTCAGAACAGAAGAAAACTTGATCCAATTTGAACTAGAGAAACAATATAGCAATACTTTTGGTATTTTTCAATGGGACAATGTTAATTCAACTGACTGCCTCCAACTCTTTCTCAGTGTTGCTTATTTTCTCTCCGATATTTTTTTTAATCTCTATGTCCAGTTCTCGCCCCTTTTTTTTCACCCTTGAATGTCAGAATATTCTCCCTTTTATCAGTATACTCTTCCATTTTCTTTTCTAATCTAATGAGTAGTCAAAATTTTAAAAGTGGTTTTCCACTATCAATTGTCTATTACTATTCAATCCCACTCAAATTTGTCTCCTTTTTGACTAATTCACTAGTGCTTTTCTCATTACCTAGTGGTCCCGTAATCATTAAAGATTCAAATTTCAAATTAATCCTTATGATTACCCCTGTTAATTACCCCTTAACCTTTTATCCTTACCCTCATGTTATCTACTTTCCAGCCTTAAAAGGTACAAAGTCAACCAACTAGTTCCTCTTTTATTAAATTAATCTTTAGACTGATCCTACCATGTGTTAGCAGCTTCTCAAGTAGGTAAAATACATCTTTTATTAAACAACTCTTAGCTAATTCAACTACACGGGTTCAAGTCTATATAATCAATCCACATCCCTTTTAATATGATCCAACACATCAAGCATATACACATTAAAATAGATTTATGAACCAAAAACATAACCAATGCAAAAATCAATCAATTACATGTTGAATACTATTTCAAAAAAAAAAAGCATAAGCAGAAAGCAATTGAAAACGATGAAGACAAAATGTAGATCTCACATATTGAAAGCGAAGAAAATAGCTCGAAGTTTCAAGTAGAAGTCGCAAATGAGTCAGAATCTCATGACTGGATAAGCTTTAGTCATCCAAGAGATTAATTGTAGAGCAATTAGACAAAACTTTCAATGAACCATTTCCAACGCAAATATGCAGACTATGTGAATTCATGCTAATTTTAATTCTGTTTCAATCACAAACCTCAAGGCCCGTAGAGATATACACATTATTTAAACAATCCAAACATGAAATGCCCAAACCTCTCTAGCAAATAATAATTCCCACAGAACTCAAACCAAAAAGAATGGAAAACAATGGATAAGTACCATGTTGTTCATATCACATTGGAAGCTAACGCCGAAATACAAGTAAAAGTGATAAGAATTGACCTGAAATTGATTCTTCGAATTGAGTAAAATCAAAACTTACAAAGACATGCTCGGACCGACTATGTGCAAGACCCGGCCAGAAAATTTGAACGTGTGACAAACACATAGGACAATAGCAATTATAATCAGAACCACAAATTGAACCAATGACGGAACCACATCGAGTCGGATTCAAATTAGCAAACCCTCGAACAACTCGAACAACCTTCTTCTCCAATCTCTGTCTCCATTTTGGAATCAATGTTTGTAAGTGTCATCGAAGAACCCTTCAACCACAGCAAACGAATCCAAAAATGACTTCAATCTCCACTACTAAAAAGTATAATTGAAATCGAGAAGATGAGATAGATTTTTTTCAAATTTGAGAATAGAACGACATTAAAAGGAAAAGCAGGGGTATGACTTGGAGCTCTTTTTCAAGCGATTTCTGACGAGGAGGGGGGTGGACAGGTTTGTTGATGGCGTTAGTGTTCTGGTTTGCGGCGGGTTTGGTTGAAGAAAGTGGAGCGACGGGGTTGGTTTGTCAACAGATGTGAGCGGTCGATAGAGGTAGGTGAGATGCTGAAGATAGTCACAATCCGATAGGGAGGGGGTTCGTTTCAGGGAGGGGTCGTTTGTTGAAGATGAAAATTGGGAGGGGTCGTTTGTTGAAGATGAAAATTGGGGGGAGGGGGCTGGGGTATTGCGGCTAGGGATTAATAAATGAGGAAAGAGATCGAATGGGGGGTCGTTTGGTTATAGGCAGATGGACCGGGTCGGGTCTTGGGTGTTGGGCGGGTTTAAGGGATGGTTTTGGATGGGTTGGGGAAAATTCGATTTGGGTTTAGAAGAATTAAGTTAAAAATGGCTCAAATTTGACTCCCTTCTCTTTATTGTGTTATTTCCCTTTTCTTTTATTTTCTCAAAATTCTAAACAAAACACAACCTAGATTAATTCTTGATCAAATTATCCTAAGAATATTAATTGACTCTAAGTAGTCATTATCACAAATAACTAAATATCGAATTAAAAAAATCACACAATTTAACACTAAACACTAAAAATACAAAAATATACATTATTATTATTTTAGGGAATTTTCACACATTTATTAATTAATTCCAAAATGTCAAAGTAAATCCTAAAATTAACCACATTATATTTTGTACTTTTCCATTAATTTACACAAATAAACATGAACACACAAATGCAAACAATAGCCGAAAATATCATTAAAAATTCACAAAATTACACAGAAATAAGAAATTATATTATTTTGATTTCTTTGGGAGTAATTCGTGTGAGGCAAAAATCACGTGCTCACAGGGACCATACTGAGTTTCTACAATCGCATTTGGACAGCCTATGGGAGACATACCGAATTCCAAACCATGTGGTGATGGAGCCGGCCGGAACAAACTATATCAATGTACACCGGCTGGGATTTTGCACCTTTTGATGAATACACGTTCCTGGTCAGGTACGGTCTTTCGGTTTATCCCTTTGTGGAGGAGCTCTGCCGCTTCTACGACGTATGCCCAGCTCAGCTTACTCCCTACACTTCGAAGGTGTGTCGTATTATGACCACCTAAGCGACCAGGGCCGGACTCAGTGTTTCGGTCCATCAATTGTTGTAGTTATTTAGCCCTGGATATATGAGGGGCTCTATGCTACAACTGAAGAGTCGTGGCACGAGGGTCCTGGTCGTCAGGGCCGACGAAAAGACAAATCGCCGCTTCTGGTGCAAGGTTTTCTACATCAGGACGGAGCACCTGGTGTCGAACCCTGAAGGATTCCCAAAGAGGTGGAATTTAGAACGTGAGTGTCTTTACTCGAATTTAGTATTGTTTGCAACCTTTGACTATACGACTATTATAACATCTTTTCGTTTTCCTTTTCTTTTTGCAGCGAGGGCTTCTCCACCCCGATCCATTGAAAATATTAGGTGGTGAGTGGAGAGGATGATTCCATTGGCGGAGGAATACCGCACTTGGTCCGCGTTCTGCAATCGATACGGCCCACCAAGTAACGCCTCGACCATGGTCTAGAGGTTTCATTAGGTTTCGTTGTTTGACCTATCTTATATTGGTAGGTCGGAGCGCCCCCAGAAGGAGGAGGCAGAACGTTGCAGCCTCGTCGGTAGTGGGGACTGATTCTGGGATGAGTACGTGTCACGACATTCTCCTAGTGAGGTCGCCCCATAGGTTGCTCAACCCGAGGTTGCGTCTGTGGATGAGTCTACAAGTGAAACGACTCCTTCACCACCGTCCCCTCGACCAGTGGAGGAGACTTCTAAAGGCGAGGAGCCACCGGAGCGGAAGAGGCACTAATTGATGCTCGGCAAGAGAATTGCCACGGAGGACGAGAGGGAAAGTGAGCCTCATCCAGAGCCGAGGCCAGTTCTGATGGCCGATGCCATCCGCTTGGGGAGGTCGGCACCCCATAGGAGGGCGGTTCCCGATACCACCCCCGTACGTGATCCGGAGTGTGGCACGTCGGTAGGGGTGTGCATTCGATTTATCGATTCAATTTTGACCCTTACCGATAATTACTTATCGATTATCGATTTGTATATATGCTTATCATTATCGTTTCAATAAGGTTTCGATTTCAATTTATCGATTTTGGTGGCTTATCAATTCAGGTATCGATTACATTAATAAGAAAATTTGCGAGATTCCACAGAAAGTATATCGCTATAAACGCACCTAACTAATATGGACAAAAAGAAGCTAAAATAAGACAAACACCATTTATAACATAAAAATTGTCAACAAGCACATGTAACAAAACTAAAGTAAGGGATCAAATGTATGCTACCAACACTCCAACGATATTAAAAAACAAAACAAAATCCATCGTCGTGGCTATTTCTGTTTTCCATTAATTTGAAGTTAATTCATTTGATCTTTAAATATGAGCATTCCTTAAATATGATAGAAGAAATAATAGGGTAAGGGATTTAAGGTAAAGGAAATGGTTAGATTAGGGAAAATGATATTGTATAGCCGCTTTCAAAATAGTAGCAGAATATATATACATTCAGTATGTTATATTAATCTACACAAATAGGTAATTACTCTTTTTACAAGTGTCTACAACTTAGGGGTGTGCATTCGATTTATCGATTCGATTTTGACCCTTATCGATAATTACTTATCGATTATCGATTTATACATATGCTTATTGTTATCGTTTCAATAAGGTTTCAATTTTTTCAATTTCGATTTTGATAATAAATAATCAATTCGATTTATCGATAAACTGATTCGAATGCACACCCCTACACGTCGGTTGCTTCTAAGTAGGCAGATGATGAGGAGAGGGCAGATCCTGAGACAGCCGTCATGGTCGTGATGCACCAAGAAAGGATCATGCCTATGTGGAGATGACGGCGGGTGGTCCTAACCGCCGGATTGTGATCCCAAGCAAGTAGGACGCAACAGATATGTCCCTGCTATGTGCGGCCGCCCAGCGTGAGAGTTTAAAAGACATTAGCGACAAAGATTTATCCCAAAGGGTTGCCGGTGTGTCTTTGTAGGTATACTCTGTTCTTCTTTACATATTATAAAGTGAACCTTGGTGCATGCTAATTTGTCATTTATATCATTTCTTCGCACCCTTATTTTAGAGGTAGAGAGAGGTAGGTGAGTGTAGATAAAGGTTGCCACCCTCATGAAGGTGGTTAAAAGGTACAAGGAGTGTTGCGCCAAACATCAAATGATGGAGGACCTATTCGCCTAGGACCCGCGGTTTCAAGTTTTTCGTGTGGGCCTAGATCAGTCGGAGGCTCAACTGCAGAAATGAGTAGATCAACTGGAGGAGGTGGATGGTCAGTTGATGGATGTCTTGGCTCAGAATATTGAACTGGAGACTATTTTATAGTCAAAGAAGGATGAGTTGGAGATCAGTCGTGGGGTAGCAGCAAAAGTCGCTGATTTGCAAGCTGAGGTCGATGCCTTATCCAGCGAACTTAATGCCAATAGGCTGAGATTGATGCACTTAAGCAGGCTGTTGTGTCTAGGTCTGATGACGGCATGCTTGGCGAGGCACGGGACATGTGGGTATATGCCAAATCCAAGGTGGCTGTGTTTGAGGATTTTCTTGCTGCAGGTCATGCTACTGAGGCAGAGTATGAGGAGCAGCGCCATTTGGTTCGGGTCGCCCGAGAAGCCTATGGGTATAGTTCTGATTCCCCAGACCAGACAGGCTATAACTCTGAAGATGTTAACCATCTGGCTTTGGGGTCCTGGATCTATGCGGCTTATCAAACTGAGGGCAGCAGCGAAAAGTATGATGAACCAGCAGGCGACGACGGACAAGATGGAAGTGGGTGCTACGACTTGTATTTATTTTGCTTTTGCAGTTTTGCGGGGATGTTAATAGATCCCTTTGTAGATGTATACTTTCTTTGACAATAATAGAAGTTACTCTTTTTCTATTTCGTTTCCTACCTTTTATTTTGTGTGCTTGTCGTAGTTATATACGTGACTTCGGCCATTGTCAAGTTGTTTTGTTTGTCGTAGTTGAGCTAGGTTGACTTAGTGATGATGGTGGCCTTAGTCATTTCTTCGTTGGGGGTGGACATGGTCATGTACGTGACTTCCACTATGTCGAGTTAATTTATCATAGTCAAGCTGGGTCGACTTATTACGGCAGTGGCCTTAGCCATTTATACGTTAAAGATGGTTGTGACCATGTACGTGACCTCAATTGTGTCAAGTTAATTTGTCATAGTCGAGCTGGGTCGACTTATTACGACAGTGGCCTTATCTATTTATACATTAGAGATGGTCATGACCATGTACGTGAACTCGATTGTGTCGAGTTAATTTGTCGTGGTCGAGCTGGGTCGACTTATTACGATAGTGGCCTTAGCCATTTATGCGTTAGAGATGGCCATGCCCATGTACGTGACCTCGACTGTGTCGAGTTAATTTGTCGTGGTCCAGCTGGGTTGACTTATTACGATAGTGACCTTAGCCATTTATATGTTAGAGATGGCCGTGACCATGTACGTGACCTCGACTGTGTCGAGTTAATTTATCATAGTCAATCTGGGTCGACTTATTATGACAGTGGCCTTAGCCATTTATACGTTAGAGATAGACATGACCATGTACGTGACCTCGACTATGTCGAGTTAATTTGTCGTGGTCAAGCTGGGTTGACTTATTACGATAGTGGCCTTAGCCATTTATACATTAGAGATGGTTGTGACCATGTACGTGACCTCGACTGTGTCAAGTTAATTTGTCGTGGTCGAGCTGGGTCGACTTATTACGATAGTGGCCTTAGCCATTTATACGTTAGAGATGGACGTGACCATGTACGTGACCTTGACTATGTCGAGTTAATTTGTTGTGGTCGAGATGGGTCAACTTATTACGACAGCAGCCTTAGCCATTTACACGTTAGAGATGGATGTGACAATGTACGTGACCTCGACTGTGTCGAGTTAATTTGCCGTGGTTGAGCTAATTGACTTATCACGACAGTGGCCTTAGCCATTTATATGTTAGAAATGGCTGTAGCCTTTCATCATTGGAGATGACTGTAGCCTTTCATATATTGGAGATGACCATAGCCTTTCATACATTGGAGATGGTCGTAGCCTTTTATACATCGGAGATGGCCGTAGCTTTTCATACATTGGAGATGTTCGTAGCCTTTCATACGTTGGAGATGGCTGTAGCTTTTCCTACATTGGAGATGGTCGTAGCCTTTCATACATTGGAGATAGCCAAATTTTTTCATACATTTAAAAATGGTGTTAATCCAGTCCCTTTGATATTCCAATTGGGAGGGAGTGTTGAGTAGCTGGTGTGCTAAACTTGCCTCGTGAGTATCTCTGAGCGTCTCCTCTACCGCCTCATTAAAAACCTTCCCGAGAAAACCCAATTGGGACAAAACCCGGGCGAGGTAAAAAGAGTACAACTCGGGAGGAATCTTTTAAAAATGGAAATACGACACCTTTCAGAAATGGAAATACTTGAGGTGGGCGACGTTCCAATTGTTTTGGAGCATCTTTCCTTCCATTGTCTCTAGTTAGAATGACCCTTTATCTGCTGCTGCAGTGATTTTGTATGGCCCGTCCCAAGCAGTTTTCCTTCACTTGGGTCTTTTGATGCCAAGGTTTTAGCTTTGAGGACGTAGTTACCCACTTTGGGCGATTGTATCTTGTCCCTCTTGTTGTAGTACATTTCAATTTGTTGTTTCTGGGCCACCATCCTTATGTGAGCCATTTCTCTTCTTTCCTCGGTCTCATCGAGGTCTTGAAGTCTGTTCATGTCATTTTTAGCTCCGCTTGTATGCGAGTACCTAAGGCTTGGTTTGCCTACTTCGACCGGAATGACAGCGTCGGTTCCGTAGACCAGTGAGTATGGCGTTTCTTCCGTGGAGGATTTAGGTGTGGTTTAGTGTGCCCATAGTACTTCTGGTAGTGGCTCAGGCCATAGCCCCTTGGCGTGTTCGAGCTTCTTATTCAGTATGTTTAGTATCGTTTTGTTAGACGATTCTGTTTGGTCGTTGGCGTAGGGGTGGTATGGCATGGAGAGTATTTGCTTAATATGCCATTTGTCGAAGAACTCAGTTGTTTACTAAATGATGAACTGCCGCCCATTGTCGCAGGTTATTTTTTTAGGGATGTCGAAGCGGCAGATGATGTTTTTCCATATGAAGGCGATGACTTCCTATTTGTGTATTTGGGCATACGCACCTGCTTCTACCCACATGGAAAAATATTCAATTAAAACTAATAGAAATCGTACCTTTCCTCGTCCTGCCGGTAGTGGGCTGACTATGTCCATTCCCCATTTGATGAAAGACCACAGGGAAGTGACTGAGTGGAGAGGTTCTCCTAGTTTGTGTATCATGGGGGCGAACTTTTGGCATTGTTTGCATTAGCGTAGATGTCCTGCCGCACCTTTCTTCATAGTTGGCCAATAGTAGATAGCCCGTATTAGGCAGCGCACGAGGGTGCGATTACCTGTGTGGGCATCGCAATGGCCTACGTGCACTACTTCGAGTATCGGTGTCATTTGGTTAGGACCTAGGCATTTGGCCAGGGGTCCGCCAAAGGTCCTTTTGTAAAGCTCGTAGTTTATTAGGCAATATCGGGCGGCTTGTACGCGGAGCTTCTTGGCTTCTTTCATGTTAGGCAGGAGTGTCCCTTCCTACAAGTAGGACATGAACTGGTTGCGCCAGTCCCAAGTTAAACTTAATGAGAGTACCTATGTATGATCAATGGCCGAATGGAGGAGGGTGACCACACTCTCTTTGTCAACGTTTTTGGTGGCTGCGGCTAGTTTTGCCAGACCATCTGCCTCGACATTCTGTGCCCTGGGAACCTACTCAAAATGGCACTCGTCGAGCTCGGATATTAATCTGTGGATTTTCGCATGGTACTTTTTTAGTCTCTGCTCCTTGATTTGGTAAGTCCCAGTGACTTGGTTTACCACGAGCTGGGAGTCACAATGGAGAATGAGTCGGCGAGATCCATACTTGATGGCTAATTTTATACCTGTAATGACGGCTTTGTATTCTACCTCATTATTAGTCATCTCGGGGTATCGTATGGACTGGTAAATTATTTCGCCCGTGGGGACTTTGAGGATAAGTCCAGTCTCGATCTCGAGGCATTAGCGGTACCGTCAGTATAGAGAGCCCATAGGTCGGTGTTGGAGGGCGCACGATGTGTCTCTTGTTCCGCCTCTAATAGTATCTTTATACTGAACTCAGCCACGAAGTCGGCGAGGACCTGCAACTTGATGGCGTTCTCGGGAGGTACGGGATATCATGTTCGATGAGCTCTATGGCCAACCTGGTGAGCCTGCCTGATAATTCAGGCTTATGTAGGATGCTTCTCAAGGGGAAGGTAGTTACCACTTTTATGGGGTGGCATTGGAAATAGGGTCTAAGTTTCCGTGAAGCTGTGACCAGTGCCAGGGATAATTTTTCAAGGTGTGGATACCGTATTTTGGCGTCCACTAGGTTTTGCTAATATAATAAATAGGGTATTGCATACCTTTAGTCTTGCATACCAATACTGTGCTGACATCGACCTCTAACACGGCAGGGTATACCAGCAGGGGCTCGCCCTATTTGGCCAGTAGTGGAGGCGAGGACAGATATGCCTTCAGTTTTCCCAAGGCTTTGACGCATTCTTCATTCCATTGTAATCCATTGTCCTTCCTCGGTACATTGAAAAATTTGTGGCATCTGTCGGAGGATCGTGAGATAAATCTAGATAGGGAGGATATTCGCCCCGTTAGCATTTCCACTTATTTTGTGTTGTTAAGCACCTCGGGTATCACGTCTATTGCTTTTATTTGGTCAGGATTGACTTTGACACCTCGTTGGGATATGAGGAACCCTAAGAATTTTCCTGAGGCCACACCGAAAGGGAATTTCTCGGGGTTTAGCTTCATCTCATACCTCATAAATATTTCAAAGGCTTCTTTCAAGTGGTCGATGTGATCCTCTTTTCTCATCAACTTCACCAGCATATCATCGATATACACTTCCATGGTCTTACCGAGCTGCTCTTTGAACATCTTGGTGACCAATCTCTAGTACGTAGCCCCCGTATTTTTTAGCCTGAAGGGCATCACTTTGTAGCAGTAGGTCCCTTGGTGGGTGATGAAGGTCGTCTTCTCCTGATCTTCCTCGACCATCATAATTTGATTTTAGCCGGAATAGGCGTCTAAGAAACTCAACAGTTCATGTCTTGCGGTGGCATCGATCAACTGGTCGATGTGGGAAGCGGGAATGAATCCTTTGGGCATGCTTTATTTAGGTCGGTGAAATCTACGCACATCCTCCACTTCCTGTTTTTCTTTTTAACCATGACGACGTTGGCGACCCACTAAGGGTACTTTGATTCCCAGCTGGAGCCGTTGGTAAGTAGTTTCTCTACTTTTTTGCTGACCACTTCATTGATTGTGGCATTAAATTTCCTTCTCATTTGTCATACCGGTGGATGCAGTGGATCGACGTTCAACTTGTGGGTGGCGCTATCTCGTAAAATCCCTGGCATATCTGAATGAAAAAAAAAAACAGATCTACATAGTTAGTTAGAAATTCATGATACTTACTTGGGTTGGTGTGGCCGTGGCCGATGTAGACTTTCCTCGCTGGGTTGGTATCGTCTAATTTGACTGGATCGAGATCTTCGAATGCCGATTTAAATGCTTCCACGACGTCAGGATCTTTGATGGTGTCTGCTGTCAGGGCAATTTTAGTCCCCGACATGGCTAATTGCTATGCCTCCGAACTTGCCCCTCTTAGTTGTTGGGTGTGGGCGCAATCTTGGGTTATTTTGTAGCACTTTTATGCGGTGCGTGACTCTCCCCTGATTCTGAATATTCCCCATGGGGTAGGGAATTTGACCACCTGGTAAAGGCTTGAAGGTACCGCTCGCATGGCATGCATCTACGGGCGCCCTACGATGATGTTGTCCGCCGTCTCCTGGTTCATAACGTGGAAAGTTGTTTCCAATGTGACTCCTCTCATAAGGACGGGCAGTGTTATTTCTCTGGATATCCATTCCACTGCATTGTTAAAACCAATTAGTGTTATGCAGCACGGTACTACCCTATCCTCGAGTCCTATTTGTGCAAGGACCCTTGGGTGGATAATACAAGCGTGCTTCCATCGTCGATCATGACTCTTTTGACATCCGTATCAATAATGCATAAAGTAATAACCAAAGCATCATAGTGAGGGAAAGACAAATCGTCAGCATCAGATTTATCAAAGCGATACTACTTTGAAGTCATCATACCATTCGTGGGAGATGGTCCGCTTCAACCTGTGAGTGTTAGCGAACTTAACGTGGTTGATCATTGAGTCATTACCGCCGATGACAATCATGTTTATCGTCCGTGTTGGGGAAGATGGTTTAGGTGGCCCACAAGATTGTTCTTGTCCACGTGCAAAATTGATTTTTCCTTTATTGTTGAGTAGCTCTTTCAGGTATCCTTGGTTCAGCATCCTAACTACTTCATTTCGTAAACCTATGCAATCTTTGGTTTTGTGTCCCCGTTCCTGATGGAACTTGCACATCATGTTCGATTTCCTTGTGGTGGGATCTGACTTCATCTTCTGAGGCCATTGCACCTTGGTGCCTAGCTTCTCCAATGCGTACACAATTTCTGAAGGAGACACGCAAAGGTCGGATAATAAGGGGGCGTACCTCTTTCGTTCGGAGTGGGGCGACATGTCGTTGTAGTGTGTCCATATGTCTGGGAGGTTCCGGTGTACGGGTGATGTCGATCTTTATTAAATCGTGAGAGTTGTTCTCGACGTCCCTCATTGCATCGATCTGTCCTTGTTTCTGAGTGTATTGTTGTCAGTCGCTGAGTCGGCCCATTGAGATCATCCTTGTCCATTCTCGGCACAGTAGCCATTGTGTATTTCCTCCCACGTGGTAGGGGGATATTTCATTAGGCAGCTCGGTAGCTTCTTGGTCGCCCTAGAGTCGTCCCTGCTTAGCCCGTTCTGGAAGGCGGCTACTGCCATACCTTCTGACACGTTCGGCAGACTCATCCTCACCCTGTTAAACCTGGCTAGGAAGTCCTTGAGCCCTTAACCTATGGTTTGTCTAACGACGAAGATATCGTTGACCCTTGCTTCTGCTTTCTTTACACCCGCGTGGGCGGTGATGAACTTATCCGCCACTTCCTCGAACGTTGATATTGCCTTAGCAGGCAACTGGGAATACCACGTCAAGGCTCCTCCGATTAACATCTCGCCAAAAATTTTTTGCAGCACCGACAGTACCTATTCTTTTGATAGGTTGCCTTTTGCAGCATTGACGTAGTGGATCAAATGACCCTCGGGATCTGTGGTTCCGTCGTATACCCTCAATTAGGGAGGCATCTTGAATGTTTTTGGGATAGAGTAGGGGCTACTTCTTTAGAGTATGGCTGCTCTACGAACCTTCCCATGTCACATTTTGGTAGCAACTTGGGGGCTCCGGGGATTTTGTCGACTCTCTCCTGGTGTTCCTTTATCTAGTCGCAGAGTGCTTTGTTTTCACTTTCCATCTCCTCCATATTCCATAGGATTGCAGTTAACGTGCCATCACTGGTCTGCGCCTCGATGGGTGGGTCGTTGACTCGTGTCTCTTCATGTTCGCCCATGGCAACGCTGATACTTACCGTTGGCATAGACCCGACATTGCCTTGTGGTAATTTCTCAACCAAGCTACTTAGGGTGCTTGACCACTATTCCAGTAGCTTTCTGACCACTAAAGGGTGCTTCCTTATCAGCAGATGTGGAAGCTCCTTTGTCGTGCAAGATTGTTGGATTTTTGGAGGGGGGGAGATGAGATCTCTACACGTGGTTTAGTGTTGGGGCTGTGTTAATGATGATATCGTCACTGGCCTCGTTGAGAGGGCCATGAAGGTTGGTTGTGACCTCCATTATAGCTTTTGATATGGTATTATTTTCAGTCATTTTGTTTTCGTGTGATGTGGAGAAAATGTGGTTGACTGATCTCTAGGTGAATACTATGATTTTGAATCTCGAAATCCCCACAACGGTGCCAAATTGTTTGGGTCAAAAGTTAAATGTTACTTTGCAAGCTTAAAACAATCAAAAAGATGAAAGGGTAAATTGTCGTCAAATATAATGAACCTAGAGATGTAAGATCAATATAGTTATGATAGATCGGATATTGTAAAATGAAGAACTTAAGGACAGTTGTTCGTCAAAGTTAAGAAGTAGAGAGAAAATAGGAGAGAATGAGATAGTTGTATTATTAGATAATAACACTGATGATCTTTTTTACAATGGGAATGTCCCCTTTATATAAGGAGGGGGCTCTCTTAAAATAACAATAAAAGCATTTGAACGTAGCCAACGTCCTCTTAGTGAGGACGCCCATCTACAAGTAGTGTTATCTACACCCTCACTCGAACCGTACCCTTATTGCAGCAGTTATACGTTCAAATGGAATACCTTTAGGCGTAAAAACGTATAGGGTCAAATTTGATCCCGTACAGATTAGAACATTTTACTATCAAAATTGACGTACGATAGTGACGTACTTCATTCCGTTTTCTTGCAATGCTTCTACTCAAACGTTTACGTACTTCATCGTCTTTTCTTGCAATTCTTCTATTCAAAGACTAGTGTAAGGGGGAAAAGATTTGTGCATACCAAATTTACTCCCTAAAACGTAAGATACTAGTATAAATTTTGTTTCCAATTAGGCCGGTTTGGGCGAACTTTTAAAATTAACTTATTTTAAAAAATAATTTATTTAAAAGTATTTATTTAGAAAATTATTTTATTTCGCTATACTTAGTATTTGATGAAGCTTATAAAAAATATATTTTCTTAAAAATATTGGAATAAAAAATTTTAGGGAGAAATTACTTTTTTGTACTTATAAAAAATTACTTATATTCAAAAATACCTTTTTACTTTCTAAAAGTCTTGTCAAATAGCTTAGCTGCTATAGATACCCAAATTTACTTTGAAAATTTTGATTTGGGTGAGTTTGATTTGAAAATCAAAATGTGTTTGGACATAAGTTTTCAAAATATATTTTACTTTTTTTTAAAAAAAAACATGAAACGTGATGTTATTTATTTGTATTGCTGTAGGTAAATATAACAGTAACCTTTCTGAAAAATAAAACAGAAAGTTAGTAGAAACAATTCTGAAAAATAATGTTAGAACTTCAAAATAATTTTTGAAACATTGAAGGAACAAATCGAGCCCACTAAATACACTGTGTGTCCTTTGAAATTATTCTCCTCAAGTACCTGGGGTTATGGAATATATCCTTCCAGGATAGAATGAGTTAACTCACTGGAGTGTTGGTACCAAAAACACCAATCAGCGAACCACTCGATGGCAGCAAAACATACTGGAATTTTAGTGTAGAAGAAAGAGAAGATAATCAGAAAAATTCGTAAGTAAATATTATGTTTGAAGGGTTATTTATAGCCAACTAGGTGATATTTCTAAAGAGGTTTTCAACCTTTCAGAATAGTCATGACGGTGTGACCCTCTAAAGAGGTTTGCAACCTTTCAGAATAGTCATGATTGTCGGAACAGGTATGACCCTCTGAAGAGGTTTGCAACCTTTCAGAATAGTCATGGCTGTTGAAACAAATGTGACACTGTTTCACAACAGCCATGACTGTTGGAAATTTTTGCGAAAAATTTAATACGAATTTAAATTAATCGAAAAAAGTAAAACGGGATAGACCGGACCGGACCGGGTCGCTGGCCATCCCTCCATTTCTTTTCCCACCATTTTCCATTCACACCTATTTTGTTATTATTTATTAAATAACAAACCGAACAATCCCCGCATGAATAAGGAATGGCTATTGTCACGACCCAAATTCGGTCATGATGGCGTCCAACACTAAAGCTAGACCAGCTAGACCAACAATTTTTTTCCAAGTAGAAAACCAGTCCCAGAAGGACCAACTCAAGAAGAATATATGAGTCAATAGATACTCCAATAGTAATAGTATGAATAAATACTGAGAAGTGCGAATAACGAAATAACACTCCCAAAAGATCTGGGGTCACGAGTCTAGATCCTCTAAACAAAAATGAATAGTCATAGAAATAGTGAATAAAATACTCAAGTCTGAAACATATTGTAATAACTGAATGGAAAGAGAAGCTAGGTTCTGCGAACACCGGCATCTACCTCAGCAAATCGAAATAACTCCGATATAAGCTGGAGTGCTCGTCTAACCCTCGTGTGTACCTGAATCTGCACACAAAGGTGCAGGGGAGTAGGGGTGAGTACTAAGTACTCAGTGAGTAAATATTATATAATAATAGCTGAAAGCAGGAAACCCACAGAATACCACAAAGCAAATCTAAACAACAGTCTGGTACCTACCACGAACTAACAACAACAACAAATCATAACTAGAACAGATAATCTACAGATAAAATGCAATGCAATGCACATGACCACTACGGCGTGTAGCGCGATCCGTTTAACGTCGACGGTGCTCACTGGGGGTGTGTACAGACTCCGGAGGGGCTCCTTCAGCCTAAGCGCAATATCATATCATATGTTGTGGCGTGCATCCCGATCCTTATATCATCTGCTGCGGCGTGCAGCCCGATCCATCCTCAGTCCACAACATGCATATGAGTCATATAACAGTTCAAATTATTTATTTCCAGGTTCCAGTTCATTAATGATGAAAATACTTAAATTTAATTTAATTTTCCAAGAACAAGTGACTTAGCATTTCATAATAGTGATTTCAAACCAGGACTGAGATCAGTGATTAAGCAAACCAAGCTATCATATATATATCTATCCCCTAAGGATACTACAGGTCGGCACAAGGCCCCAAATATGGCTTACAACCCACAAATATATCTAATACAGTGTGTGTTTCAATCGCATATAACATATTATTCATATCCGGGATGGACCAAGTCTCAATCCCCATAATCAATCCCACACCTGCCATGGGATGCGAGCCACGCCCTACTAGCGTCACAATATGCTAAGCGGGGGTTTCGAACCCTCGGACTACCATATACACTAACTACTCACCTCTAGCCGGCCGTGGACTCGTTCGCGATACCTTTTCCCTTCAAATTTTCTGCCTCGTGGGTCGAATCTAGTCAAAACCACAATAATAACATAAATATGGGTCAAAGAAACATAACCCAATCAAAATTACTCGAAAAACGCAATAATTCACGAAGTTGGTAAAACCCGAGCCCCGGGCGCACTTCTCAAAAATTTCTGAAAATTATACCAACGGATTTCCCGTCTCGCCACGAGTCCGTGCATATAAAATTTATCAAAATTGGAGTTCGAATGGCCTTTCAAAACCCAAAAAATTGTTTTCATGATTTAGGCCCTAGTTCTTCACAAATTCTACCCAATTTCAAGAATTTTGGTATTGATTCTAGCAAAAAATCATGTTTTTGAGTCAAGATACTTACCTCCAGCAATTACCCATTGATTTCTCTCTTAAAAATTGCCTCAGAAGCTTCTTCCCGTTCCAAAATTGGAAGAAAACTCGACCTGCTCATTATAGGTATACTGTTCACACGTTTTACTGCTCCCAGTGGATTCCTTGTGAAATTCTAATTAACTTAGGCCTTTGAATAACTCAATTTGACCTTATAATGAAGGAGATATGTAGGTTTTAAGATTTGCAAATAGTGCAGGTTTTTAATACGCCATTAGGGGCAGTTTCGTCATTAACCTGAAAATCTGGGCAACCTTAGTAAAATGGCCATAAAATCATCCTACGATATCCAAATTAGATGATTCTTTTTGCTACGGTTCCGTAATTACGATACGGATCTAAATCTTCATTCAAAACAGTAATCAGAGCTCATTTGTTTAATATGATATCATTTATGCTTGAAGAAACGATGTCGAAGCATAAAAAAATGAGCACAACGCAACCCAAACCTATCCGAAACTCACACGCGCTCCTCGGGACCGCGAACATATTAACATGTCACATTTGATCATGCAAACTTAGTTTCACTCTCAAATTACCAAAACTAACATCAAAACACCAAATATACATCGGATTCAAGCTTAAGTTCTTCTAAAACTTCTGAAACTTGCATTTGATCTAAATCCCGACCTAAACACCTCTGAATGACTTGAAAATGCGCACTCATATCCAAAATCACCTAACAGAGCTACTGCAACTCTCAAAATTCCATTCCGACCCTCGGATCAAAATCTCACCTACCATCCGGAATTCGCCAAAATCCAACCTTAGCCAATTCAAGCCTAATTCTACACCGGACTTCCAAATTCAATTCCGGTTGCTCTCCTAAGTCATAAATCATCCCCCAAAACTAGTCGAATCATCAAAAATCCATTCCGAGTCTTCTAACTTATAAGTCAACATTCGGTTGACTTTTCCAAACTATCATTCTCACAAAGAGACCAAGTGTCTCATTTCTAACCAAACTCTATCCGAATTACTTCAAATTGTCCAAAAACATATAATAAAACATATAGAAGCATAAAATGGGGAAAACAGGGCAATAACTCCCTTAACGACAGGTCGGGTCGTTACAGCTATAAACTTAAAGGAATGCACATACGTGTGTATGTTTTACAAGCAAGAATTAATTGTATCTGGATAAGTAGGTCTCCCTTTGAAATTTCCGTAGTGAACTTATATAGGATATACTCGGTCAATCAGTAGATTTGATATCTTTCAACCGTCGAGCTTTGTTATATATCTAGACAACATAAGTCACACGTCCAATCTTTAACCGTCTATGGTTCTCACGATTGTGTTCGTTTCAGCCATAAACACCGCCTGGTTTCATGAGTGCTTAGAGAATGGGCCTTTACTTTCATTATCCTTGAAGCGACTTACACTTCACACTCACATATGTGATTTCTAAATGTGTAATCCTAAAGACACACATATCCGCCAGACTTAGTAGATCATTAAAAAGCTTTAAGCTTTATTGACTCATCAAAAAAGCCTTAATGATTTACCTCATTTTTGAACATTGTCTTCATCACGAGAACGGGTTGAGTTAGTTGACAATATTGAATCGTCATTCATAACTTTGTTTGATCTCTTTGAACCTAGCTCTTGGGATCTCCAGTCTGCTAGGTAGAGTTATCGCTATGATGACTTGTCCAGGCCTTTAACCCTATTCCTTTTCATTATCTTTCAACTGCCTATCTAGATAGTCCTTTTATAAGTGGATCCGACACGTTATCTCTTGACTTTACGTAGTCAATTGTGATAATACCACTAGAGTAGTTATCTAACGGTATTGTGTCTCCGTCGAATATGACGAGATTTTCCGTTATACATAACGCTATTTGTCCTACCTATTGCCGCTTGACTATCATAATGTATACATATAGGTGCCAAAGGTTTGGGCCAAAATGCAATATCTTCCGAGAAATTCCGGAGCCATTCAGCTTCCTCATCAGCCTTATCTAAAGCTACAAATTCAGATTTCATTGTAGAATGGGTGATGCATGTTTGTTTGGATGATTTCCAAGATACTGTTCCATCCCCCAATTGTGAAAACATATCCACTCGTGGATTAACTTCAGATGATCCGATAATCCAATTTGCATCACTATATCCCTCGATCACGGAAGGATATTTGTTGTAATGCAAAGCATAATTTTGGGTATGTTTTAGATACCCCAAAACTCGTTTCATTGCCATCCAAGGTATTTGATTAGGATTACTTGTAAACCGATTCAGTTTGCGAATAGCACATGCTATATCTAGTCGCGTACAATTCATGATATAGCAAACTTCCCAATACTCTTGCATAGTCCAGTTGTGAGTCACTTTCACCTTCATTATTTTGAAATGCATAACTCACGTCAATTGGAGTCTTGAAAATTTTGAAATCCAAATACTTGAACTTGTCAAGTACCTTTTCAATGAAGTGAGACTATGATAATGCTAGACCTTGTGGAGCCTTGCGAATTCTGATTCCTACGATCATATCAGCAATTCCTGAGTCTTTCATGTTGGATTTGCTAGCCAACATGAATTCTGTGGCATTTATAGCTATACTTTTGCTTATTATCAACCTGTCATCAACGTCTAAACAAATAATGACTTCATGACCCGGAGTATTTTTAATGTAAACACATCTATTATACTTGTTGGTTTTAAATCCATTTGCTAACATTGTTTGGTCAAATTTTATATGCCATTGTCTGGGTGCTTGTTTAAGTCCATAGAGCGACTTAACAAGTTTACATATTTTCTTTTCTTTACCACGAACCATAAAACCCTCATGTTGTTCCATGTAAATTTCTTCCTCCAATTCTCCATTTAGAAAAGCTGTTTTAACATCCATTTGATGGATTTCAAGACCATACACGGCCGCTAGTGCCACTAACACCCTAATAGATGTTATCCTGATTACTAGCGAGTCAGTGTCAAAGTAATCAAGGCCTTCCTTTTGTCTATAACCTTTGACAACAAGTCTTGCCTTATATTTGTCAATAGTGTCATCAGCTTTAATTTTTTGTTTAAAGATCCATTTCGAACCTAAAGGCTTATTTTCTGGAGGAAGATCAACCAATTTCCATGTATCGTTATCCAAAATTGATTGAATCTCACTATTGACTTCCCATTTCCAAAATGCTGAATCAGAAGACGACACAGCTACTTTAAAAGTTTGAGGTTTACTTTAAAGCAAGAATGTCACAAAATATGGTCCAAAGGACGTAGATGTTCTTTGACATTTGCTACGCCTTGGATCTTCTATACTTGAAATATTTTCCTTTGGTTCTTCTCGAGGTCGTTTAAGTTTTTCACTTAACGACTCGCTTTCAGTTTTATACAGATAGATGCTTTCAAAGAATTCAATATTATCTAATTTTTATCGTATCAACATGAATCTCGGGATTATCAGATTTATGAACCAAAAATTGACATACTTTACTGTTTGTAGTATATCCAATGAAAACGCAATCTACTGTTTTTGGTCCAATTTTGACCCTTTTAGGTAAAGGAACTAGTACCTTTGCTAGACACCCCCACACTTTAAAATATTTCAAGATGAGTTTTCTTCCTTTCCATTTTTCATATGGAATAGATTGTGTTTTATTATGGGGTACTTTGTTGAGTATTCAGTTAGCTGTAAGGATAGCTTCCCCCCCCCCCCACAAACTCTGCGGTAATCCGGAACTTATTAATAAAGAATTCATTATTTTTTAATGTCCGCTTTTTTCTTTTCGCAATTCTGTTGGATTGAGGTGTGTAAGGTACAGTAGTTTGATGGATAATTCCATATTCCGAACATATTTCTGGAGATTCATATTCTCCACCTTGATCACTTCTAATCATTTTGATATTTTTATTCAATTGATTTTCTACTTCATTCTTGTATTGCTTAAATGCTTCAATTGCTTCATCCTTACTATTAAACAAATAGACATAACAATATCTAGTGCAATCGTCAATAAAAGTAATAAAATATTTTTTCCACCTTTAGATGGTGTCGACTTCATATCGCAAATGTCAGTATGAATTAAGTCTAAAGGATTTGAATTCCTTTTAACAAACTTATAAGGATGTTTTACAAACTTAGATTCAACACATATTTGACATTTCGATTTATTACACTCAAATTTAAGCAATACTTCTAAATTAATTAACTTATGCAATATTTTATAATTTACATGTCATAAACGAATATGCCATAAATTATTTGACTTCAATAAATAAGAAAAAGCTGAAATTTTATTCATACTGTCAATAACCATTACATTGAGTTTGAAAAGGCCCTCCGTAAGGTAGCCTTTTCCAACATACATATAGTCCTTGCTTATAACAACTTTATCAGAAACAAATACACATTTGAATCTATTCTTTACAAGTAAAGAAGTAGAAACTAAATTCTTCCTAATAGTAGGAACATAAAGAACGTTATTGAGCGTTAACACCATACTGGGAGGTCATCTTCAGGAATATCTTCCCATAACCTTCAATCTTGACTATTGCATTATTTCCCATGGAATTTACATGTCATAAAAGAATATGCCATAAATCATTTGACTTCAATAAATAAGAAGAAGCCGAAACTTTATTATACTGTCAATAACCATTACATTGAGTTTGAAAAGGCCCTCCGTGAGGTAGCCTTTTCCAACATACATATAGTTCTTGCTTATAACAACTTTTATCAGAAACAAATACACATTTGAATCCATTATTTACAAGTAAAGAAGTAGAAACTAAATTCTTCCTAATAGTAGGAACATAAAAAACGTTGTTAAGCGTTAACACCATAACGGAGGTCATCTTCAGGAATATCTTCCCATAACCTTCAATCTTGGCTGTTGCATTATTTTCCATGGAAATTTTCTTCTTCCGGACCAGGAGTAGAATAAGTTGCAAATACTTATTTGACAGCACAAACATGTTGAGTGGCTCTAGAGTCAATCCACCACTCCTTCAGATTTCCAACTAGGTTGCATTCCGAAAGCATTGCGCAAAGATCACCAATATTATTATTATTCTTCTCTACTATGTGGCTTGTCCTTTCTTATTATTCTTTTTCGGGGAAGACAATCAAGGCTCTTGTGACCAACTTTTCCACAATTTTAGCAGCTGCCCTTGAATTTCTTTTTGTTCTACTCCTTAGTTTGTCAAGAAGACCTCTCCCTCTTCTTACTTTTTGGAGCAGTCTCTTTAACGATATTAGTTCCCATGATCGTTGAATTTCCACGAGACTTCTTCTCGGCTGTTTTGTTTTCTTCCTCGATCTTTAGACGTATCACAAGATCTTCCAAGTTCATTTATTTGCGTTTGTGCTTTAGATAGTTCTTGAAATCTCTCCATAAATGAGGCAATTTTTCAATCATAGTAGCTACTTAAAATGTATCATTCACGACCATACCTTCAGCAATAAGGTCGTGAAAAATAAGTTGAAGCATCTGAACTGGGGTTCCCACATTTTTGCTGTCTATCATTTTATAGTCTAGAAACTTGGCAACCACGAACTTCTTCAAGCATGCATCTTATGTCTTGTACTTCTTCTCAAGTGTGTTCCATAAATCTTTTGAAGTATTCATTGCACTGTACACATTGTACAAATCATCTTCTAAAGCACTTAAGATATAGCATTTACAAATAAAATCTGCATGCTTCCACGCCTCAACAACCATGAACTTTTCATTATCTGGCAAGTCCGCAACAGTCACTGGAGGCTCTTCACAAGTGAATTTGTGCATACCAAGTGTGGTAAGCCATAAGAACACCATTTGCTGTCATCCTTTGAAGTTGGTTCCAAAATATTTCCCAGTTTATCAGCCAGAGGAACAAGAGTGCGGCTTGACGAGGCTATTGTCGTTGCACCAATAGTCGCAGAAGGATTTCCATTTTTATTTGCCATTTCTTACTATCAACAACAGAAGAAATCAATTAATGGCAAACAGTAAACAATACTGTAATCAATAAATAGTATGTAAAAATAACTAATACTTTATATACTATATTACAAAAAATCGATGAAGTTTTTATGTTCTTCAAATCGTTTTCTAAATTCCAATAGTCTGATGAAGTCTTCAAACCAAAATAGTAAAATCCAGACAAAATACAGAATATATTAAATATAATTTCCTTAAGATTGTTATTTATCTGTATTGCTGTAGGTAAATAAAATAGTAATCTTTCTAAAAAATAAAATAGAAAGTTAGTAGAAATAATTCTGAAAAATAATATTCGAACTTCAAAATAATTTTTGAAACATTGAAGGAACAAATCGAGCCCAATGAATACACAATGTGTCCTTAATAAAATTATTCCCCTCAAGTACCCGAGGTTATGGAATGTATCCTCCCATGATAGAACGATTTAACTCACCGGAGTGTTGGTATCAAAAATGCCGATGATCAGCGAACCACTCGATAGCAACATAACACACTGGAATTTTAGTGCAGAAGATGAAGAAGAAGATAATTATAAAATTTCGTAAGTAAATATTCTGGGATTTAAGGTATTATTTATAGCCAACTAGGTGATGTTTCTGAAGAGATTTGCAACCTTTTAAAATAGTCATGACTGTTGGAACAGGTGTGACCTGGTACAACCGTTCAGATCAAATATACTACATATTGCAGAGAATCTGTTAGGTGACGTCTTCAGAACATTTTCTTAAAATAGAGTTTAGTAGGTAGTGTTGCGTTGGCCGGCTTGCCCCCTTCGTAGGCTTGATGCAGACATCGACTGCCAATTTCCTCTTTTGCTATGTTGGCTTAACACTGCTGAGCTACCCCATTTACTCATATACTCTTCGTTATTCTCTGGGGGCGATCCTTACCTCATGAAAAGAACCAACCTTAAATATGTATAAATTATTTGGAGGACCTTTCCATACCATATATATAGACATTCCAACAATTTACAATATTTGTCCTTCACAACTCCAACAAATCAATCGGACGTCAAAGGCGTAGTTGATCTATCACCAGCTCGTGCCATTGTTCGGCAGAAGAAGTGGTACGTGACTTCGCCATTCGTGGGAAGACAAGAGTAGAAATTCAATTTAACATTTGAAGAACAAATTCACACGATAAGAAAGAACAAATAAGAGACTTTTCCTAACTCAATAGACTCTAGGGGACAAGTACAGACGTCTCCGTACCTACCCCTCAGACTCTACTAAGCTTGTTCATGAGTTGTGAGAACTATGTAACCTAGAGCTCTGATACCAACTTGTCACGACCTGGATTCCCCCACCATCGAGATCGTGATGGCGCCTACTCGTGGTAGCTAGGCAAGCCAATTCACTCACCATTTTCCTGTTTGTACAACCACTTTGTTCTCATATTAAATAGCAAGAATAATACTCATATCTTTAAATGCGGAAATCTTTCGAATAAAGGATGAATAATAGTGTAAAGTAACTGACATAAATCCTATACCCAAGATGTGGAGTCACAAACTTACGAACTACTAAGGAATAACTACACATAATGGTCTAAAAGAAAATAAATAATAACCGTCTGTCTCGGAACAATGAGAAACAACAATAATAAAAGTAAGAGAGGAGACGCCGGGCCTGAGGACGCCTGCAAGCTACCTCGGTCTCGGAAATACGGTAATCTCGCTAGTGTACTACTGTTGCTGCTCCTACTCAAAACCTGGACCTGTGCAAACACGCACAGAAGTGTAGTATCAGCATAATCCGGCCCCATGTGCTGGTAAGTGCTTGGCCTATCCCGACGAAGTAGTGACAAGCCTAGGACCAGACACTCACAAAAACCTGTGCAGTTATATATATGTATGTACCACAGAATAACAGAGATATTGAGTAACACAATTAACAAAGGAGGTAACATGCTAGGGGAGCACAATCAGAAACACATAATTAATCAATAAAGTAAAAACAGAGTGTAGTAAAAACAATTATCACAAAAAAACAAAATTGAATGGTTGCACGGCATCACCCTTCGTACTTTTACTCTCATCCTCACCAAATAATCAAATAAAAGTGCACGCCATCACCCTTCGTGCTTTTACTCTCATCCTCACCAAATAAGCAATAAAAGTGCACGGCATCACCCTTCGTGCTTTTACTCTCATCCTCATCAAATAAGAAAATAAAAGTGCACGGCATCACCCTTCGTGCTTTTACTCTCATCCTCACCAAATAAGCAAATAAAAGTGCACGGAATCACCCTTCGTGCTTTTACTCTCATCCTCACATCCATGGCACGACATGATCCTTCGTGCATGGTTTAAGCAACAACGGCACGGAATGTTCCTTCGTGCATAAATAATAAACAAGGCATGGAATGTTCCTTCGTGCATAAACAGTAAAACAAGGCACGGAATGATCCTTCGTGTGAACATAAGTAAAAATGGCACGGCATCACCCTTCGTGCATTATCACTCTTCCTCACCCAAATAACAATCACAGTCAATGGGCAAAAGAATGAAACAAGTAATATGTACCATTCCGGCAAGGGAAACAATAGTCATAACAATATCCCGGCAAGGGAACAACATCAACAACACAACGAAGTCCCGGAAAGGAAAACAATAATCAACCTTCACAACCCGGCATGGGCTCAAGAACATGACTTAAGAACATTCCACATTAACTCACAACATGTGTCAACAAACGACTCACGGTCATACTAGACGGCAGTGTATAGATGCTCGTCATCACGCCTATACACCGCACTTGATCACATAGCAATTAGCAATTATCACACTCAATTCTATTCCCTCAAGCTAGGATAGATCAAACACTTACCTCAAAGCCTTGAAGTCCAATTAACCTTCAACTATCACTTTACCTCGAAGTTCAACCTTCAACTCGCTCGAATCTAATCACAATTGGTTCAATTACTTTAATAAATACTATATAAATTGGTTTGGATGCATAAAAATGGTTTTCTCAAAATTTTCCCAAAATTTCCCAAAACGCCCCCGGTCCCACATGGTCGGAACTCGGGGTTCGGACCAAAATCCAGTTACCCATTCCCTCACAATTTCAATTATATAATTTGTTTCGAAATCGGACCTCAAATCAAGGTCCAATTCCCCAATTTATGAAAAACCTAGGTTCTACCCAAAAACAACAATTTCAACCACAAAAACCTTTGATTTCTCGTGGAAACATGTTTAATGATGTTAGGAATTGAAAGAGTTGAGTAAAAAATGACTTACAAGTGATTTGGAGTGATATTGCTCTTGAAAAATCGTTTGTGGTGGTTTGGGTTTTGAAAAAATGGTGAAAAAGGGGTTTAAAATCGTTTAAGTATAAGATTGCACAGCTGCGGATATGGGAATTGCGAACATAGCAGGTCCTAACTGCGGACATCGCATTTGCGAAGCTATGTTCGCATTTGCGAACTAAGCCCAATACAGGGAAGCCTCGCATTTGCGATATTTTGTTCGCATTTGCGAACGTAAGGCTTTTTTGAGCTACTTCGCATTTGCGAAGCTTTATTCGCATTTGCGAATCAGGCCAAATACTGGACCACCTTGCATTTGCGACATTCTGTTCGCATTTGCGAACCAAGGCTGTTTTTGGGATTGCTCGCAATTGCGAGCATTTCTTCGCAATTGCGAAGATATCAGCTGGGGAAAAATACCAGCTGTGTTATTTTTTAAAATTTGCTCTAACGGCCTATCAAATCTATATCCGAGCCCTCGGGCTCCAAACCAAACATGCACACAACCTAAAAAACATACCACGAACTTGCTCACGTGATCAAATCGCCAATATAACATAGTTTTCGTAGAATTAAGCCTCAAATTCATGATTTCTTCTTTTAAACTTCATAAACTTTCAAATTTGTAACTCATGATTCAAAACACATCAAACGACAATCAAATTCCGTCAAACTTTGCAGGAAGTACCTAAATAATATATAAGACTTGTACCAGGCGTCGGAACCAAAATACGAGCCCGATACCATGGTCTTTTAATAAATTTTTATTTCCATTTTCATTAATAATTTCAGCAAAACAATTTAACAGAAAAATTCATATCTTGGGCTCTAGGCCTCGGAATTCAACTCCGGATGCATGCTCGAGTCCCATTTTTCCTAAGGACCTTTCGGGAACGTTCCATCTCGGGTCCGGGTCCTTTTACCAAAAATGTTGACCGAAGTCAACTATATCAATACTAATATCAAATTTCTTCAAATTTTCCATAGAATTCACATATACACAAAAAATTTCCGGCTGTGTGCCCAAACTGTGCACGTAAATTGAGGCAATATAAAATAAGGTTTTCGAGCCTCGGAAGCACATAACAGATGAGGAAAACAGGTGATGACCCTTTGGGTCGTCACAGTTTGTTGATACATGTTGTGAGTTAATATGAAATATTCCTAAGTCATATTCTTGATCCCTTGCCGGGTTGTGAAGGTTGATTATTATTTCCCTTGACGGGACTTTGTTATGTTGTTGATGTTGTTCCCTTGCCGGGATATTGTTATGACTGTTGTTACTCCCTTGCCGGGACGGTACATGTTACTTGTTTTATTCTTTTGCCCGTTGACTGTGACTATTATTTGGGTGAGGAAGAGTGATAATGCACGAAGGGTGATGCCGTGCCATTTTTACTTATGTTCGCACGAAGGATCATCTGTGCCATGTTTACTATTTATGCACGAAGGAACATTCCGTGTCGTTGTTACTTAAATTATGCAAGAAGGATCTTTCCGTGCCATGTTTATTATGTATGCACGAAGGAACATTCCGTGCCGTTGTTGCTTAAACCATGAACGAAGGATCATGTCGTGCACTTTTATTGCTTATTTGGTGAGGATGAGAGTAAAAGCACGAAGGGTGATGTCGTGCAACCATTTTAATTTTTTATTTTGTGATAACTGTTTTTGCTACTCTGTTTGTACCTTACTGATTTAATATGTGTTTCCGATTGTGCTCCCCTAGCATGTTCCCTCCTTTGTTATTTGTTTTGCTTAATATCTCTGTTATTCCGTGGTACATACATATATAGAATTGGGCAGGTTTATGTGAGTGTCTGGTCTTAGGCTTGTCATTACTTCGCCGGGATAGGCCAGACACTTACTAGCACATGGGGTCGGATTGTGCTGATACTACACTTCTGTGCATTTTTGCACAGGTCCAGGTTTTGAGCAGGAGCATCACCAATAGTACACTAGCGGGATTATCGTACTTCAGAGACTGAGGTAGCTTGCAGGCGTCCCCAGGCCCAGCGTTTCCTCTATTTATTTTTATTATTGCTGTGGTCTCATTGTTCCGAGAAAGACGATTATTGTTTATTTATTTCAGACCATTATGTGTAGTTATTCTTTAGTAGTTCGTGAGTTTGTGACTCTACGTCTTGGGTAGAGAATTTATGTCGATTATTTTACACTATTATTCATCTTTTGTTCGAAAGACTTTCGCATTTAAAGATATGAGTATTATTCTTACTATTAAATATGAGAACACAATGGTTGTATAGACATGAAGATGGTGAGTGAATTGGCTTGCCTAGCTACCACAAGTAGGCGCCATCATGATCCTAATGGTGGGGGAATCTGGGTCGTGACAATTTAGGTGGCATTTTATGAGATGTCAACCTTATTGCACCACTGTTATAGCAAAATCCTAGAGGTTCATATTCAAACCTCTTTGCACGACATTATTGGCAGTGCAGCACATTTTTTAGAGAAACATTCACTTTGTTGCTCTTTAGCAGTCAGACACACCTTTCTGGCCCGGCTATGAACTGAATATATAAGAAGTATTACTAAAAATTAAACACAAAGGTATACGTATAGTGGACATTATTATAATATAAAGTTTATGCAAACCTTTGATTGGAACACCGTTCAAGGATTTCTTGAGCCAGTTTAGATGTACTTGACGTGGACCCTTATATACAAATAGTCACAAATTATAGTAATGTACAAACAATATGTTATTCTCGAAGAAAGTATAATCTAAGGGCAGGTTTTACCTGTTTCACGAATGATAGGGGGATCCAATATAGACTTTTCTTTTTCTAGATTATCCATCACTGTAGTCGTGCACGTTTGAAGACTGGCAGCTGGTAAATAGAATAGCGAAGACATTTAAAATCGTACAGTGAAGTCGCAGTAGATGCAAAATAAAGTGTAAAATAGCATGTGGTATTTTTGTATTTTAGTTTATAAGAACATATAAGATAAGTAAGATATCATACTCAGTCTCCAAGCAAAATTAAGAAGTATCCTTGCCCTAATAGTATACTGTGTATAAGCATAAGTACAACAATATAACCTTTTTAACGAAGAGAAGGATATGGATACCTGTTTCACAAATCATAGGGGTATGCAATATACCCTTTCCTTTTTTCTAAATTATCACGCAATGTAGTCACCTGGTAACACAATAGCGAAAGAGTTTAAAAGTGTGCAGTGAAGTTTCAGTAGGTGCTAAATAGAGTGCAATAGTTAGAGTATTTTAGCTTGTAGGCACATAGGATAAATAAGGTATTATACTAAGTTTCCAAGCAAAATACATAAGAACCATTGTATTAATAACATATGGTTTCCAAATATGAGTACAATAATCTAACCTTTTTCGACAAGAGGAAGAGGTTCTCGTATGGTAAGAGCAGTTTCTTTTAGAAATCCTGTTCTGTCCCAAGATGATGTTGCTTGTTCTGGGACAACAACAATCGGACTTTCAAGAAGGTTGGGTTTTGCAAAATTTTGTCTTCTCATACGTCGCGATAGCAACATCGCTTCCCTTTTATGAGCAGACAATTGGCTTTGCGTATCACGCCGTTTGAGCTGCATTGCAGCCTTCCTTTTTTCTACGTATGAGTAATTGTTTGGTTCTTTGGAATCCATCAGCTTATGGCAGTTCAATTTTCCTTTTCACCTATAAATATTTCCAGCAGAAGTTCTCATGAGATTTTTAAAAAAGTCATAAATTATATTTTTAACATGATGGAACACAATATCTATTAAATATTCTGTCTAGGAGACCAAAAAAAATGGCATAGGGCTCATGTCTCAGACACATGTCATACATTACTAGCAAATAAATTGGCTTTATATTGTAATCGAACTGAACCTAGTGATGCCACCCATAGGCCCACCCTTTTAGTGTCTTCTTTTGTCACATTTCCCTTTTTCGCTCTGCCTAAGGCGTTAGTAGAGAACTTTTATCTGCCTACTCATTGGTTCTTTCAATAGCAACTTTATATGCTTATACTACAGTAGCCGCTTTCTCTATCATTAACCAGTGTAGAAATGTCCACTTTCCTACTCTCCAATGAGTGCCGTTTAAGTTTTAAGACAAATTCAAAAGGTCACATGAGATCACCTCCTGCCTCAAGGCTTCTGTATGCGCCTTAGTTTTTTCTTTAAAACAACAATCTGTAGGTGAGTTACATGAGGGAAAAGAAACAAAATCTAAATACTTGAGCACTCACCAGCCAGCTCGATATCAATTGTCTGAGTGAATGATAAAAAACATGTGACGATCCAAAGGGTCATCACCTGCTTTTCTTATTTGTTCTACACTTCCGAGGCCTTGAAAACCTTATTTTATATTGCCTCGATTTATGTGCATAGTCCGGCCACGTAGCCGAAATATTTTTGTGTTAGAATATGTGAATTCTATGAAAATTTGAAGAAATTTGATATTAATTTTGATATAGTTGACTTCGGTCAATATTTTTGGTAATCGGACCCAGACCCGAGATCGGACGGTCCCGAAAGGTCCGTAGGAATATAGGGGACTCGGGCATGCGTCCGGAGTCAAATTCCGAGGCTTAGAGCCCAAGATATGAATTTTTCTGTGAAATTATTTTTCTGAAATTGTTAATGAAAATGAAAGGAAAATTGATTAAAAGACCATGGTATCGGGCTCGTATTTTTGTTTCGACGTCCGGTACAAGTCTTATATATTGTTTAAGCACTTCATGTAAAGTTTGGTCAAAAATGGACGTCGTTTGACGTGTTTCGGATATGTTTGGGTTGTGTTAGGCTCATTTTCTTATGCTTCGACATCGTTTCTTCAAGCATAAATGATATCTTATTGAATAAATGAGCTTCGGTTACTGTTTTGAATAAAGCATTAGATCCGTATCGTAATTACGGACCCGTAGCAAAAAGAATCATCGAATTTGGACATCGTATGAGGATTTTATGGCCATTTTACTAAGGTTGCCCAGATTTTCAGGTTAATGACGAAATTACCCCTGACGGCGTATTAAAAATCTGCACTATTTGCAAATCTTAAAACCTACATATCTCCTTCATTATAAGGTCAAATTGAGTGATTCAAAAGCCTAAATTCATTTAATTTTCACAAGGAATCTATTGGGAGCATTAAAATGCGTGAAAAGTATACCTATAATGAGCAGTTCGAGTTCTTTTCCAATTTTGAACGGGAAGAAGGTTCTGAGGCGATCTTTAAAAGAGAAAATCAGTGGGTGTCACAGAGGTAAGTGATTTTATTATTAAAACTAGTTTATGGGTGATTATAAACCACAATCCATTCTTTAATTCATGAAAATAGCAGAAAACTACGATTTTGGGGCCTGGAATTATGAGACCTTTAGGGTCGATTTGAGGGGTCAAACGGACTCCAATTTTGGTGTTCTTTATATGTACGGACTCACGGAAAGACGAGGAATCCATTGGTATAATTTTTGGAATTTTTTGACCAAACAGACCCGGGGTCAATTTTACAATTTTTGGACAGCATGTTAAAAATACTTTAATTAGGCAATTGGGTTGGTTTGTTGTGTAGAATTGATGATATTAAATAAATTGTGTATAGATACGATTGATTTGGAGCCAAATTCGAAAGGAAAAGTATTGCTTGAGGATTGAGTGGACTATAAGCCGTCGAGATAAGTGTTTGATCTATCCTAGCTTGAGGGAATAAGATTTAATGTGCTAATTGCTATGTGATCGAGTGCGGTGTATAGGCTGTGGTGACGAGCATCTATACACTGGCGTCTAGCATGACCGTGAGCCGTTTGTTGACATATATTGTGAGTTAATGTGGGATGTTTTTAAGTCATAATCTTGAACCCTTGCCGGGTTGTGAAGTTGATTATTATTTTCCCTTGCCGGGACTTTATTGTGAAGTTGATTATTGTTTTCCCTTGTCGGGAATATATTGTGAAGTTGATTATTATTTCCCTTGCCGGGACTTTATTGTGAAATTGATTATTGTTTCCCTTGCCGGGACTTTACTGTGATGATTATTGTGTCCCTTGCCGGGATGGCTCATATTAATTGTTTCATTCTTTTTCCCTTAAATGTGATTGTTATTTGGGTGAGGAAGAGTGATAATGCACGAAGGATGATGCCGTGCCTTGTTTATTGATTATGCACGAAGGATCATGCCGTGCCTTATTTTATTGATTATGCATGAAGGATCATGTCGTGCCTTGTTTTATTGATTATGCACGAAAGATCATGCCGTGCCTTGTTTATTGATTATGCATGAAGGATAATGCCGTGCCTGTTATACTGATTATGCACGAAGGAACATTCCGTGCCGTTGCTATTTGAACCATGCACGAAGGATCATGCCGTGCCATGGATGTGAGGATGAGAGTAAAAGCACGACGGTGATGCCGTGCACTTTTATTTATTTATTTGGTGAGGATGAGAGTAAAAGCACGAAGGGTGATGTCGTGCAACTATTTGAATTTCTTGTTTTGGTGATAGCTGTTTTTACTACACTCTAATTCTCTTTACTGATTTATTATATGTTGCTGATTGTGTTCCCCCAGCAGGATACTCCTTTGTTAATTGTGTTACTTGATAATCTTGTTATTTTATGGTATATACATATATAGAATTGCACAGGTTTATGGGAGTGTCTGGTCCTAGGCTTGTCACTACTTCGCCGGGTTAGGCCAGGCACTTACCAGCACATGGGGTCGGATTGTGCTGATACTACACTTCTGTGCGTTTTTGCACAGGTCCAGGTTTTGAGCAGGAGCGGCAGCAGTAGTACACTAGTGGGATTACCGTACTTCCGAGATTGAGGTAGCTTGTAGGCGTCCGCAGGCCCGGCGTCTCCTCTATTTGCTTTTATTATTGATGTGGTCTCATTGTTCCGAGACAGACGATTATTATTTATTTCTTTCAGACCATTATGTGTAGTTATTCCTTAGTAGTTCGTGAGTTGGTGACTCCACATCTTGGGTAGAGGATTTATGTCAGTTACTTTACACTACTATTCATATTTTATTCGAAAGACTTCCGCATTTAAAGTATGAGTATTATTCTTGCTATTAAATATGCGAACAAAGGGTTGTATAAACAGGAATGCTAAGTGAATTGGCTTGCTTAGCTACCACGAATAGGCGCCATCACGATTCCGATAGTGGGGGAAATTCGGGTCGTGACAGAACAATGGGAAGTGTAGTTAACTGAACAAGTTTAAATAGGCCAAAAAAAGATGGTTGATGTCAAACTATGGCAAGAATGAAACATTGACGGTAACATAGCATTTTTCATTTAAGGTATAAAATCCCAAGATGGAGCATAACATATCACAGATATATAGCAAAACAACATTTTCATTACCTTACCTTGTATAAGCTACCTTGTAAATTAAATAGTTTCCTAAAAGAACTTAACACTATTTTACTTCTTTTTCATTCATATAAACGTAGTGCTTTATTCGTGTGTATCAATATATTTGCATTATCTGCACTGGAAGTATAGTTCTTTGTATTAAGTCAGAAATGTAACACAATATCATCTATTCCGCTGTCCCAATTTATATTGACCCATTTTCTCTTTGAAGCATCCCAAGATGTTAAACACTCCAACAACAATAACAACTACCCAGTGTATTCCCACAAAGTGGGGTCTGGGGAGAGTAATATATACACAAGCCTTACCCCTACCCGGAAGGGCAGATAGGCTGTTTCCAAACGACCCTCTGAAAGGGAAGAGAAAGAAGAGAAAAAGAAAAGGAAAAGACAAAAGACAAAAGACAAAAGAGCATCAGTGACTCCAGCTGAAGATGCATAAACAGATAACTACACATAAAATCGTAGATTAAAGGCATGCAATAACACCTAACAGTGACTACCATAGGCATGTTAAACACTCTTTTTTACAAATATTCTCTAACACACTTTCCTTTCAAGAACTGAAGCAATTCAATTTTTAAAAGCTGATGGGAATTAAGTTTCACCTATTACCTTACACATTTTTGCTTCTAATCAGACTATTGCAAAACAATGTTTTTTTTGCTTCTAATCAGAATTTCAAACATGTTGTTGCCAATATCACATCCCCAATTCCTATTGCCTATCACTTAAAATCAAAAGTCCGGCATATTGCTCAGTACACAACACACGATTTTAAAATATGAATGAGCAATCTGTTCCACACCAGTAGACCTGATTATTTGGTTTGAGTTAATAATGATAATTATAATCTTTATTGATAAAACCAATGAAATCATCCTAGTAAATCCAGCAAACCGGTCATTTACGTATAATGTTTGTGCAACCATTATTCAGTGTGATCATCATACAGATTGTATGATGCAAGTTACAATCTCAGTAAAGACAAACTGTGGTAAATTAAATTCGACTTCGATATATGAAAGAGCGAGAACCATCGTAAATGACAACAGTTAACTAATATAGACAGCTACCATATGTAGGCCTCTATCAATGATATTGGTGGATGGTTTATTCATATTTATGTCTTTATTTAAAAAATTCAAAAGAACATAGTGTCTGAGAGAACAAAACCAATTCCAATTCCAGTAAATGCAGCCTATAAAACGATATAAAATGTTGCTGTTTATCTTCTTGGTTGATTTAAAGTGTTAGGCATATATGTTGAAAAATTCTGAGTGCATAAAATAAGTATATGCATGTAACTTATAGGAAAGTATTGGAAATCTGTGTTCAAAATCAGAAAATCAGAGAAGTAAACAAACGTTAGTTCAATAAACAAAACGTGAATTAATAATTCCGAGCCCACAAGTTGCTTGTGTGTCCTTAAGGAATTTAATCCCCTCACTGTTGCCCAAGGTTTTGGATTAATTCCTCCCAGGATAGAACGGAATAACTATTCTGCAACACTGGCAATCGAAACTGCAGAATTTCAGCGAACTCAACAGACGGAGCAAATCACACTTGACACTTAAGTTTATTTGAAAATAATGCAACAATATAAAAAGAGGGGATAAATTTTTAGATTTTTCCATCTGATTTTCATATCTCAAATATGAGGCCAAGCCTCTATATTTATAGACAAAGGAAGGGTGACATGGAGAGGTGCAATCTAAAAGGTGTCTCTTATGGAGAGGTGCAATCCAAAAGGTGCCTCTTCCATTTCCCATTCACACCCATTTAAAAAAAATGCAACAATCCCCCACATGAATGGGGAATGGGCATATGTGGAAAACCATACATGAACATACTATGTGATTCGCAAGTAGGATTAATCGCATCCGGATAAGTAGGTTTCCCTTTGAACTTTTCGTAGTGAACTTATGTCGGATATACTCGGTCAATCGGTAGAATTGATATCTTTGAACCGTCGAGCTTTAGTGTATACCTAGACAACCATAAGTCACACAATCAACCCTTAACCGTCTTTGGTTCTCATTGTTGTGTACGTTTCAGCCATGAACACCACCTGGTTCATAAGTGCATAGAGAACTGGCCTTACAGAATTCTCCTTAAAGCGGCTTACACTTCACACTTACATAGGTGATTCCTAAACGTGTTATCCCGTAGATACACTATTTGATATACCCTGTATCAAACTTAGAAACCATTAAAACATGTCTTAACATTTTATCCTTGTTACTGAACATTGTCTTCATCACGAGAATGGACTAAAATATTATATTTGACAATGTTGAACCGGTCATGCATAACTTTGTTTGCTCCTTGAACCTAGATCTCGAAACTCCAAAATTCTAGGTAGAGTTACCGCCATGATGACTTGTCCTCGGCCATAGTCCCATTCCCTTAGATGATTTCTCAACTCCCTCTCTAGTTAGGCCTTTTGTAAGCGGATCCGCCAAATTATCCTTTGATTTTACATAATCAATTATGATAATTCCACTAGAAAGTAGTTGCCTAACGGTTCTATGTCTCCGTCTTATATGACAAGACATAATGCTCCCAGCCCTTCCTATTGTTTCTACATATAGGTGCCAAAAATTGAGCAAAAATAGAATATCTTTCAAGAAATTCCGGAGCCATTTAGCTTCGTCACCAGTCTTGTCTAAGGCTACAAACTCAGCCTCCACTATAGAGCGATCAATACACACTTGTTTGGACGATTTCCAATACATCGCTCATCCACTGACTAGTTAGAATCGGTTTAACCGGTGATCTAATTTTCATCACTATACCCTCATATTATCGCGGGATACTTATTATAGCGCAAAGCATAATTTAGAGTATATTTCAAGTACTTCAAAACTCATTTCATTATCGTAAACATTCAATGCAAACTTCCTTATGTTGTAGACTAATACGTCTCGACTTTCGATTGCATATCGGATTATTGACTACACTTAATGTAGTATATTATAATGACGGCCGGAATGATTGGCATCAGTTGTGACCATAACCTTTTAATATATAATACATTTCTCAATCACTCTGCCATTTCCAAGCATTTGTATGCTATTTATTCATACGTCTATATGATATGCAAATTATAACACCTTTATTTATGAAACAAATCCAACTTGCAATGGATTTTGTTCATGTTCATTGGTTGGTTCACCTCATTATAGACCAATGTATTAATATATCCGTTCATGAACAGTCATTTCCATACTAAAACGTACAGACGTATTATTTTATGAAAAGTCACAACCTTCAAAGTGACATCATTTCATAAAAGAACCAAACAATATAAATTTTCATTAAAGAAAAATGACCTTTCGATAAAGACATGTGACCAACTTCTGAATTAGTAGTTTCATCAACTAGTCTTCATTAAGACTAAACAACTGATGAATTTACTAACTACTATATCAACGAGTTTCAAATATCAATTTAGACATTACGTCTGACATTTGCTTTTGTCATGCATAAGATAAAAGTGTCACGCCCTAAATCGAGGGACATGACCGGCGCCTGACCGAGTTGCCCCAGTCAAGCGGACCTGGGTGCCTTTCATTCCCACGCGTTAACCCTGTGTGGATTGTTTCTCATTAACCAAATATTTTGCCAACAATGACTGATTTCATAATGCATAAACTTAACCATGTGATTTATTTACTAACAAGTTCATAATTTATATTTACAACGCCCCATACATATACATAGGCCACAATCCCACAATTTACATGTCTACAGAGCCTCTAGGATACAAAAGGGGAAATACAATACTTGCCGGTAACAAGGCTCCGGCTATACCTTACACAAAATCAAAATAAAGTCTAAACAAGAGTGGCATGAACCACACAGGGCCCCGAGGAAGAAAGGGGCTCACCAAAACGGGCAGTGGAAGGAGAAGGATACTACTGCCGATGAGCTGAAGTGCCTGCTACTGATTCACCTACAATCATAACACGAATGTAGCGTCCCCGGCAAAAGGGACGTCAGTACACTTGAATTGTACTGGTATGTATGGACAAACTTTGTCCCAAGTAAACTCAAGCCATTAAACAAGAATCACCGTGTTAAGACAGCCAATAGATTACATCAAGAAGTCAATTAAACTAACTAACCATGTTTCCAACCTTTTACTCATTTCAGATAAGCCTCAAGACAAGCACGTTTAAAGTCCACAAATAGAACAACAACCAATCAACCACATAAATTGCAAGCAGTCAAACATAGGGGCAATCAATGCCCCCCAGGTTGCAAACTCTCCTGCTGTCTCCTTTCACAATTTCACATTATTGATTTTTGTATCAATTTTCAATAGCGATTTCGATCGCTTTCCATCCTTATTGCCCCCGACCACCCTTATTACCTCGGCCACCCTTATCACCCCAACCCACACCTTATTTCACCACGTTGCGGCGCGCAACACGACCCCGCCTTACAGGTTGAAAACACAACAATTTCAAACAGCAGATAAGGTACTACACACAATTTTAACAAGTTCAAATAAGCAACTTGCACATTGTTTCATGTTCTCAATTACTTCTCAAGCCAATATCACAACCAAGTTACAATGTTTCCACATTCAAGAATATTCACACATGTATATTCAACAATTTTCCATAATTCAAGTGTTTCATCTCTTTCCACAATAAACCAATTCTCAAGTGTTTCGTTTTCTTTTCCACAAGGTGCCATATAGGCCATCATAATCATTATTCACAAATTCTTTACCCAATTCAACTCTCATTTACCTTTCGGTTCATATTTCATACCACAACACTCATAGTTCAACAACAACTTTGAATATCCAACAACAACATCAATTAATCACATACAATTTCTCAAATCAACACATGCCAAACAATTTTACACATAAGGGCGATTTCACAAGAATCAAAATTAGCCATACATACCTGGTGGTGAGTTTTCTCCCGTTAACTTTCTACTTTATGCTTACCCAAGATGTCCTATTCTTGCCAACCTTGTTCTTGAAGACTCTTACTTCTACTTACTTCTTTTGTTTTACTAAAAATCAAGATCAATAATCATGCATGAGTATAAAATTCCATTTTCCAAAAGCTATTATATGCAAACCTCTCTTTACCAAATTAAAACTGAAAGTTAAAGAAAATAGCTAGGGTTTTTACCTTGAAAATATTGGGAAAGTTGAATCCTTGCCCTAGAATCACTTTGAATTAAGATGATTGGAACAATCTTTCAAGATGAAGAACTTCTCTCTCTAAAAACCCTCTCTTCTCTCTCTAATTTTGGTAAAATGATTTGAGAAAATGAGGGTGAAAGGCGTTATATTAAAGAAGAGATCGGGTCAAAATGTTACAAAATCTGGGCCGGGGTCAATTATGCGGTGCACTATGCGACCGCAGAATCAACATGCGGTCCGCATAGTGACCGCAGAATTGCCCCAAATTTTACGCAGGTTCTGTTAAGGAATGCGGCCAAAATGCGGTCCGCATGTTTGATCTGCGGTCGCAAAATGCACCGCAGATTTGACATGCGATCGCATATCGACCGCACATTTGACACGATTTTTGGAAACTTTCTGGAACGATTTGCGGCAAGAATGCGGTCCGCATGTCAGGTTTGCGGTCGCATTCTTGACCGCATATTTGACATTTTTCTGGAAAATTTTATTCTCAACATTTTTGACACTTAAATCACTACCAAGGGTCCGAACCGCGGCGAGCAAGCTCGCCGCGAAGAATTCTACGCATTCCTAACACATTATTCGGACCATGACACCACAGCTACTAGGTTTTATGCACAAAAATTTTACGGGGCCTTACATCCCCTCCCCCTTAAGATCATTCGTCCTCGAATGAGGATTTTGAAATAAATGAGTTGGTTTTGAAAGACATGATATGCAACCATCAAAATTTTGACTAACTCTTATATTTTAGAAAAATTTCGCCGGAGTTTCCTTTGTATTATGGACATATCCACCTGACAGAGGGCCCCCGAAACACATTACCAAACAACAATACACAATTACAACACTTTTCACAACTTGTATATACTTTCCTGCCTCAACAAATGCACACATTTTATCACATTGTTACTATTGCACATAAACTAGTCACTTCAATGAGTCCTTTCCTTATTCAACCATTTTAACACAACATGTACACACAAACAAACCACTACCAATCTACACTTACTATTAGTCGCTTACTTAACACATAACTCTTTACAAAATGGAGGAGGCTTTTACTAACACTAAGAGGGAAACAACTTGGACAAGATGACAGTTACTAGAAGTAGAAGGATCGCCTAATTTCTTCTAAGCTTGATCAAACAAATGGGGGTACTTTTCCTTCATCTCTTTCTCTGCTTCCCATGTGGCCTCCTCAACTTGTTGACTTCGCCAGAATACTTTAACAGAGGCAACTTCCTTGTTTCTTAACTTACGGACTTGCCTATCAAGAATGGCAACTGGAACTTCTTCATATGACAAATCTTCATTAACCTCAATAGCCTCGACTGACATGATTGCGGATGGATTTCCAATCACTTTCTTCAACATGGACACATGGAATACCGAGTGCACTGATGACATCTCAAGAGGCAATTCTAGCCTATAAGCAACTTGACCAATCCTTTGAACGATCCGATATGGACCAACATACCTAGGACTCAATTTCCCTTTCTTTCCGAATCGCAGGACTCCCTTCATAGGAGATACCCTCAAGAACACCCAATCATCGACTTGAAACTCCAAATCCCTTCGACGAACGTCCGCATAGGACTTTTGACGACTCTGTGCTGTTTTCATTCTCTCCTGAATAACCTTGACCTTTTCCATAGCTTCGTACACCATATCTGGCCCTAGCAATTCCGCTTCACCTGCCTCAAACCACCCAATTGGCGATCTACATCTTCTCCCGTACAATGCCTCAAATGGGGCCATCTGAATGCTAGCTTGATAGCTATTATTGTAAGCAAATTCTATCGGTGGCAAGTGTTCATCCCAATTACCTTTAAAATCTAAGACACAAGCCCGCAACGTATCTTCAAGCATCTGAATGGTCCGCTCGGCCTGACCATCGGTCTGTGGATGGAAAGCTGTGCTGAGATTCACCTGAGTTCCCAAACCTTGCTGAAACTTCTTCCAAAAGTTAACTGTGAACTGAGCCCCGCGATCTGAGATGATAGAAAGTGGAGTGCCATGAAGTTTTACTATCTCATTGATGTACAATCTTGCATATTGCTCCGCAGTATCAGTGGACTTGACAGGCAGGAAGTGAGCTGATTTGGTGAGTCGATCTACTATCACCCATATTGAATCGAACTTATGCTGTGTGCGAGGTAACCCCACCACGAAATCCATATTGATCATCTCCTATTTCCACCTTGGTATTTCTATAATCTGAGTTAATCCACCCGGCCGTTGATGCTCGGCCTTCACTTGTTGACAGTTCGGACATTTAGCTACAAAGCTTTCTATATCCCTTTTCATACCGTTCCACCAATAAATCTCCTTAAGGTCATGATACATTTTCGTGGAACCTAATTGTACAAAATATCTGGAAATATGTGCCTCTGCCATTACCCTTTCCCGAAGTTCGTTCACGTCCGGAACACATAGTCTGTCTTGACACCGCATTACACCATCTTCACTGCTGAGTACAAATGCCGAGGTCTTGTCATTCATAACTACTTCCTTTACCCGAACTAATGCTGGATCCATGGACTGTTTTTCCTTGATTTCCGCGACCAATGATGATTCTGCTCCATTATGCACCAAGATATCCCCCTCGTCTGACGCCGAGATACGAACCCCCAAACTGACTAATTGGTAAACCTCTCGAGCCAGGGGTCTCTGATCCACACCCAAATGAGCCAACTACCCATGGATTTTCGACTAAGAGCGTCGGCTACCACATTTGCCTTCCCTGGATGGTACAATATGTTCATATCATAGTCCTTGAGCAATTCTAACCACCGCCGCTATCTTAGATTCAGCTCCTTCCATTTGAACAAATATTGGAGGCTCTTGTGGTCTGAAAACACATCTACACGAACCCTATAAAGAAAATACCGCCATATTTCAAAGCAAACACAACTGCCGCGAGCTCCAAATCATGTGTCGGATAATTCTTCTCGTGATTTTTTTGAGTTATCTCGAAGCATACGCTATAACCTTTCTGTGTTGCATCAACACACACCCCAAACCAACCCTGGAGGCATAACTATCACCTTAACACTTTACATCATTAGCGGAACATTTTTATTATATCCCTCTTACATAAGACCTTCCACGAATTTAGTTCTACTATAATTTCCTTGATATAGTTACGACCCCATCTGAACCATTTCTACTAACTCTTACGATTCTTATCAAAAGGCATTACTGAGTGAGTTTTCTCATATGACCTCCTATCTCAAATGAATAGCACTGGCTAACTTGCACATATACCCCGAATAACACTAACTTGCACGGCATTGTATCGAATGTAAAGTAGCATTGTGCTCTAACTTTTCTTAACCAACCTCCTCTCCCCATATGTGCATTATAGACTTTAAGAAACTGCACTACTTCCCCTGTGAAATTTCCTACCATCCCTCATTACGGTTAAACACCTCTCAAAACGTATATCAACAACCTTTATATGCATATGACTTAGGAAGGGTCACTAGCCCGAGAAGGGTATTCTCTGAAACTTTAAATCCTCCTCAATACTTCAACAACAACTTTTGGTTTCACTCTTAAGTGTAAGGCTTAGTCCACTTGATTCTATCTCGGATGAGTAACTCGCCTTATTCCCCATGTTATAGTTACCAATAAAGTTCCCTGATATTGCCGCTTAAGAGTTATCATGCCAAACACGTCTAGTCTGTCACGAGTTTTCATCCTCTTTCAATCCATTCCAAACCTTTCATTCCCATCTTGTTTTGCGGATAGTGCATAATTAATAGCTTTATTGTTCCACACATTTGTCTGCCTCCTGTGAACTTGAAAAATCATTATGTCTTGTTTAATCATTTTACAGTACCACAACCTCACCAACGATAACCTCGCTTCCCATTGTGTGTAGACATGAACTATCTCTAGACCCCTTTAGTCGATATTCAGTGTCACCCATGTCGGTTGCATTGCGGTTAATCCCTCATAACCTTTATTAACACTTGTGCCCTAAGTGAGTCCACCATTCTGATGCAAAAATTGTTTTAAATAACCATGACCATCTCAATTTAAAGGTTTTCTCCCCATTTCTTCTCACCTCATTCTTCCTAGTTAGTGAATAGCCACGCACTCTTCCATATATTACGTGGTCTCTTACCTTAGGCATTCCATCCGGCTCACCTCTTAACTCTTATTGGGACATATGTAGCAAGGAGTGTTCGTCTGAATATCACTTAACACTTATCTATTTGTAAGGCTCTTTAGAGGCTCTCTATCAAGCCCCAATTACCATCTTGGGTTGTTGTGGTAACACATTCATTTCTCTCACTCGTTCTGGCTTTCTTAGTATCCCGAAACTTTGTTTAAATCACAAATCTTTGATTAGCCCATTCTAGGAACTCACAATCGTTCACATTTGACATATGGTACCTCCTTGGGTCCCATTTCTCCCGACCTTATGACAAGTAAAAGTCTCTTTACAAACATACTATTATTTTCTAGAATCGTTGACCCTATCAGTCACATTGCCATGCGTGAAGAATTTACATTCCTTAATCTCTTTTCTAGACCACACATGTCTTTACTAAAATATTCAAATATCATAGCTACATGGTCTCGCTCTTGTTTCATTGTATTTAAGTAGCCTCACGATGGTCCTCCCTCTCCCACATGGGGAAAATATCCTGGATCTTGACACAAGTCTTGAGTGTAGAAACCTTAGGAACATATGCTTCATATATCTATACCTCTTATATATATACTTGACCATTAGGAAAATTTAAGTCACCATAGTATTGATCTCATAAGTTCCCTTCTCCTATTCAGCCACGTAGGTATGGGATTCCAAGTCCCCACGCATATCCTTTATGAGTGTAACGCAACTTCGTACATTTCTGGGTCCTTATAACGTTCGTAAGACAAGGGTTTTCTCACCTAGGGTCCAATTGAGTCTCATTTCATAACTTTTTACCTCATATGAGAGACTTACATTCTCCCCATTAATCTCTTAGTCATTCTCTCATATATCACGTGCTTATATAACCAATATTCTTTCACACCTTACGATCAATTATATACTTCTTTCACTAACCACGCTTGCTATTTAAGCTTACATATCAATCATCAAATCAATGCCTCTTCGTGCGGGTAATCACTTCTAATCCTTTCCCCAAATAAAGTATACTTGTAGTACTATGTACTTATACTATATATATTCATACGGTTTATTCAACAAGATACATGTGCAATCTCCATAACACCCATGTCTTTTCCCATTGGTCATGACATATGACAACACTACATAAAATAGACGAAAGAGCATTTAAACTTACCTTGAATCTCAACGCACGGGTTACAAAACAATCTTATAATCAAGCTTTATCGCACGATTTGGAGTGATGAAGAAGGGTAATATTCCTAAATGTCCGTGTAGCCCCTTACTTATATGATGTGGTCGACAACACACCTATAAGAAGGGCACTACTAGACACGGCTCCGAGACATCCTAGGACACTTTAAAAACCATATGCTCTGATACCAAGTTTGTCACGCCCCAAATCGAGGGACATGACCGGCGCCTGACCGAGTTGCCCCAGTCAAGCGGACCTGGGTGCCTTTCATTCCCACGCGTTAACCCTGTGTGGATTGTTTCTCATTAACCAAATATTTTGCCAACAATGACTAATTTCATAATGCATAAACTTAACCATGTGATTTATTTACTAACAAGTTCATAATTTATATTTACAACGCCCCATACATATACATATGCCACAATCCCACAATTTACATGTCTACAGAGCCTCTAGGATACAAAAGGGGAAATACAATACTTGCCGGTAACAAGGCTCCGGCTATACCTTACAAAAATCCAAAAGAAAGTCCTAAACAAAAGTGGCATGAATCACACAGGGCCCCGAAGAAGAAAGGGGCTCACCAAAACGGGCAGTGGAAGGTGAAGAATACTACTGCCGATGCGCTGAAGTGCCAACTACTGAACCACCTACAATCATAACACGAATGTAGCGCCCCCGACAAAAGGGACGTCGGTACACTTGAATTGTACTGGTATGTATGGACAAACTTTGTCCCAACTAAACTCAAGCCATTAAATTAAGAATCACCGTGTTAAGACAGCCAATAGATTACATCAAGAAGTCAATTAAACTAACTAACCGTGTTTCCAACCTTTTACTCATTTCAGATAAGCCTCAAGACAAGCACGTTTAAAGTCCACAAATAGAACAACAACCAATCAACCACATAAATTGCAAGCAGTCAAACATAGGGGCAATCAGTGCCCCCCAGGTTGCAAACTCTCCTGCTGTCTCCTTTCACAATTTCACATTATTGATTTTTGTATCAATTTTCAATAGCGATTTCGATCGCTTTCCATCCTTATTGCCCCCGACCACCCTTATTACCTCGGCCACCCTTATCACCCCAACCCACACCTTATTTCACCACGTTGCGGCGCGCAACACGACCCCGCCTTACAGTTGAAAACACAACAATTTCAAACAGCAGATAAGGTACTACACACAATTTTAACAAGTTCAAATAAGCAACTTGCACATTGTTTCATGTTCTCAATTACTTCTCAAGCCAATATCACAACCAAGTTACAATGTTTCCACATTCAAGAATATTCACACATGTATATTCAACAATTTTCCATAATTCAAGTGTTTCATCTCTTTCCACAATAAACCAATTCTCAAGTGTTTCGTTTTCTTTTCCACAAGGTGCCATATAGGCCATCATAATCATTATTCACAAATTCTTTACCCAATTCAACTCTCATTTACCTTTCGGTTCATATTTCATACCACAACACTCATAGTTCAACAACAACTTTGAATATCCAACAACAACATCAATTAATCACATACAATTTCTCAAATCAACACATGCCAAACAATTTTACACATAAGGGCGATTTCACAAGAATCAAAATTAGCCATACATACCTGGTGGTGAGTTTTCTCCCGTTAACTTTCTACTTTATGCTTACCCAAGATGTCCTATTCTTGCCAACCTTGTTCTTGAAGACTCTTACTTCTACTTACTTCTTTTGTTTTACTAAAAATCAAGATCAATAATCATGCATGAGTATAAAATTCCATTTTCCAAAAGCTATTATATGCAAACCTCTCTTTACCAAATTAAAACTGAAAGTTAAAGAAAATAGCTAGGGTTTTTACCTTGAAAATATTGGGAAAGTTGAATCCTTGCCCTAGAATCACTTTGAATTAAGATGATTGGAACAATCTTTCAAGATGAAGAACTTCTCTCTCTAAAAACCCTCTCTTCTCTCTCTAATTTTGGTAAAATGATTTGAAAAAATGAGGGTGAAAGGCGTTATATTAAAGAAGAGATCGGGTCAAAATGTTACAAAATCTGGGCCGGGGTCAATTATGCGGTGCACTATGCGACCGCAGAATCAACATGCGGTCCGCATAGTGACCGCAGAATGGCTCAAAAAATTATGCAGGTTCTGTTAAGGAATGCGGCCAAAATGCGGTCCGCATGTTTGATCTGCGGTCGCAAAATGCACCGCAGATTTGACATGCGATCGCATATCGACTGCACATTTGACATGATTTTTGGAAACTTTCTGGAACGATTTGCGGCAAGAATGCGGTCCGCATGTCAGGTTTGCGGTCGCATTCTTGACCGCATATTTGACATTTTTCTGGAAAATTTTATTCTCAACATTTTTGACACTTAAATCACTATCAAGGGTCCGAACCGCGGCGAGCAAGCTCGCCGCGAAGAATTCTACGCATTCCTAACACATTATTCGGACCAAGACACCACAGCTACTAGGTTTTATGCACAAAAATTTTACGGGGCCTTACAAAAAGCCCCCACATTTTAAATATTTCATCAACATATAATCAAAATAACGACTATATATATGACTTGAAGTATTCTTAATGTAAACACTTTTATTTACACTCATTAATTTTTGAAACTATTTGACATATTATTTGGTCAAATCTCGCATGTCATTGTTTGGGTGACTTAACAAGTCGACACACCTTCATTTCTTTTTCGGGAACCATGAACCCTTTAGGTTGTTCCATGTAAATTTCTTCCTCCAAATCTCCATTTAAGAAGATTTTCTTTATCCTTTAGGTTGTTCCATGTAAATTTCTTCCTCCAAATCTCCATTTAAGAAGATTCTCTTTAATTTTATCTGATGGATTTCAAGGCCATACACCGAGGCTAACGCTATTAACACTTGAGTAGATGTAATCATCGTTACCGGTGAGTATGTATCAAAATAAACAAGACCTTCTCGTTGTCTAAACTCTTTTGACAACTAATCTTGCCTTATATTTGTCAATAGCACCATCAACTTTCATTTTACTTTTTGAAAATCCACTTAGAATTCAAAGGTTTATTTTCTGGAGGAAGATTAATCATTTTCCCAAGTATGGATTCTATCTTACTATTGACAGCCTCTTTTCAATATTGTGCTTCCGAGCAAGACATTGCTTTTTTAAATGTTTGAAGCTCACTTTCCAACAAGAATGTCAGAAAATCTAGTCCAAAGGAAGTAGTTATCCTTTGACGTTTACTACGTCTTAAATTCACCTCAATCGGTGTACTTTCTTTTGCTTCTTCCTGTGTTCGCTTAAATTTTTCACTAGATGACTCACATTCTTTTTATACGGATAACTATTCTCAAATAATTCAGCATTATCTGATTCAATTACCGTATTAATATGAATGTCGGGATTTTCTGATTTATGAATCAGAAAACGATATGCCTTACTATTTGTTGCATATCTTATGAAAACGAATCAACAGTTTTTGATCTGATTTTATCCTTTTGGGTTTAAGAACTTACACTTTACCCAAATATCCCCCACACTTGAAAATATTTCAAGTTAGGTTTTCTTCATTTTATTCATTTTTCGTATGAAAGGATTCCGTAAGAATAGCTTCTCCCACAAGATTTGGGTAAACTAGAACTTACAACAAGGCATTTTATCATCTCATTTAACGTTCTACTCATTCTTTCCACAATTCCATTAGATTGCGCTAATGAAGGGGCAGTCGTTTGGTGAATAATATCATATTCCAAACATATTTCTTTAAACGCCGCCTCTATTTCTTTGTAGAGCCAACCACATGAACTGTTGTTTGTGTCATCACAGAGTCAAAATAAATGGTGAAGTTTTTAATCTTCAAACCAATCTGACACAATCACAATTAATAAACGGTGAAGTTTTTAATCTTCTAACCGAGTACTACTCGATACCGGATATATTAAATGGTGAAGTTTTTAATTTTCAAACCATGTAATATATGACACAATCAAATTTAATAAACGATGAAGTTTTTAATCTTCAAACCGAATAATAAATGGAGTAAAAAATTACTAAGATTTTAATCTCCAAAATGAGTATAAAGTCACTTAGACTTTAATTTCTCACAAATGAGTAGAATGTCACGAAGACTTTAATCTCAATGAACGAGTACAAAACCAAGCAGATTTTGATCTTGAAGCATGAGTAGAAAATCACTAAGATTTTATTCTCCATAACGTGTATAGAAAATTACGAGAATCTTCATTCCCTTTCCAAATGGTTTTCCAATTAAACCATTATAACATTTTAACCAGTTTGATCTTTTTCCCTAATCAAACACATATATGTTCATCTTTACATATATTACATTCATGATCTCAAGATGTCACGACCCCAAATCCGGTCGTGACGGCGCCCAGCACATTGCTAAGCCAGCCTGACCAATCCATATCAACCACGGAGCTAGAAGCTCTCTTTAACCCATTTAAACAAATTAATTCAAGAAACAACAGCGATATATGTAACGAAAACGGGGAACCAAGTCCCATAATACATCAACTCCCATAGACCAAGGGTCAAGAGTCATGAGCCTCTACCGAACATGAGTGTATAAAGGTTTACAAGATACCAAGTGCGGAAAGAAAAGTCAATACAAAATCAAGACAATAAGAAGGAATATCGGGTCCTGCGGACTCTGCAGCTACCTCGATTATCCACAAACGTCGCCTCGCACAGCTACTGGATCACTGCTGAGAGGTACCTAGATCTGCACACAAGGTGCAGGGAGTAAAATGAGTACTGCCAGACTCAGTGGTAATAAACAAGGGTAAGACAGCACAGATAAGAAATCCGCAATAAAGCACTATGTAAAGCTATAGTCAGCTACCCTATCATAGAATCAATATTCACTGTACCTGTTCCAACAAATACCAATAAATAGCATAACAGCTAGCAGATGTAGCTAAATGCAATGCAATGCATGATATGACCGCTACGGCGCGTAGCTCGACTCTAATTTTGGGTACCCGTGCTCACTGTGGGGGTTCAGACTCCGGAGGGGCTCCTACAGCCCAAGCACATCTCATAGAGATTTCCTGCAGCGTGCAGTCCGATCCAACATATATCTCGCTGCGGCGCGCAGCCCGATCCACTACTAGTCAGCTAATATGCAGATACAGCCTCGCAGGCTCAAAAGTAGTTTTTGAAAACTCTTTTATCATTTTTCAATTGGAAAACAGTAATATCAAGTTCCAGAGATTGGAATTAGCATAATAACAGAAATAGCTGCGGACTAGTAGTAAACTAGCATGTCTATATGATAAGACAATGATAACGATCCTCGCGGGATCCAATAACTGGCTCACGGCCCACATGTATACTCAACCGCCCAAGAAGGGGGTTCCTCGGCTCAAGAGTGGCCATTATCACAATATATATATATATATGCAACCATCCGAGAAGGAGGTTCGACGGCTCGAGAATAGCCAATAATACAGTATCAACAGGTCGGACTAATATATAGTCTCCAGTTCATGATCGACCCCGCACTCTCAAGAGTGTGCGTGTCTCGCCGCTATACGGCGTCACAAAGTGGTATACCGGGGTTTCGAACCCGCTGGTCATCACCCACATCTATTACTCACCTCAATACGGCGCGACGACTACTCCGCAATGCCCTTGCCACGAGAATCAAGCTCCGCACGCATAGAATCTGATCAAATACAGTAGAAATACAACAAATTAGGCCAATGGGACTACACCCAATCAATACAACTCAATTTACATCAAAATTCCCAAAGTTGTCAAAACCCGACTTTCGGTACGCTTGTCGAAAAATTACAGAAGTCACATATTCGGAACCCTCATCTCGATACGAGTCTAAGCATATCAATTTTACCAAATTCGGACTCCATTTGGCCATTCAAAACCTTGATTTTCTAAAGTTCAAGCCTAGGGCTAAATCCTCCATAAATTACCCCAAATTCCTCCATTTTCATGATATAATTGCATAATATTACCAATACTAATCATAGTTTAAGTCCATAGTTGATTACCCGATGATTTCCCTTGAATTTCTCTTCAAAATCGCCCAAATCGCCTCTAAAGCCGAGACCCAAAATGTGTGAAATGTTCTGAAATTTTTCTAACTTCTGATACACTTACTTACAGCGATTTTCGCTTCTGCGGAATATTTTCCGCTCCTATGCACCCGTATCCGCGACCAAAGGGTCGCTTCGGCGGTTCCAGGCCTAGCCGGCCATTTCCGCTTCTGCGAGCAAAGGGCCGCTTAAGCGGGCCCGCTTCTGCGAAGAAGCTTCCGCTTCTGCGGAAACATTCGCCTTTGCGAACCATTGTCCGCTTCTGCGGTCTCGCCCAAGCGGTCAAATGTCCGCTTCTGCGGACCATGCCCCTTTTTCTCCCCTTCGCTTCTGCGATCACTGGCTCGCACCAGCGATGCCGCTTCAGCGGAATGACTTCCGCTTCTGCGTAACCAGCCACTCCTGCGCACCTCGTCCGCTTCTGCGGACACGCTCCTGCGTCCAAAATTCCGCAGGAGCGGAAACAACAGAACCAGAACTCTTCAACCTGCAATTTCCATGATTTTCTTCCGTTTAACCATCCGAAAACACCCCGAGGCCCCCGGGACCTCATCCAAACACACCAACACATCTTAACACCTTATTCGAACTTGCTCCAATCCTCAAAACACGTCTAATAACACCAAAACCCATAATTCACATCAAATTCAAGCCTAAATTCCTTAAAACATTCCGAATTACACATTCGATCAAAAACCCGACCAAACGACGTCCGAATGACCTGAAATTTTGCAGGCACATCCAAAATCACCTAACGAAGCTACTACAACTGTCGGAATTCCATTCCGACCCCCGGATCAAAATCTCACCTACCGTTCGGATTTCGCCAAAATTCAACCTTAGCCAATTCAAGCCTATTTCTACACCGGGCCTCCAAATTCAATTCCGATCGCTCCCCTAAGTCACAAATCACCTCCCGGAACTAACCGAATCATCGGAATCCGATTCCGAGCCCTCTAACCAAATAGTCAACTCCGGGTTGACTTTCCTTATTCAAGTTCCCTTCATAAAGGCTATATGCCTCATTTCCAATCCAAATCACTCCTAACTCACCCGATAGACTTTAACACTGATAATAAAGCATAAAACATACAATTTCAACATAACGGGGTGGTAATTCCCATAACGACGGGCCGGGTCGTTACATTCTCCCCAACTTAAACAATCGCTCGTCCTCGAGCGTACTCAGAGTTGTACTAGAAGCAACTCAATAGCTGAATGACCTTACCAAGCATATATTCGGGCGATCACACGTCGCCCTATCTCTCATAAGCCTGAAACACCATATAGCTGAAATCTCACAGACCATCTTAACCATAAACCACATTGCACTTTCTGAAATCATATACCAATTGCTAATCCCATTCCTGTACTCAGGATACACTAGAATCCACTGCAATAAGCCATACTCACTACTCCGGGTGAGATCATATGATGTATCAAACAACCCAATCACTCGAGACGATAGTCTCTAATCACAACAACTGGCCACAATCACCAAATACTAGCTGAAAACCTCTTTCATTAGATAGAGTCTTATTCCAATACCTCCATATCCTGCCCACGGCAGCTGAAGCACGCGATATACCGAACCCATCTCTCGGGTTAACCATTCGTGAATCTATTTCCCTTTTTAAAACTCATATCACGATAGGTTTCGGAGCCAAACCTCGGTTTCTACCTTTCTAACAAGCTAAGATCCAATATGCTCGTATTCATTAATGACTCCAACGGTCATTTCGATTATAACACACCACACTGGTGATAAACACCTCAACACCGGCCTAAGCCACGACGAGCACAACATAGGCTCCAATAGAAACGTATGCACACACTCGAATCATGACAACTCAATTCATGACAACTGTCTCCAGCAAATAGAGCTGCAATTTAATCCCTCTGTGCCATCATAATATAGAACTCAGACCGCGTCTCGCATTATAGAAATAAAGTACCCGAATCCTCCTCGAGAGGTCATAACATCACGTGGCCTTGCCACAATTTATGATTCTATCCAAACACTATTACTCATGAAACACCTCAAGTTACCAAGCTCAAAAAGGTCATCCACGCACAGATCTAGGTCTGAACCCAAGCAATCAACCTCACCCACGGTGAAACAATTAATGTATGCTATCACATCCTGAAAGGACACAACCGATGTGCCATTCGCCAAACGATACTCAATACGGACTTTTCCTCGGAAGCTAGGAAGTATTGTATAATATATAACTAACTCTATTTTCACATTACACTGTTGCGGCGTGCAACCCGCTCCAATGACATACCCGTGACGGCGTGCCACCCGATCCAATATAGAACCCTTGCCAAAGAAATGCGCGTCGAGTCAAATGGCTCATTATGGTAAACATATATAGCCTCAAGTTCGGCCACAAGAAGCATATCCGACAAAGTTACTCAATACCGGAACCAAATCAACGATAGAAACCTCTGCATTGATATCCGCCACGAAGGCCCAACCGAACAAAGCAATACCCACTAGCCGTCTGCTGGTCCTGAGGTACAACTACCCCGCTGGAGCATACTCGATGCACTCTGCTACACAATTTGTGCCATACCATCATAGTCTATATCACATTAGTCTAGACAACCTGGCCCAATGATGACCGGTCAGCAATCAAGTATCATAATCCAAATTCGTCATATCAAGCCGAGAGAGAAAGCCACTAGAGCTTCTAATTTTCGATAATCACAAAACAATGTCGATACACATGATATACAACCACTACATAGGCGGACTAACGAGAACTTCAAGTCTCCAACACATATATAACACATGAATCACAATGCCTGATCCCGTACTTCACTGTACAAATACATAACGCACATCAAGCGTCCATTCATACCACGAAAGCCATTCAGAAATTTCACTATGCCATCAACGACTCAGTTATTATAGTCGATCCAACAAGAGAATACCACCATACTACTGGATATTATCAGTTTACATTACCTTGTCCTTTTGGACCATATACCCTGCCAAATTACTAGAATAGCAGTACCATTTTCTTTAGTCACCAGAAAGATCGATTCTTTAAATCACCTGCAGCCGCCTGCGCTGCTAAATAGTTTTAATGACTCCCCATATATTATGAACTGATCACAAAACCTTGAATATGCCATTATCAACTTTCTATAACACATCGCATATACCATACCACACTATGATAACATGGAAATTCATATTCATATCCTACGCCGCAACCATCGGCGCACTCAACTAGTCAAGGGCTTTCATGATCCCATATAGAAAAAAAACTCATTACACATTCCAAGCCTTGCATACCAACAGGAAAAGTACACTTATTTTCAAACCACGGTAAAACTCATCATAAACTCTTTCTCCCAATTACATTGCATAAGTTAAACTGCCAGGACTGAGTCCTTATACCCATATCAAGTTACACAACTGCCAGCGCTCAAGAGCTTTGTTGCACAACATCTGCAAGACTCATTACTTCAAACACCTACCGGGAATTAATCGTATTCCTTATCATACCGCTTTGATTTATTAACAAGTTGCTCCATTTACTCAATTTCTTTTCTGAACCATCTTTAACTTAGTATTAGCCTTTACTGTAGCACTACCATAACTCAACTCATGTTACCACACGGGACTCGTACATAAGACCACACGGTCTAAAACCCATAGGCCACTCTCAATGTTTCCCGGGAGTACCACATTCTACAATACTTGTTTTGAAGAACTTCATGCGATTTTTGAATTAGTATTATTACCTTCCAATACGGAGACATAGAATCCCATCATTCACATAACATAGAACAAGTCTTGATCCCTTCTAACGAAAACACCATCTTTAGCCACATACATAATCTTAATGCATCCGTTACAAGCAAAATCCGGAACACCACAGGACTATTCTCGGGCGTCATTTACCCTTATTCGGTTGTAATTCAACTATCTTATTGAACATAACCACTCGTTCCTTGCTAGAACTTTGACACCGCAAAACATGATTACATACCGATACAATTAGCTATCTTTCTTTTCTATACACCGAACATTCTTCACCAACATAAGTTCACAACATCCTAGTATTTCTTCATATCTACGAAGCACCATAACCTTTATCAAAATTTCCCAACATACCTAGAGACAGAGCCAACACAACACACGTGCAATCAGTTGATCAATAACAACCTCCCCAACTTAGCTCGGAGTCATACATCAAAGCACTTTTAGCCACTCATAGCCTTCTTACTCAAAAGATGCAACAAAGTTCTAGTTAGATTACACTCAAGTCATTTACAAGCTTCGGCGGAGGTTCGAATCATCATAAATATTAATTCTTTTGCAATTCTTGCATTCATTCACACACAACAGTTACGCCCACTCTTTAGGTGACAAAAAGCTTTTCTAAGTCCCAAATTTTCCCAAAAAACATTCGACAGAGTTCCCTTTGTAAATTGGCCTATCCACCTACCAGAGAATCACCAAACCATTCTAACAATACACCCACAACTCAACAAGATATCACAATGTATTTCAACAATATTAAATCTCAATACTATACGAATCATATTATCACAATTTATACTTGAACCTGCGTTGTACCTGCTCGAATCATAACACATATCAAATACCTTTCAATTACACATGAGGATCAACCCTCCTACTTCTTCTCAATTTAGCATTTCATCACAATACCTTCCACCAGGATACACATAGCAAAATCACTTTAGTCTTCCCGAGTTTAAACTCGTTTCACTACACCTAAGGCACTTTACCTTCCAATTACGAGATATGATAATTATTCACCATGCCCATAGCTCGGGGCTACACAACAAATTAGATAAGAGTCGAACAATTAACAACTCATCCATTAGTAAGCCTCCCTAATACTCTACAGATCGGCACAAGGCCCCAAACACGGCTACTAGCCCAAATACATCGATATAAGCCGGTCTCAGTCATTATACACAGTAATCTATCAATCGGGAAGGATCAAGTCCAAATCCCCAGTCATAATACCACCACACTCGTCACATGACGCGTGTTCCATCTCAGGACAACACTGTGTAGTGCAAATACGGGGTTTCAAACCCTCAATACATTATCTATTGCCACCACTCACAAAATCAGCACCTCGATGCTCAAGTCATAAACAAGGTCCAGCCTCAAGTCTTTCCGACTGGCCCAACATGATCTCACAGAGATTATATCTTGCTTCTCGTTCGGGGAAATCACAAGCCATAAGACAATTACATTAATGAGCGCTCGATGCGTACACAGATGTATGGAAGGAATTTCAAAAATTATATCTCAATCTGAATCAAGTGCGCACGATAAGAATTCCAAGAAATGTGAAGTGTTTCCTAAAGGTTCGCAGCCTCCCGAGGATAAGTACAGGCGTCCCCGTACCGATCCACAAGACTCTACTAACCGGCTCAAGACTCACGAGGCCTAGTAAACCTAGGCTTTGATACCAACTTGTCACGACCCCAAATCCGGTCGTGATGGCGCCCAGCACATTGCTAAGCCAGCCTGACCAATCCATATCAACCACGGAGCTAGAAGCTCTCTTTAACCCATTTAAACAAATTAATTCAAGAAACAACAGCGATATATGTAACGAAAACGGGGGACCAAGTCCCATAATACATCAACTCCCATAGACCAAGGGTCAAGAGTCATGAGCCTCTACTGAACATGAGTGTATAAAGGTTTACAAGATACCAAGTGCGGAAAGAAAAGTCAATACAAAATCAAGACGGTAAGAAGGAATATCGGGTCCTGCGGACTCTGCAGCTACCTCGTATATCCCACAAACGTAGCCTCGCACAGCTACTGGATCACTGCTGAGAGGTACCTGGATCTGCACACAAGGTGCAGGGAGTAAAATGAGTACTGCCAGACTCAGTGGTAATAAACAAGGGTAAGACAGCGCAGATAAGAAATCCGCAATAAAGCACTATGTAAAGCTATAATCGGCTACCCTGTCATAGAATCAATCTTCACTGTACCTGTACCAACAAATACCAATAAATAGCATAACAGCTAGCAGATGTAGCTAAATGCAATGCAATGCATGATATGATCGCTACGGCGCGTAGCCCGACTCCAATTTTGGGTACCCGTGCTCACTGTGGGGGTTCAGACTCCGGAGGGGCTCCTACAGCCCAAGCACATCTCATAGAGATTTTCTGCGGCGTGCAGTCCGATCCAACATATATCTCGTTGCGGCGCGCAGCCCGATCCACTACTAGTCAGCTAATATGCAGATACAGCCTCGCAGGCTCAAAAATAGTTTTTGAAAACTCTTTTATCATTTTTCAGTTGGAAAACAGTAATGTCAAGTTCCAGAGATTGGAATTGGCATAATAACAAAAATAGCTGCGGACTAGTAGTAAACTAGCATGTCTATATGATAAGACAATGATAACGATCCTCGCGGGATCCAATAACTGGCTCACGGCCCACATGTATACTCAACCGCCCAAGAAGGGGGTTCCTCGGCTCAAGAGTGGCCATTATCACAATATATATATATGCAACCATCCGAGAAGGAGGTTCGACGGCTCGAGAATAGCCAATAATACAATATCAACAGGTCGGACTAATATATAGTCTCCGGTTCATGATCGACCCCGCACTCTCAAGAGTGTGCGTGTCTCGCCGCTATACAGCGTCACAAAGTGGTATACCGGGGTTTCGAACCCGCTGGTCATCACCCACATCTATTACTCACCTCAATACGGCGCGACGACTACTCCGCAATGCCCTTTGTCACACCCCATTTTTTACCAAAAAAAACAAACCTTTCCCTACTAAACCCTCTTAAATAAATAAAAATATTTTAGTAAAAAAGCTTGAAAAGGGTTTTCAATTTTGAAAGTGACAAAAATTTGTGTTTAAAAGGAATTAACTCAGAGTCGCCACCTGACATTGGTTTCGGTGTGCCAGGCCACCGTTTTTAAAATGATTTTCCTTTTATAACACTTTGGACTCCAAAACTTAAGTCCGCACCAGAGATTCGGGTAAGGGGGTTCATTTGACTCGGGGAGAAGGTGTTAGGCATTCCCCAAGTCCCGTGAAGGTCACGGTTGCGTACTCGATCAAATTGGCTTTTAAATTATTCAATTGAGGTAGAAAACATAGAAAAAGCGAAATAAACACATACGAAGCTCGAGGTCGTTCCCACCTAATAACAGAAAATGAAAAGGAAAAGAAAGGAAAATTCTAATCTAACATATACTAGACTTCTTACCATGCTTATGAAGGCCTTCGAAATATTTACGTAGTTCTTCGGGGCATACCCCGGATAATAATATGTACAAATACCTTCGGGGCATTCCCCGGATAAATTTAACTACGGGAACGACCTCTCGCCTCAAAATCAAAAGCGAAATCCTAAAGCTTGCCTACCCAAGTGTTGTCGGCCTAAAGCATGCTCCTAACGCTTGAAACAATAAGATGATAAAACAAGAAAAGAGCTAAGGGAAGATGAACTAACAGAATACTGACTTTCTTTCTAAATTCTTAGTTTACCTCATTACCAAACAACCCCATAAACCAGTCGTACAAAAATGACTTACTCCAATTAGTTGCACACACAAAGATAGCTCTCAATACAGAAAACACAGCTGAGGAAAAATAACACTGATAAAATAGAAAGATCAAGCAAACAAGTGAAGGAACAATAGATTCAATGCATGACCAAAGCCTTCTATGCCTACCGATATAAACCCAAGCAAAAATAATGAAACAGAGTGACCTAAGACGATTTCAAACAGTGACTTTAAGCATGCTTTCAGGACAATTAAAAGACCAAAGAAGTTCCAACACTCATTTCACGCCTAAACTAACAGGAATGCCATCAATTTAAACCCACATGAACCAGCTTTTCAGCATTTTTTAAGTCATTTTCGAATCACTCGATGCTTTATACTAATTTTTGTGTTGAAACAGAAATTGATTACGCCAATTTTAACCACAAACCATGAGATGCTTCATCCAGGTAAATGACTAACAATCTAGAGAAGACAATTGGGATTACTACTAATTAAACCTTCGTTCATCGCACCCAACATATGACCAAAAGAAACCAAATTAAAGCATATCTTGACAAAGGATAGTAACAACTACCTCACCAGCAGAAATGGTGACAAATCCTTTTTCCAAATGAGTGTTTACCAGAAATCAAAAGACTAACCAGAACATATCATTGACTTAAACTCGCTCGACACTGTGACAGTGTTGTCGTTTTAACATGCTAAGACTCGTAACCAGCCCGCTTTAGACAAGAGATTGGAATACAGTTTAGAAAGATTGAGTCACACTAATAGTGAAACCAATTTTGAAGAAAATTCCAGCACCCATTTCATTTAAACTGACAGAAGGAAAATCAACTTTCGATGTTCAGTAATCAAAACAGAATTCCACTCGAATGAATCTGATGCTATCATCAACAAGCACGGAAGGGCATAATGAGAAGCTTAATAGCGAGACAGTATGCTTTCGAGTTCTTTTAAACTTAAGAATGCAAAAATCTTCGCCAAGGGAAACAAAGCTAGCAGAGGCATAGGAAAATAAATTTTACTATAATGTACAGAAGTAGATGAAGCTAAGATTCAGCTATGTATTAAGCATTTTAAATCATTGATCCTCCTTTTCACATGTCGCAAAATCATGAGATCAAATAACGAATAAAGGAGAATAAGAAGGCTAAAACAAAACACGTAGTGATGCAAAGCGAACAGAACAACGCACATCAGGAATCCATTTAATCACAAATAGAATCTCACTTTAATCAATTGTGTTAGGGTCAAGCAGATTCTGAGAACATAAGATGTATGCACACATAGAACACGGCAGAACACACAGGACTTCTAAGTCCATAATGTCATACTTTGAAACATCATTGACAAGAATAAGAAGGAAAGAGGAGAACCTGAGATTGCAAAATTCTTCAACTAATTAGTTTGAAATTGAATACAAGTGGGCTCGTCACTGAAACTTGAAGTATCAGCCACAAGCAAACGCGAATCGAACCAACAATGAAGCAGAAACAGGAAACACGAACCAGAATTCGATCTCAAATGCACCCCAGAAACTCGAATCAACACCTCGATTCAAATTTGCGACGAACACACACGAATAACTCCGTCGGGCAGCATGGAAGACATTTCCATTTTTGAATACCAAAACCAAAAGAGGAAACTAAAAATATTTTTTCGAATTTTTCTGATTTTTCCAAATGAAACAGTGATTCGAACCCTATTTTTTTATATTTTTGAATACTAATTCCCAGAGAAATCTCAGAAAAAAAGAGCTAAAACCAAAGAACCTTAGTTTTTCTCACTGCTCTCCAAAAACCCCCCCGTTCACTCCCTGTCGTCCCCTTCTTCTTATTTCACAAGAAATCCGGAAGTAAATCTCTTCTAGAATGAACTTCGACAGATGGAAGGAGAGGATCGATCCTCAAAATTAATCCACGGCTCCCATTTTTCGGAATCCATTCTTGAGAAATTTCAAAACAAATTCGGCACATGAGAGACGCAACAAGATGTCAGAGGCCGTTAGAATCTCGCAGAGATGGTGAAATGAAGCGCGCGTAAGGGAATTCGATCTCACTCGCTCCAAAAATTATCTAGTTTGGACGCAGCTATGAATTGAGGAGAGCGTGAACAGTGCGGCGTTTGGGTTCTTAGGGTTTCTTTTGGGAATATTAGGTTGGGGTGTGGGGATTAATCCTGGCCGTGGGATTAAAAGGGATGAAGGGCTAGGATTTAATTTAGAGAGATGGGCGGGTCGGCGGGTTGGGCAGGTTGGGTCGCGGGTCAAGGGGTATGGGAGATGGGCTTCCGGTTTTTTGGGCCATTTTTGTGTAACATTGGGCCAAAATTTATACTCACCTTAATTTTAATCAAATTATTAAGTAGGTAGCCCAATCCTTTTAAATTAAAACCAAATTAATTTCCACTAATTAAATAAATTATGTAATAATTTGAGATTATATATATATTTTTTTTTTCAATTTTATGATAAAAATAATGTAAAAGAGCTAAAATTAGTGTAAATAGCTATATGAGACCTAAATTAAATATTCTACGCTAAAACGGGTGAAATTTCGGGTATGGTCAAAAATTACGTGTCTACACCCTTGCCACGAGAATCAAGCTCCGCACGCGTAGAATCTGATCAAATACAGTAGAAATACAACAAATTAGGCCAATGGGACTACACCCAATCAATACAACTCAATTTACATCAAAATTCCCAAAGTTGTCAAAACCCGACTTTCGGTACGCTTGTCGAAAAATTACAAAAGTCACATATTCGAACCCTCATCTCGATACGAGTCTAAGCATATCAATTTTACCAAATTCGGACTCCATTTGGCCATTCAAAACCTTGATTTTCTAAAGTTCAAGCCTAGGGCTAAATCCTCCATAAATTACCCCAAATTCCTCCATTTTCATGATATAATTGCATAATATTACCAATACTAATCATAGTTTAAGTCCATAGTTGATTACCTGATGATTTCCCTTGAATTTCTCTTCAAAATCGCCCAAATCGCCTCTAAAGCCGAGACCCAAAATGTGTGAAATGTTCTGAAATTTTTCTAACTTCGGATACACTTACTTACAGCGATTTTCGCTTCTGCGGAATATTTTCCGCTCCTATGCACCCGTATCCGCGACCAAAGGGTCGCTTCAGCGGTTCCAGGCCTGGCCGGCCATTTCCGCTTCTGCGAGCAAAGGGCCGCTTAAGCGGGCCCGCTTCTGCGAAGGAACATCCGCATTCGCGGAAACATCCGCCTCTGCGCACTGTTTACCGCTTCTGCGGTCTCGCCCAAGCGGTCGAGTGTCCGCTTCTGCGGACCATGCCCATTTTCTCCCCGTCCGCTTCTGCGATCACTGGCTCGCACCAGCGACCTCGCTTCAGCGGAATGGCTTCCGCTTCTGCGTAACCAGCCGCTCCTGCGCACCTCGTCCGCTTCTGCGGACTCGCTCCTGCGCACCATAGTCCGCTTCTGCGGACTCGCCCAGGCGGTCAAATGTCCGCTTCTGCGGACCATGCCCATTTTCTTCTCGTCCGCTTCGGCGATCCCTGGCTCGCACCAGCGACGCCGCTTCAGCGGAATGACTTCCGCTTCTGCGTAACCAGCCGCTCCTGCGGCCCTCGTCCGCTTCTGCGGACTCGCTCCCGCGTCCAAAATTCCGCAGGAGCGGAAACAACAGAAACAGAATCCCAACCTGCAATTTTTCCACAATTTCACCCGTTTAACCATTCGAAAACACCCCGAGGCCCCCCGGACCTCATCCAAACACACCAACACATCTTAACACCTTATTCGAACTTGCTCCAATCCTCAAAACACGTCTAATAACACCAAAACCCATAATTCACATCAAATTCAAGCCTAAATTCCTTAAAACATTCCGAATTACACATTCGATCAAAAACCCGACCAAATGACGTCCGAATGACCTGAAATTTTGCAGGCACATCCAAAATCACCTAACGAAGCTACTGCAACAGTCGGAATTCCATTCCGACCCCCGGATCAAAATCTCACCTACCGTTCGGATTTCGTCAAAATTCAACCTTAGCCAATTCAAGCCTATTTCTACACCGGGTCTCCAAATTCAATTCCGATCGCTCCCCTAAGTCACAAATCACCTCCCGGAACTAACCGAATCATCAGAATCCGATTCCGAGCCCTCTAACCAAATAGTCAACTCCGGGTTGACTTTCCTTATTCAAGTTCCCTTCACAAAGGCTATATGCCTCATTTCCAATCCAAATCACTCCTAACTCACCCGATAGACTTTAACACTGATAATAAAGCATAAAACATACAATTTCAACATAACGGGGTGGTAATTCCCGTAACGACGGGCCGGGTCGTTACACAAGAATACTTTCAAGTATAAATGTAAGCCTAAGTCATGTCTTACAACCTTGAAAATAACCATCCAAATATATTTATGCAGTCTCCAAATTGCATATATTAGAAAAGTATACAATTTTCATTTGGTCAAGGAATAACAAAATTAATCTTTAATTGACGTGTTATTCCCAACCATATATATAATTCTGGATTTGTTTTATGAGATCATCGTAATAAATATCTATCGTAACATTTATATGTATTGAACTTCATAAATCACAAGGATAGAAAATCAATAAAATCGGGTCAAGTGAAGAAATTATAATCCATTTTTTTCCTCATTTTTTCTTTGAATTGTCACCTTGTAGTTCACATCATCTTACTGTTGCAATTTGATATTCCATTCTCTGTTTACTTTTCCAAATACATACCGTCATCATAGCTTTCACATACCAAACAAAAATTCTAGACACCAACTTGAACAAGTTGCTGAAGCATCTACTCAATTCTGTTTGAATAAGAAAACGAAAACAAAGAATTATAGAAGGAATTGCTCATTCCCTTCTTGCCCTCACAGTTAATAAGTTTATTAATGAAATCCTCGTCCTCCCATTGATGTCAAAAGTTGCACCATATAATTTGGTAAAACATGACCAAGTATGTGCATCTATTAATAGAAGTTCAACAGAAGATGCAACCTTGTCATAAAATTACTGTTTCCCAAAAAATATGAATCATGACAAGTTAGCATTGCAAATAGAATAATAATTGTAAGATCAACTTTTAAAAACTTCATACGGAAAAATAAAAATATACGAAATGGAAGTGATTTTCCTTTCCCAGTAAGGCCAACGTTTTCTGGTGCACACAAAGTTAATCACTCAGTGGTCAATGCTCTCATGGCGTAATCAGATATCTTCATTTGTCCGTTTGAACTATAAAAGTTCAATCCTTGTGGCTAAAGCTTAATAAAGCATTGATATGTGAATGATTTATTTGTTTCTATATATTGTTGAAAGCCATCCGTATAAACTTTACAGTGAACACCATCGTTCTCAACATGACATTGTTCCTTGGATTTTCTTATTTCTTGTTATCAGCCGTCTCAACACAAAAGAGATGAACACAAAAAAATAAATGTTAAATTCCTTAAGATTGTTGGAAATCTGTGTTCAAAATCAGAAAATCAGAGAAGTAAACAAACGTTAGTTCAATAAACAAAACGTGAAATAATAATTCCGAGCCCACAAGTTGCTTGTGTGTCCTTAAGGAATTTAATCCCCTCACTGTTGCCCAAGGTTTTGGATTAGTTCCTCCCACGATAGAACGGAATAACTATTCTGCAACACTGGCAATCGAAACTGCAGAATTTCAGCGAACTCAACAGACGGAGCAAATCACACTTGACACTTAAGTTTATTTGAAAATAATGCAATAATATAAAAAGAGGGGATAAATTTTTAGATTTTTCCATCTGATTTTCATGTCTCAAATATGAGGCCAAGCCTCTATATTTATAGACAAAGGAAGGGCGATATGGAGATGTGCAATCTAAAAGGTGCCTCTTATGGAGAGGTGCAATCCAAAAGGTGCTTCTTCCATTTCCCATTCACACCATTTTAAAAAAAAAATACAACAGAAAGCTATTTAGATTTCCTTTCTATATTCTATACCATACACAAATAACTATTTAGTAGCTTATTAAGCTAAAACAACATCTTCTTCAACTCGTTCCAAACATCCTCTTCTACGTAAGCGAAATAACAAGACTTTGAGGATATTTACAGATTCAGCAGCTAATCGGCGTGAACAAAAAACTAAACTCTATTGAAATTTTTCTCCTTTTTTAGAAAAAAATACAAGGCATGGATGATTTAGTTCAGTTTATACTGTCTAATTGGAAGCAAAAGCAATTGTTAGCATTTTATCGTAGGTTTCCCCAACTATTTCACACTCGAGAAATTAAATCCAAAACAATAGTAGAAATCTTAAAAAAAAAGCCTAATTCATTCAAGAATTGCCTCAAACACCTAAAGAGCAAAATTGACGGGCACATTAAACTCTCTAAGCAATAAAGCCCTAGAATACCATAAAGATTTAAATAGAGAAACATGGGCGAAGAAGAAGAAGAAGAGAAGGAAAACTGACAAGAAACAACGATCCAAACGGGAAGATAAGATCAGCAAAGCTTTTCTGATAATGGTGATACTGAATTTGCTGTTAACCTTTTGATACAAATAACCTGCATCTGCCAAGTATCTCAAAGAACTGCCTGGCTGGTACCGATAAGAACAAGAAGGAAGAAGAGAGAAGCGAAAGAAACTCCGTAGAGTGCGGTGACTATCAGGTTTTGATCGATAGAGTGCGGTGATTGTCAGGTTTTGATTGATATAACCCAAGTAAAACATTAAAAATTAGATGAAAAGATAAAATTACCAAGCAGACATGTCGTGCTGGTGCGTGTGAACTCTCTCTAGAGAATAGGAGAATACTACTAGACAGTGGGGCCATTGTAGAAAGACAAAATTACCAAGCAGACATGTCGTCCAGGTGCCTGTTAACTCAAGTCCGAAACTTAAATAACACTATTTTGGACAAAAAATACATCTTTAATGCTAAAAAAAAAATTACACAAAGAGGTAATTCGCAGTACTATATTGCGAATTACCTTAACGGAATTTTTTGCCATTAAAGCAATTCGCAGTATAATACTGCGAATTATAATTTATTTATTTTTGGTAATTCGCAGTATAATACTGCGAATTACTGTTCAATTATTTTTATTTCGCATTATTACTGGATGTTATTAAAAAAATTAGCAAATTTTATCGTTTTCACAATTAACAAATTTTATTTTTGTTGTGTTATTGGTTGCTAATGTCTGAGTTTATTTTCATTTGCAAAATCTTGTATTTTTATCATAATTAAAATATGTCGAAATCTGAGTTATTTTTTTTTTAAAAATTATCTAGTAAATTATTGCTAGGAAAATTGTTTATCTTCTCAAGTATTTTGATGCAAAACTACTTGTAACTCATAATCTTATGCATGCCGCTTATGTTGCTTTAAATTAATACTAGTCATTTAAAAAACATGCGAATTAAAAATAACGCTTATTTGATGCAAAACTACTTGTAGAATTAATCTTTTCATGTTTGCTAAGAAAAAATCTCTATTGTGTTTTGCTAAAATATCTTAGGTCGGACCACGTAACTTCTAACACAATAGAGATTTTTTGACGAATAATGAAGTAAAGCTCTTTTCGGAGTATTATTGGTTAGTTGTTGATTGGAGATGTTGAAATCTTAAATTGCAAGACCATTATTATAGTTTGTAGGAATTTTATGCATTATGTAAATATGATTTTATACAATCAGATCAATTAAAAAATAATTATAAAATTACTCTATTTAATAACATTAATTGATAATATGATAGCTAAAAGTAAGCGTTAAATAAGATATTATAATAGAATACATTACATTTTCATTACATTATGAAGATATATAATTTAAATCCATTACTTATTTACACAAAATAACTTGTTGTTGAAGTTTTTTGATAGTCCACTATTTTTGGTTGCTTTTAGACTACTTTCTAACCGACTAGTATTAATTTAAAGCAACATAAGCGGCATGCATAATATTATGAGTTACAAGTAAATTTGCATCAAAATACTTGAGAAGATAAACAATTTTCCTAGCAATAATTTACTAGATATATTTTTTTTAAAAATAACTCAGATTTCGACATATTTTAATCTATACGATATTAAAAGCACGAAGACCCTTAGCGAAATATCGTTTGCCTTTTTTACTCTTTTAAAATAGAATTCACACTAGACAAATTAGTCTTTTAGTTATTTTCCTAATATTTAGCAATAGCCATTTAATTATTTCCTAATATTTATAAATAGTTATTTAACTATTTCTCTAATATTTAGGACATTAATTTCCAATTCCTTCCAATTCTAGAAATGAAATACTTGCGACCACATTTAAATATAGGAATATTAAATAAGCACTTGTAATTACAAACTAGGATAGTTTCGACAATTTTCAGTATAAGAGTATTTTTTCCCTTTTTTTCTTCTTCTAACTTTGTAGATCGCTTACCTTTTATTGAGAAATATATTTGAAGTTAGAATTAAATTTTTTCAATGATACAATTTCAGGAGTATAAATTATCTTACATAGTAATATTAAATCATTTATCATTTTATACTTGAAAATAAAATACTAAAAAAGAAAACGAGGTTACAATCTCCGAAAATTGTTTATATATGTTTATGAAACTAAAAAGAAATATATATAAAAAAAGAATAAGAAATCATAAAATCTAAAAAATGAAAAAAGCAAAATGTTTTTGTAAATATTTTAATTATTTTTAAAAAGTCTTTATTTATATGAGAGTTGATTATATCCATACAAGAAAATAAAAATATTACATACGTGGGAAGAATAAATTCTAATTTTGATCAACATGAATTTTATATTCTAACTCCTTCCCATACAATATTAAAGTAACATTTTCATAATCAAACGATTGAAGAAATACTACCAGATGAAGAATCTGATATGCATGATTATGTGTTTAGATAAAAAAAAAGAATCGTAGATTAATCATACTATAACGGCTGAATTAATCTATTTTTACAATAATAATTTATTATTTTCTAATATGTTCGAAACAATAAATATGTAGTACTTATTAAAGCAATTGAATAATTTGCATTATGATCATGAGAAGAAAAAAAAATCTTTTGCAAGTTAATCAACCATAATTTTGTCTTTTTAGAATAAATTTAACACAAAGACTAGTTATGATAAAAGTACAAGATTTTGCAAATGAAAATAAACTCAGACATTAGCAACCAATAACACAACAAAAATAAAATTTGTTAATTGTGAAAACGATAAAATTTGCTAATTATTTTTTTTTTAATAACATGCAGTAATAATGCGAAATAAAAAAAATTGAATAGTAATTCGCAGTATTATACTGCGAATTGCTTTAACGGCAAAAAATTTCGTTAAGATAATTCACAGTATAGTACTGCAAATTACCTCTTTGTGTAATTTTTTTCTTTTAGCATTAAAAATGTATTTTTTTTGTCCAAAATAGTATTATTTAAGTTTCGGACTCCTGTTAACTCTCTCTCTATCCATTGTAGAAAGCCACCATGTATAAGTTATTTTCTACACAGCGCCCAACGGTACAGTCGGTATAAATTCAAATCAAATAATGGAAATTCTTGACGAACTTTAACGTTCTTCTAGGAAAATTTGTATATTTGGTTCCCTATATTAAAGGGATTAAATTAGGACTCTACTATTATAGTATTATGTACCAAATACAAAACAAGTTTTATCATATGAAAGAAATACTCGAAACTTAAAGCAGTGTTTATCTTTGTCTTTGTTCAGTTTGGAGACACAAATAAAAGGTGAAACGCACATCCCAATTTTTCTTGTCTGTAATCAACTGTTTTGAAGTGTACTACTTCTGTCTTGTGGCTGTGAGTTCTTCTTCACTACTCCTAACTTTCCCAATTTTCACTAAATTTCTTTTAATATATGTATTTTTTCACTTCATAAAGTTTGAATCTTTATGTACCAATTTGTGTATTGAAAGATGTGTTCTTTTCATGCCTTTTGAACTTTTCCATGATGGGTCTTCAGTATTTGACCGTCTTGCTTTTTTGATACTACTACTCTTTTTGCAGGTTTTTGTTTAGTATGTGTTTTTTTTTTCTTTCTCTTACACTGTTTTTCTGCATTCTCTTTTTGAAGTATAGTTTTGAGTTTTTGGTTCTTTTGGTTGTTGGAGGTCTTCTAATTTCTATTAAGGTCAAGATTTTTTGTGGGTTTTACAGAGGTTTAGCAAGATTTTCTAGCAAGAAAGTCAGAAGAAGAGGAAGCAGAAAGTTTGAGTTCTTGGAGTTTCCACTACTGATGATTGGTAACAGGATGCCTGGAATATATGTGAAGATTTTGTTGGTATTTGCAATTTTTGCTGTTCAAGATTGCAAAGGGTTTACTGATCCTCGTGATGGTAATAATAATTTCTCAGTGTTTTTGAACTTTGTATACTTCAAATAGTGGTTGCGATGTGTGTGTTGTGTGTTAACGTCTCTATAATTTAAATCATTTATGTCATCTTTTTTGTGAAGTCACGGTTGGAATTTTTATGCAAAAAGAAAAAGGATAAGAAAGAAATTAGGTGAAGTTCATGATTTTGGTTTTTTTTTTCTTGCTCTGCAGTTTTTGCTATAAATAGTTTGTATACAAGTCTAGGCTACCCCTTGCTTCCTGGATGGGTGCCATATGGATTAGACCCTTGTGGTGATAAGTGGCATGGTGTACTTTGTGTCAACTCCAATGTAACTGCAATGTAAGAATTCTCTCTGTTTTTTTCTTTCTTGTGTTTCTCACATGGTTAGAGGACTGTTCATGGTAGATTTTTCCTTTGGCAGAGTACTAAATGATTCAAATTTGGGAGGTGAACTAAGTGAAGGCATAGGAAGCTTTGCTTCAATCATACAATTGTTGGTGCCTTCTTTATCTTTATGAATGCATTGATTTAACTTCATGAGTTTCAACTTGTGTTAAATGTCTACACTTTGTGTGTCGATGAAATCAGAGATCTCAGTAACAACCATATTGGAGGCAGTATACCTTCCAATTTGCCTGTTACCATCAAGACCTTGTAAGTTGTTAATCTTTGTCATTGCCAAGCTTTTTCATCAGTTTATAGGTTATTAGCCCAACCTATATTCACATTTTTATCCTATTATGGTATTTGTTTATATATAGGTCTCTCTCCGGTAACCAGCTTAGTGGGAGCATTCCAGACACCCTATCCTCGTTAGGGCAATTATCGGACTTGTAAGTTTTATTTACTTGACTTATGTTGATATTCTTTTTTTTTACCATACTTCTGTTTTCAGTACATTTATTTCTTTCCATGCAGGTCACTGAGCAACAATCATCTTAATGGAGTTATTCCAGATGCCTTTCAGCAGCTTAAGACTTTGATTAATATGTAGGCATACTTCTTTTAGCTTTAACCTTTTTCGCTAGGGATGAAGTTCCATTTTAGTGCTGTTTATATTTATCCTTTCATGTTCTTATTCTGCAGGGACTTATCTGGGAACAGTTTAAGTGGTCAGCTGCCTCCTTCAATGGGGAATTTGTTGTCACTTACTACGTTGTATGTATTTCTCCTTGTTCGTATGATAATCAGGGGAATCTACTTTTCTGGCTATGTGAAATGAGTGCTATCTTCTTTTGAGACACTTATAGAAGTTCAAATATGTCCTTAATTCCTTCAAAAGTCGAACAAAAGTTTCGCTCGTAAATATTTTAAAATGAGAAGAAAGGTAAATATAGTTTGTGTAGCATATGGAACTATTGTATGGACCCATCAAAAAAAAAAAACTATTGTATGGTTCTGCTGAATGTTGGTTCGTCCAGATGTCTTTCCTGTGAAGAAGCTAACTGATGGATATTGAAGAATACTTTATAACTGATTGATTTTGTCTAGTATCTCAATTCCCAACCACTAAAACTTATTATACTTGAACGGTATCAGGATGTTAACTAATTGCTGAGTTGAATTTGTGAATGTAGTATTGATTGTGAATTTTATACAGTTTTGAGTATTATGTTTGGCCATTTGCAGACACTTGCAGAACAATCAGCTTTCTGGGATCCTTGATGTTTTGCAAGATCTTGCTCTAACAGATTTGTAATCTTCTCGACTAATAGTTTTTCCGTCATTATGGATAATGCTTTTAACTATGTCATCATCTGCTCAATGTCGTGCTTATAATTTGGTCACGTTCTTGTTCTGCAGAAACATAGAGAATAATTTGTTCTCTGGGCCTATACCATCAAAATTGTTGAGCATCCCTGTCTTCAGGTAAAACCTAGAAATTTTGCCGTATTTATTTTGAAATTTCTTTTGAACTGATTGAAATCCATTTTATTCAGTCTTCAAGTTCTGAATATGAACTGGAGTATCTTATTTCTCTTTGTTTTAATTTGGCTTCACCTCTCTGTATTTTGTCCAAATTTTGGAGGTTTCTAGGGCTAGATATAAGGGGAGCTTAGTGCACCGGGCTGCCCTCTTTTTTTTTTTTTAGGGCTAGAGATAAGATTGCACTACTTTGATCTAAAGATATTTGATGTAGCTGTGCTTGTAATAGATTTTTATTGGAAGCCAGTATAACTGCTGTTTCTCATGAACTGACAATTAGACCAGGAGTAGATTAAATAAATTGGTAGTGGCTGGGAAAGGGGTACTAATATGCATGGTCTTTTTGATGAAGACTGCATATGAACCACCTTATGAATCACTCTTTAATCAATCAGTCAACTATCCGCAATCCCAATTAGGGGCTGTTATTAGTTGTCTTTATCCGTTCTTTTTTATGCAGTTCTACTTTATGCATCATCCTCTAAATCATAACTTTAGCTAAATTCTATTTTCTGTGAGAATTATCATATATAGGTGGTGTTTGTTGTGAAAACCCGTGAGGTTTTTGAAAGACCTTTTTGATAAAACTGACAGTCTTGAACAATTTGATTGGTCAAATTGAACTTACAACAACAACGACAACAACAGCAACAACAACCAAAAAAAAAAAGTGTAATCCCACAAGTGGGGGGGGGGGGGGGGGCTAGATTGATCTTACAATGGATGAATGATCAACATGAAACATTTCTTGATAGGCTAGCCTTAGACATGGCCTTAATATTCAGTTGGTGCACTTTAGGGAAGCCAGTTAGATTAGCTTTTTTCTAATTTCATGAAAAGTTCTTTTTGCATACTTATAAACGGCGCTACCTCACATGGTGAATTCTATATATTCGGTCAGACGTGCAGGGAACCCCTTTAACACTACTATCATCCCTTCACCACCCGTGATATCGCCTTCTCCAGCACCATTTGCAGTGCTTTCTCCAGATGTAGCCCCTTCACACCCATTTACCGTACCATCAGGACAAGGATTACAACACTCTGGACGGCAAAAGAGTAGTAATTCAACCAAACACGTCAAAGTTATTGCCATAGCCGGATTACTTATGCTTGTCATACTTGGATTGGGTGTTTGCCTTTTGATGTCACGATTCTTAAAAAGAAGAAGAGAGCCCCAAAAAGAAGCCAAGAGGCATCATGCATATGCATATAGTTCATCCAAGGGGGGGCCTAAACACGATCAATCCGTGCAAAAACCTTATTATGATGCAGAAAAAGGTAAATAGTACATTTGTGTACTTTCTTCTTATGGATTTCTGTTTATCATTGCTTACCTATTGTTCTTAATGGCATTGTGATGACAATATGGATATGTTCAAAAGAAACAGGTCTGAGGCCAGTGATTGGAAATGGGAAAGCTCAAGGGAACATCTCAATGAATACTTCAGAGGCTGTGCAACATAAAGGCATGAAGAGTACGACATCATATATAAACGATGATCTAGATTCGGAGATGGAGTCGACGGTATCGGATATTCTTCCGCCACCGCCACCACCTTTTCTTTCAGCTCTTTCTGCTGAGAGGATGGTTGTAAATCCAGTTTTGCCCCCAATTACATCTGCCAGACACGCTTTGAAGAATGTAAATTCTGCAGAGTTCTTCACCATTGCCTCTCTTCAGCAGTATACAAATAGCTTTTCTCAAGATAATCTTATTGGAGGAGGCATGCTTGGCACAGTCTACAGAGCTGAGTCTCCCAAAAAAGTAAGCATCTTTTTGTTTCACCACCTTCACATCAGTAGATACTGTGTGACATTTTCAGTTTCATTTCACCCTTTAAAGGCGGAAATTACTCGTTATTTATATTAAAAGCACGGTTTGTGGTAGCAGGCATTTCTATACACATTGTACTGAAGATGTTTGATGGGTCCATTTTCGTTAAATTTGAGTTCTGCATAGCAGCAGTAGTAGTAACCTTATAGATGGCAACAGTTTCCTTTTGTAGACTGTAGATAAACCTAACACGCCTCTTGGTGTTCTTAAATAATTTCCTGCTTTCCCCTTACCTATTTGTATTCCTCATGTTTGTATAACCTATTTAATTTCTGGCTATTTTGTTGATGTTCTTTGTTTTGTTAGCTTTTGGCGGTCAAGAAACTGGATACTGTTGTGACAAGGTATCAAAGTGATCAAGAATTTGTTGAGATGGTGTCCAATATATCTAGACTTAAGCATGAAAACATTGTAAAACTTGTGGGTTACTGTTCGGAGCATGGGCAACGGCTACTTGTCTATGAGTACTGTAGAAATGGTACTCTCCACGAAGCATTGCACTTAGATGATGAGATCCACAGAAAACTTTCCTGGAGTACTCGTGTACGCATTGCAGTTCAAGCAGCAAGAGCACTAGAGTAAGTATGAAAAAATACTGAATGATACTAGCTTTTAAGCGCTTGTAACTTGTTTTAATGATGTGTAGATATCAATTCTGCTGGTCAAATGGCTGTTAACTCACCTCTGCTTGTTTCCAGCTTAAATCTTTGCTGTCCCACAATTTATTCCTGTAGCACAGTCCTTAGCTTGTAATCATTCAGAGATTGAGTTGCTTCTTGCTGTTTCATTGAAAAGGTACTTGCACGAAGTTTGTCACCCACCTATTGTCCACCAGAACTTCAAGTCCGCTAATGTTCTCCTTGATGATGAGCTTACTGTGCGTATATCAGATTGTGGTTTGGCACCTCTGATGTCATCTGATTCTACAGCACAGGTGATCCATAAGTTAACATTTCTGATGATTAGTTGATTCACTTGATTGTTTGAAAATAGAATCTGGAATCCAATTTCAGATCTTCCCGCAAAATAGGAACAATTATAACAGGAATTGGTACTTTTTCTGAATTCATAATGGGCATGTTTTTAGAAACTACATTCTTCACTTCCTGGTTTCAACAAGTGGCCCCATTAATATGAAAACTTGGTCCTACAACATGAATTAGCTCCTAAAAGTTGGTGCAATCTGTTAGAAAAGATTGCCTGCTGCTAATTCGATGGCTTAAAATGGAAGGACAAGATCTGGTGTTTCCGCTAATTTTAGTTGGAAACATAAGCTGACCATCTTATAATTTATTTGTGGATGAATAAAGTGTTAATGACTTCAGTGTAACTTTTAGTTGCAAGGATGCGGCTATGGTGCTCCTGAACTTGAACTGGGAAGCTATTCTTGTCAGAGTGATGTTTATAGCTTTGGAGTTGTTATGCTAGAGCTTCTCACGGGAAGAAAATCTTACGACAGGTAAAGCTTGTTTCGACAAACGTATTTGAAAACTTTTTGTTATTGTTGAAACTGCATATACAATAATACATGTATTGACATTGAGCTCATTAAAATATGATTTCCAGGTCCCGCCCTAGAGGGGAGCAGTTGCTAGTTCGATGGGCTATTCCACGGCTGCATGATATAGATTTACTATCTAGAATGGTTGATCCTTCCCTAAATGGTTCTTATACATCGAAGTCTTTGTCTCGGTTTGCTGACATAATTTCCTTGTGTACTCAGGTTAGTTTCTTCTTTTACAGGTTTTTCTTGTCCCTTTGATATGTAAAATTCCACTTACAGTGTTGAGTTCTGTGTGCCAGAAACTTTACTGGTTACTGTTCATAAAACGATTAAGAGGCTCTGATCCAGTTAAATTTCAGGATTTTGATAAATCAGGGGCTAAGTAGAGCAGTGTTTTGGATGCAATTACTTCGCTGTAGACAATACATTTTATTTTACCTGTAGCATTTTGCTCTCTTTTGGTTGATAGAATTATATGATTTGGCTAGCATAAAGTTATGAAAGCAATAGTTAACTCCTTAATAATCAATAACCTTGGGAGAATGTTGTTTTTTTATGTTAAAAAGTTATATGTTTGATTTCAATTTTCCCCATTTGATTAAAACTTTTCCATTGCTTGAGCAATGGCTCCAATATTGTCACACAACAGTGGAACTACACCTTCTATTGAAGGAATCACACCAATTTCTGTTAAGAACTTTTTCATCCATACAGCTTCCTTAGCGGCTTCACTAGCTGCTATATATTCTGCTTCAGTCACTGAATCAGCTACTACTGTATCTTGTTTTGAACTTTTTCAACTCACTGCACCGCCATTTAAGGTGAATACATAATTAGAAATAGATTTGCTATCATGTCTATCGGAAGAGAAACTTGCATCAGTATAACCTTTAAGTTTCAACTCAGAATCTCCATAGATGAGGAATTAGTCTTTAGTCCTTCTTAAGTACTTAAGAATAATCTTCACCAACTTCCAATGTTCCTCACCAGGATTTGCCTGATATCGGCTAGTCACTCCAAGTAAATAAACCACATCAGGACGTGTACATGTCATGGTATACATGACAGCTCCCACTGCACTAGCGTATGGGATTCTACTCATGCGTTCTCTCTTTAGGTGTTTTAGGACAATCCTTCCTACTGAGAGTAATTCCAATGCCTATTGGTAGATAGCAACAACAACAACAACTACTGCCCAGTATAGTCCCACAGGGTGGAGTCTGGGGAGGGTAATATGTACGCAGGCCTTACCCCTACCTGATAGGGCAGAGAGACTGTTTCCAATTGACCCTCGGCGAAAGATAGAGAAAAGGAAAAAAACAATAACAAAACAAAAAGAAAAAGCATTAGTGACTCCAGAATAAACCACAAAAAACTGACATATAAAAGGGCAAAGTAAACAAAGCAACAGCATGAACAAGAGGCATTAGTAATTTTAGGAGTACTCACAGAGATATTAACCTATCCGGAACCCTCCTCCCTCGACCTATCCCTATCCCGCGAAATAATAGGAGCCCCTAACCTACAACCTTGATACTAGACCTCCAGATTTTCCTATCAAGAGCCATGTCCTCGAAAATCCGCATAATAGCCATGTCCCGCCTAATCACCTCCTCCCAATACCTCTTGGGCCTCCCTCTGCCACGACTTGCGCCAACTACCGACAGCCGGGCTTCTCCTCCGCACATGCCCGAACCACCTGAGTCTCGCTTCTCGCAACTTCTCATCTATTGGGGCTATCCCTACCATTTCCCGAATAACTTTATTCCCGACCCTATCTAACCTGGTGTGCCCACACATCCACCTGAGCATCCTCATCTCCGCTACCTTCATTCTTTGGATATGGGAGTTCTTCACTGGCCAGCGCCCCGTACAGTATTGCTGGTCTAACCACAACTCTATAAAACTTCCTATTGAGATACCGTGGCACTTTCTTGTAGACTCCCGACGCAAGCCTCCATTTCAACCACCCAACCCCTATTCGGTGAGTGACATCCCCGTCGATCTCTCCGTCACCCTGGATCACCGACCCAAGATATCTGAAACTGTCCTTCTTGGCGATGACCTGAGAACCAACCTTCACGTCCCTACCAGCTCCTTCTTCGCTCGGCTCGGAGCTAAACTTGCACTCCAAGTATTCAGTCTTAGACATGCTTAGTCCGAAACCCTT
>JASVEL010004305.1:0-99853 GCA_032618575.1 Nicotiana noctiflora | reverse complement strand
GGGAATGTCGAAGCAGCTTATGATGTTTTTCCATATGAAGGCGATGACTTCTTGTTCACGTATTTGAGCGTACGCACCTGCTTCTACCCACTTTAAAAAACAGTCAATCAAAACTAACAGAAACCGTACCTTTCCTCGCCTTGCTGGCAGGGGACTAATTATGTCCATTCCCCATTTGATGAAGGGCCAATGTGATTTCACTGAGTATAGGGGCTCTCTCGGTTGATATATCATGGGAGCATGTTTTTGGCACTGTTTTCACCCGCTAACATACTCTACTGCCACCTTTCTTGTTGTGGGCCAGTAGTACCCGACTTAGATGATGCAATGGACGACAGCACAATTGTCGGTATGTGTGCCACAGTGGCCCTCGTGTACCTCTTCGAGTACTTGCCTTGTTTGGTGCGACCCCAAGCACTTAAAGAAGGGTCCGACAAACATTCTTTTGTAGAGATCATGATTTATTAGGTTGTATCGGGCTACTTGTACGTGGAGCTTTTGGCTGATTTTTTTTTTGAGTGGGAGCGTCCTGTCCTAGATATAGGAGATAAACTGGTTGCACCAGTCCCAAGTTAGATTTAAAGAGAGTACCTCAATGTGATCTATGGCTGAATGGAGGAGGGTGACTATATTTCCCCTGTTGATGTTTTTGGTGGCTGCGGTCAATTTCGCTAGGTCGTCTGCTTCGACTTTCTATGCCCTAGGGATTTGTTCCAGGCAGCACTCATCGAACTCGGGCATCAACATGTGAATTTACGATTGATATTTCTAAAGTCTCTATTCCTTCATCTGGTAAGTCCAGGTGACCTGGTCCACCACAAGTTGGGAATCGCAATGGAAGATGAGTCATCGAGCTCCGTACGTGATGGCTAGCCTCATACCTACAATCACAGCCTCGTACTCGGCCTCTTTGTTAGTCATCTCGGGGCATCGTATGGACTAACAAATATTTCGCCCATAGGGACCTCGAGTACGAGTCCCAGTCTCGATCCCGAAGTGTTGGCAGCACCATCAGTGTAGAGGGTCTAGAGGTCGGTATTAGGAGTAGCACGAATGGCCTCTTGTTCCGCTGCGACAAAATCTGCAAGTACTTGCGACTTGATGGCGTTTCTTGGGTGATAGGATATCTTGTGCTCGCTGAGACCTATAGCCCATCTAGCGAGCCGACCCGACAACTCGGGCTTGTGTGGGATGCTTCTCAGAGGGAAAGTCGTTATAACCTTTATGGGGTGACACTGAAAGTAGGGTCTAAGCTTTCGTGAAGCTACGACCAGTGCTAGGGCCAACCTCTCGAGGTGTGGATACTGTATTTCAGCATCGAATAGGGTTTTGCTGATATAGTATATAGGAGACTGCGTACCTTTGTTTTCACGGACCAGGACCGTACTGACAGTGACTTCGGACACTACCAAGTATACAAGCAAGGGTTCGCCAGGGTTCGCTTTAACTAACAATGGTAGTGAAGACAGGTATTCTTTTAACTATTTAAAGGCCTCGGTGCATTCCTTGTTCCATTGTTGTCCGTGATCTTTTCTGAATACGTTAAAATTTTTATGACACCTTTCGGAGGATCGTGAGATGAACCTGGATAGGGTGGCTATTCGCCATGTCAGCTTTTGTACCTATTTTTTACTGTTCAAGGTCTCAGGTATTGCATCTATTTCCTTGATCTGGTCTGGGTTGACTTTGATACCTCGTTGTGATACGAGGAAGCACAAGAATTTCCCTGATGCTATGCCGAAGGCACACTTTTCTGGGTTTATTTTCATCCCATACTGTGGTAATATCTCAAAGGGTTCTTTTAGATGGTCGAGGCGGTCTTCTTTGTTTTCCGACTTCACCAGCATATCATCGATGAAGACCTCCATGGTCTTGCCAAGCTGTTCCTTAAACATTTTGGTAACCAGTCTCTGATACGTCATCCCTGCATTTTTGAGTTCGAAGGGCATCACCTTGTAGCAATATATCCCCTGGTGGGTGATGAAAGTTGTCTTTTATTGGTCCTTCTCGGCCATCATGATTTGGTTGTAGCTAGAGTAAGCATCTAAGAATCTTAGTATCTCAACTGGTCGATCAACTGGTCGATGTGAGGTAACGGGGATGAGTCCTTCGGGCATGCCTTGTAGGTCGGTGAAATCTATGCACATCCTCCATTTCACGTTTTTCTTTTTGACCATGATGACATTGGCGAACCATTGGGGATATTTTTATTCCCTTATGGACCTATTGGCTAGTAGCTTATCTACCTCTTTGTTGACGGCCTCGTTAATTGCGGCATTAAACTTTCTTCGAACTTTTCGTACAGGGGATATAGTGGGTCGATGTTCAGCTTATGGGTGGAAATGTCTCTTGGTATCCCCAACATATCTGAATGAGAAAAAGCAAATAGATCTGTGTGGTTAGTTAGAAATTCATGGTACTTACTTGGGTTGCAGAGGTTGTGTCCGATGTAGGCTTTCTTTATGGGGTCGGTGCTGTCCAGTTGTACTGGGTCGAGATCCTCGATTATTACTTTGTAGGCTTCTACGATGTCCCGATCTTTGATGGTTTCTATTGTCGGGTCAACCTTAGTCCCCGACACGGCTGATTGCTATGCTTCCGCACCTGCTCCTTTCAACTGTTTGGTATGTGAGAAATGTTGAGCGATTTGGTAGCATTCTTGAGCGGTGCGTGGCTTGCCCTAAATGCTAAATACTCCCAAAAGGGTGGGGAACTTGACCACTTGGTAGAAGCTTGAGGGGACCGCCCGTATGGTGTGTACCCATGGGCATCCTATAATGGCGTTGTAGGCTGTTTCGTGGTTCATGACGTGGAAAGTGGTTTCCACTGTAACTCTTCCTGCTAAAATTGGCAATGATACCTTCCCGGAGGTTCATTCCACTGTATTGTTAAAACATGTCAGTGTTATGCAATGCGATATTATCCTATCTTTGAGCCTCATTTACACGAGGACTCTTGGATGGATAATACAGGCGCCGCTTCCGTCATCAACCAGGATTCTCTTAACATCAGTGTCAGCAATACGTAAAGTTATGACCAACATAATGAGGAAAAAACAAACAATTGGCATCAGACTTATCGAATGTATACTCTCTTCAAAGGCGTCATACCGTTTGTGGGTGATTGTTCTTTTCAGTTTGTGCGAAGTGGTGAACTTTACATGGTTGATTGCTAAATCGTCGCCTCCTCCAACGATTATGTTGATGGTGCGTGCTAGCGAAAGTGGCTTTGGCGGCCCTTGAGGTTGCGAAGTTGATCTTTCCTTTATCATTGAGTAGTTCCCTCAAGTATCCTTGGTTCAGCATTCTGACTACCTCCTGTCGTAGCCCTATGCAATCTTCGGTTTTGTGCCCTCGTTCTTGGTGGAACTCGCACAGGATGTTTGACTTTATTGTGGCGGGGTCTGATTTCATTTTGTGCGGCTATTGTACCTTGGTGCCCACCTTTTCTAGTGCGTACACTATTTCTGAGGGAGACATGCAAAAGTTATGAGCAGATAATAAAGAGGGCATACCTTTTTCATTACGAAGTGGGACGCCATGTCGCTGCAGTGCTTCTATGTGTCTTGGCGGTGGTGGATGCGAGGATCTGATGTAAGGTTGTTGCCTTTCTTTGTTGAAGCGCGAGGGCTGTTCCCGTCGGCCCTCGCTGCTTTGATCCCTCCTTGCTTCTAACTGTGTTGTCGTAAGCTGCTGGGTTGTTCTGTTGAGGTCATCCTCATCTGCTCGTACCTCGGCACAGTAGGCGTTGTGGATCTCCTCCCATATGGTGGGAGGATACTTCATGAGTCGGCTCAGTAGCTGTTTGGTTGCTCTCGAACCATCTCTGCTCAGCCCGTTTTGGAAAGCTGCGATTTCCATGCCTTCCGATACATTTGGTAAGCTCATCCTTACTTTGTTGAATCTGACCAGGAAGTCCTTGAGTCCCTCACCTGCGATTTGTCTAACGACAAAGATATCGTTGACCCTAGCCTCTACTTTCTTTGCTCATGCGTGGGCAGGCGAACTTATCTGCCATTTCTTTGAATGTTGATATCGTTCTGGCTGGCAACTACGAGTACTATGTTAATGCCCCCCGGGCAATGATTTTCCGAACGTTTTCAGTAGTACGAATGGTACTTGCTCTTTTGACAGATCGTTACCCTTCACAGCGGTCACATAGTGGATCATGTGGTCTTCGGGGTCTGTCGTCCCATCAAATATCCTTAAGTAAGGTGGCATCTTGAAGGTTTTTGGGATCGGGTAAGGGGCATCCTCTTCGCTATATGGCTGTTCGATGAATCTTCCCACGTCACACTTCGGTAGTAACTTAGGAGCGCCATGAATTTTGTCTACTCTTTCCTGATGCTCTTTCGTTTGATTCTGAAGTGCCTTGTTTTCATTCTCCATTTCCTCCATTTATTAAGGATGGCGACAAGTGTGCCATCGCTGGTCTGGTCAGATGTCTGTCGTCGACGGGTTTTTCATGTTGCTTTGGGGCGAATTTTTGAGCAAGCTATCTAGGGTGTTCATCAGCCACTCTTTCAGTAGTTTCTTGGCCACCGAGGGTGATGTTTCTTTAACTACAGACGTAGAAGCTCCCTTTTCGTGCAAGATTGCCAGATCTTTAGATGGAGAGGGTAAGATTTCTCCCTCCCATGTGCTACCAGGTGTTATGCCCAAGATGTTTTCTGTACCACCTCGTTGAGGGGGGCCTATGAGGTTGGTTGTGACGCATGTTATTGCTTTTATTCTTGCGTCATTTTCTGCGATTTTTTTATTTCAGTAGGGTGTGAAGGATGGTGGTTTGTTTTTGATATTCTAGGCGCAAACTATGATTTCGATTGCCGAAATCCCCACAGACGACACCAAAATTGTTTGACTCGAAAGATAACAACTACTTTGCAAGTGAATACAATTAAAATAAATCAAGGGGTAAATCGTAATCGAAAATAATGAGACCTAGAAATATGAATTATATATCTTATTGCTTTTGATAGATGGAATATTCAAGAGAGGAAGGGATAGAGAGAAAGATAGAGAAAGCTTGTATTAGAAATGATCTGATCTCCTTTACAACATTGTGATCCTCCTTTATATAACATGAGAACCCCCTCGAAATAATAAAATAATACAGAGATATGTCACGCGCTTTCCAGGAGACGACGAGACCTAAGGGCACATATATTCATTCCGACATTCATAGGTCGTACCCCCATTTCAACTATTGATTAGTCATAAGTTATTACTACCGTAGTGGACGGAATTTGACCTATATAATTTGTAATATCATTCGAAATAAAACCTGCCAATTTGGTCTACTTTTGTAATAACTAGATGAATAAAGTAATAAAGTTAGAACGTTGGATAATATTGTGGGCTGGGATTGCTGTTTCCCATTATACTCACCGAGCGGGTGACGCTCTCAATATTAGCATTAAACGTCAAGGCTTGCGGCTATGGGTGCTTCAGTCTAGGAAGCCTAGTTGTGTACTATTTTATTACTTGTATATTATAAAACGGGGGGCTATTCTACGTGGAACTCCATTAACAGCCTTTAACTTTGGGACCACTTCTGTGGGCTTCTCTATAAGGCACGCGCCCTGCATCCAGCCGCCAAGTCAACCCGTCCCATTTCTATCTCTTAAATACATTTTTATATAAAAATTTTGTAGTTTTGTATGCGTCCATATTCTCCTAAATACACTATTCCGTCACGTTTTCATTTGCCCACCATCTTCCCACGTGTGAGTAAATTTTTGTATTCAAATTATTTCATCTCTTCCTCACATTATCTCGTCCCCTCACAACCCCTACCTCCCAAAAACAAAAACTTCCCTCCTACCAAACCCATCACTCTTTTTAATTTGTTTGGGATATGGATCGACAAATACGATAGGAGAAAGGTGAACAAACAGTGTACGACCTGTTGTGAGATTTGAACCTTATGTTTAACGGACTTGTATGAAATACTTTAAACTATATACAAAACCACAAAACCAATATTAATACCATTAACATTAACATTGACCAAAACAAAACATATCCACTTTAGAAGTGTATGAAGTGATATGATCGCTTATTCATACTCTTATTTGGTTTGATCTACGAGGGCATGGTCCATCCACTCCCATGGGGTGAACCCCCAGTGTGACCACGGTCACCTGCTGCCAGCTCACGGAGCTCACAACTATAGATACTAAAAGAAGGAGCTCTAGTAAATGGGACTTCTTCTTCGCCATTATTGACAAAAGAGAGAGAAGAGAAAAAGAAATCCATGTGATGGGAAGATGCAATACCATTGTAAGGATCTGAACATTTTTATGGAGAGGCAGACCAGACCAATATTATCAATAAAAGCTGCTAATATTTCTTCTCCTAATCTTGAATACTTATTATCATTTTATACTCATAAGGTGAGTGATAACTTTTGAGCAAACAACTTGGTGCCGTCTGTGGGGATTTCATAGCAAAATCGTGTAGTTCATCCCTGGACCAAAAGGAAAGAAATGCCGGGAAAGAAAAGAAAAGAAAAGAAAGGAAGAACAACCCCCCTCGAACAAGCCAAAACGGCACCTCGGACAAGGGGAACTCGAAGATCTTAAATCAAGATCCAAGTTCCCTCGTTCTCCGATCTCCGATAGTGCGAACAAGAAAAAGAAGGCTCCCCCCTCCCTTAAGGGAGACTCCCTGTGAGGCATCTCCCGCATCCCAGATATGAGATCCGACCGAAAACCGGCACTAAGATATCTCAAGCCAAGAACCACCTCAAGACAGCCTACATGCCCCGATTGGGAAGACAACGCATAAACTGCTCAAGGTCTCAAGTCAAAGCCGAGCTTCAACAATCAATACCAACAACTTGGGAACTCAGGCCATGCGCCTTCGCCAACAAGCTCAACTATGGTTGAACCAAGACTCAGGCTATTCTCCTCCGCCAACAAGTTCAACTACGGTTGAACAAAGATCCAGGTTATGCGCCTTTCCCAACAAGTTCAACTATGGTTGAAAGAAGACTCAGGCTATGCGCCTTCGCCAACAAGTTCAACTACGGTTAAACCAAGACTCAGGCAATGCACCTTCGCCAACAAGTTCAACTACGGTTGAAACAAGACTCAGGCTATGCGCCTTCGCCATCGAAATTAATAAAGTTCAACAATAGTTGAACTGGGACTCGGGCTATGCGCCTTCGCCAACAAGTTCAACTACGATTGAACCAAGACTCTATGCACCTCTGCCAGCAAGTTCAGCAACGGTTGAACCAAGACCCAGGCTATGCGCCTTCGCCAACAAGTTCAACTACGATTAAACCATGAATCAGGCTATGCGCCTCTGCTAACAAGTTCAACTACAGTTGAACTAAAACCCAGGCTTTACGCATTCGCCAACAAGTTCAACTATGGTTGAAAGAAGACTCTTGCTATGTGCCTTCGCCAACAAGTTCAACTATGGTTGAAAGAAAATTCAGGCTATGCGCCTCCGCCAACAGGTTCAACTACGGTTGAACCAAGACTCAACAACTTCAACTACTATTGAACCAAGACCCAGGCTATGCGCCTTCGCCAACAATTTTAACTATGATTGAAAGAAGACTCAAGCTTTGTGCCTTCACCAACAAGTTCAACTATGGTTGAAAGAAGACTCAAGCTATGCGCCTTCGCCAACAAGTTCAACTACGGTTGAACCAAGACTAAGGCTATGCGCCTTCGCCAACAAATTCAACTACAGTTGAACCAAGACTCAAGCTATGCGCCTTCGCCATCAAAATAGGCAAAGTTCAACAACAGTTGAACTGGGAATCACGCTATGCGCCTTCGCCAACAAGTTCAACTATGTTTGAACCAAGAATCAGGCTATGCACCTCCACCAGCAAGTTCAACTACGGTTAAACCAAGACTCAGGGTATGCGCCTCTGCCAACAAGTTCAACTACGATTAAACCAAGACCCAGGCTATTAGCCTTCGTAAACAAGTTCAACTATGGTTGAAAGAAGACTCAGGCTATGCGCCTTCGCTAACAAGTTCAACTACGGTTGAATAGAGACTCAGGCTATGCGCATTCGCCAACAAGTTCAACTACGGTTGAACCAAGACTCAGGCTATGCGCCTTCGCTATTAAAATTAACAAGTTCAACTACGATTGAACAAAGACTCAGGCTATGCACCTCCGCCAACAAGTTCAACTACGGTTGAACCAAGACTCAGGCTATGCGCCTCCGCTAACAAGTTCAACTACGGTTGAACCAAGACTCAGGCTATGCGCCTTCGCCAACAAGTTCAACTATGGTTGAAAGAAGACTCAGGCTATATGCCTTATGCGCCTTCGCAAACAAGTTCAACTATGATTGAACCAAGACTCAGGATATGCGCCTTCACCATCAAAATTTGCAAGCTCAACAATAGTTGAACTAGGACTCAGGTTATCCGCCTTCACCAACAAGATCAACTATGGTTGAAAGAAGACTCAGGCTATGCGCCTTCGCCATCAAAATTGGAAAAGTTCAACAACAGTTGAACTGGGACTCAGACCAAGCTCCTTCACCATTGAACTCAGCGAAACCCAACCGCTAACGAATCAAGGCGCGAGTTAGGCACCCTCACCATTCATGTAAGTACGCCCAACTCAAACTAATATTCGGGGCATAAGAAGTTCGGCCCCGGTCGAACTACAAGGTAGCATTTTTTATCATCACGGCTAGTAGTTCGACCGTACCCGAACTGGGACTAAGGCTAAGCGCCATTGTCGCCAAACGACGGTCCCGACTTGTTCACTCCGAGTTGAAGAAGAGAAAGCGCCAACAAAAACTAACATGCCTACCAAAGCCAAACACGAAGGCAAATTACCCCTCGAACGCATGCAAAGAAAAATCCAAGGAAAAATGGGGAAGTACAAAATAAGTACAAGGCAAACAACGGAAAGGAAATCTCATTTATCTACAAAGTTAATTGCGGGTCATCCCCGTTTACACCTGACCAAGGCCATGAATAAAATAATAATAATAAGAAGAAGAAAAACAATAAAAACTAACGCCAAATGACGAACGAGACAAGAAAAATGCATAAATCTTTACTCGGTGCCATCCGTGCCACCATCTGTGCTGCCGTCAGCTTTTGCGTCGCCGCATCAAAACCACAGTCAATACGGGCCTCACGAGCCTTTTGACACGCCCCTTTGAGAAGCTTCATCCACAATGCCGTCCACCAACAAATTCTTATATATATCATATTGGACCTCAGTAAAAACCCAATGTTCGCGAGCCTGGCTGGAAGAAACGGCCTGGTCCCGTGGGCGTCGATTATCGTCTTCCAAGGCCGTAATCTGGTCAGCCATAACATGGGCATCCTTCTGGAAAACACTGATCCGTTCGAGGTTCGCTTCTCTAAAAGCCATAGCAGCCCTTTCCAACGCCAGCTGGGACTCGTGCGCACGAATAACCTCCTTCAATGCATAAGCCCTCGACAAGGCATCACTCAACTGAAGCCTCAAAGCTGTGACTTCACCCTCCAATGCAGTCACTTTCCCACTCTATGCCACTGCAGCCTCCTCCGCCTTAGCATGGCCCTAGCGCTAATACTCAGCTGTGGCCCTCTTCCCCACCTTGAGCTCCTCGTCTTTCCGATGGAGTTAATCCTCTAGAGCACTTATTCTGCCAAGTGCTTGCTGCATTTGAAGCTCCCGCCTTGCCAATTCCTCGACTAGGACCCAGCTACGGGAATCATTTCACAAGCGCACGTGCATCGCTTGGCATTGATCTCGGCAGCAACGATATATCTCCAGCGCCCGCAAAAATATCCCGGAGTGGATGTTAGCTCGACGAATGCTCTCCACCTCCAACAAATAAGACTGCAAAGCAAAGACAATGATTAGAATAAAGAGCAAACTAAAGCAAAGAAGAAACAAACCGGTGCCATATCACATACCCTCAAACCCATCACAGCCACCTCATTCATCAGCCCGATATCAGTGACGTCCCTGAATGATGCATTCTCGGCTTTCTACCATAGCAGCCCAAATTGCAGCACCAAACTCTCCCCTTGGAGCAATAAGTTCAAATTCGTCGAGACCTCGATGAGGCGAGACCTCCCCTCTGCATGCACCGGCAAATTTGTAAGGCCTTCCTGGAACATGCGGACGTCATCGGGGTCCAAATCAGATTTAAACTCATACTCATCTCTTGCAGCATCTCTTCCTCCTTCCACCACTGACGAGGTAGAATCATCCATCATAACCACCAACGGAACGCTTGACTCGCTAACCTTAGCAGCCGCAAAGGAACTACCCCCCATCTCAGCGACCGAAGCCACCAACCGAGTTACTGAAGCGATGGTATATTCATGACCTAAGCCAACCGAGGCAACCCCCATTGTTTGTTCACTCTTAAGGGCGGGTGCTGCAGCCGCACTCTCTTCCGCATCCGCCAGAGGGGAATCCAAATTAATTACCATAGGAGGAGACATCATGAACACGACCCTATGCCTTATCAACAACCTCTCCTCCTTCCCGTCTGATGGAAATTTCGCTCTAGGGCGCACAACCCCTGACGGCCCCTCATCCCAAAGTGTGGCCCGTGGTGGAGAAGGAGCCGCTGAAGATTCAACTGACGTTACCCTCGGTACATGGTGCAGCATCGATGCTGTAGTAAGCCGATCAATTGCACCCAGTCGCTGGAAGGCCAACTGAGGGGCCCTGACACGCCGTTCCCTCCCTGTCACTGAAAAGCAAAGTTGGTAAATACAATTGAATCAAAGAAGAATAGAGGAAGAAATGAACTTCTTACCTGTAGCAGGCCTACGAGCATGCCTCTCCCAAAAACATGCCTATGTGCGTATCCCCTCGATATGGGGAGCACGACCTAGACCCACCTGCGTATCCCAACTAACAGAGCCGGTGGAGACTTTTTAGCTGTAAAATTGGCACGAATTAGCGCTCACGAGTGCAAGACACAAGGAAAGGCATAAAAGGGAATTCGACGATAAAGGAACTTACGTGCATGATTCCAAGCCTCTGGGAACCCAGTGGGGAATGCCACTATATGTTCAGTCTTGAAGTAAAAGAAATGCTCAAAAGGGCGAGGGTCAACCTCATCATCCAGTGTCGCAGTCAGACCCCTCGACCCTTGAGGGCATATCTATATCTTGGTACCACAAACTCTCTAGGGAGCGTAAAGGCTGAGCAGATGCTGCAGCGTGACCACCCTACCAGCCAGTTCCGCATACTTAATAAAGATCGCCAAAAATTTGTAGAGAGAAGGAGTGAGCTCACCCGGGCATACCCCATAATAAATATAGAAATCCACCACCATCATTGGGAGCGAGGTCTTAAACCCAACCTAAAGGGATAGACATAAAAGATGCAGTATCCTCTACATTCGTGTGAACCCTCTCCTCCCTTCTATCAAGGACGATGTCTGCATGGATGGGGATGACCCATGTTCGCGTAATCGGGCCATCCCAATTTCCCCAATTAATGGAGATTCATCCACCGGATCTCCCCACCATCAACAGTAAAATGAATCGCCGACCTCCGGGCCGAGGTACTATCTCATCAACCAATGGAACTTCACCGGTATCTTCCTGTTCTGCACTTCCCATTGCCGGAGGTGGCCCTTCAACTACCCGAGAATTGACCAGAAAATCCATCGAAAGAGCATCGTGGGAAGAACTGCCTGCAATCGTTGATTTACTTACTAGCAAGGAATAAAGTTTGGTGGACAAGATAAAGTTTATCACGATCAAAGAGATAAAGGTGAAGGTGATTTAGCAGGATGAAAATTTTTCTTCAGAATCACTCTAAGATGAACAATGAAGATATGAGAAGTGAATGCCTCAACCCACCTTTATAGGCAACATAAATGGCTTTCGCGAAACCCAAATATCCATCATTAACTATATGACCAACCGCAAAACTGTTCGATTTTGCCAAAATGTGCTTCATTATGGCAAGCTTCACGAAGCGACTTCTCACTCATCCACCAATGTCTCGCTGTTAGAATAATTTCAACGGCCTACGAACGCTGAAAGAATGTTCCGTGCGCCTTTAAAACTTTGGACGTTACCAGATACATACCAAGCGTACACTTGTTTCCCTCGGCTGCACCGCATACAGCCCGTACCCCGTAATCGACGGTTATGATCCCAAACAAATATGAGGGTCAGAACTTAACGAAGTTTGATCTTGCTCGAATTGTGTTAAAAGGTCACGTACCTTCATCGAGAAAATGCGTTCAGTCTTGATCATACGGTGACTTGGTAACATGATGACAAAACGCTAACGTTCTACAAGGTTTAGGCCATCGCCACAGAGAACCCGGTCTCGGCCGAAGCAACAGTCAACCTTTTTTCAAGTTTCTCAAACCACAGTCGATGAAGTCCACTCATCGAGCTCGGTCGAAGCACAATCTTAATAAGCGGTGGGACTAACTGTATGGGTCAGAATCTGACCCCATGATACCTAATGAAGTTAATCTCGTCTAAAGCTAATCCATATTTAATAAGTGGTATGACCGCTCATTCATAACATTACTCGACTCTTATTCTATTTGATCTACGAGGGCACGGCCCATCCACCCCATGGGGGCGAAACCCCAGCGTGGCCACGACCACCTGCTGCGAGCTCACGGAGCTCACAACTATAAATACTAAAAGAGGGAGCCCTAGTAAAAGGGGCTTCTTCTTCGCCACTATTGACAAAAGAGAGAGAAAAAATAAAAAGATATCCATCTGATGGGAAGATGAAACACTATTGTAAGGCTCTGAACCTCTTCATGGAGAGGCAGGCCAAATCAATATTATTAATAAAAGCTGCTAATATTTCTTCTCCTAATCTTGAATACTTATTATCGTTTCTTTTATTTGGTCTAATGGATTATTATGATTTGCTATGATTTTCCCATAATTCATATATATTATTTTATACTCATAAAGTGTGTGATATCTTTTGAGCAAACAAGAAGTTTACTTCATTTTACATGGGATTTGAATCGCCTACTTCATTTATTGTTAGAAAGAAAACAAAGCAACTAAACTTCTGCATTATATATACTCTATTCACGGGAACAGTTGTAGGTATTGTAGTGTAAGAGCAAATACATCTAATTTTTGACGTGCATTAAACATTAATTTTTTAGCTTTTTTAACAAAACTTAATATATTTAACTAAAACCTAAATGGAACTAATAGCACGTTTCTGCCTTGAAAATGACCCGGCTTCTAAAATTAGTTTATTTTGAGTAATTTTTTTTCAAAAGTACTTTTTAAAAAAGGATTTTTAATGAGAAGTAGTATATGCGTAAGGCCAAGATTTGAGGTTTTATGTAGCAAAAGTTCGCAAGCTCACCGTGGTACAGACTTATTTGAGTTGTGCAATACACTAAGGAGTTGGTGGAAATTTTTGCAAAAGAAGGTAGGTGTGCTGTCACGACTCAAATTTTCCTCTGTAAGATGTCATGAAGGCATCTAGTCCTTAAGACTAGGTAAACCTGACAAATGTGCGGAATAACTGAAATAACGACTAAATCTTATATATATATATATATATATATATATATATATATATATATATATATATATATATATATATATATATATATATATATATATATATATATATATATATATATATATATATATATATATATATATATATATATAACTATGGCTTGGCAGGTACAAGTAAATCTACAACTCAGAATAAGAACAACTCCCAAAACCCGGTAGTTATAAGCCACAAGCTCTAAGGAAGTACTAAATATCTCTATACATCAGAGTCTAAGAGAAAAAGAAAGACAATACAATAAAGGTAGAGGAGGACTCCGATATCTGCGGACGCTAGCAGATATAACTTGAAGTCTCCAACCAGTAGGCCAATACTCTACTATCAAGGTTCATAAGATGTACTTGGGTCTGCATGAAAAACATGTGTAGAAGCCTAGTATTTGTACACCACAACGGTACCTAGTAACTGCCAAGCCAAACCTCGGTAGAGTAGTGACAAGGTCAGGTCAGGGCCCTACTATAATATAAGAAATAAGGCAGAATATGAAATGATAAAAGGAATGCCAGGTTAATGAAACATTAAGAATGTACGGAAAAGCAACAACACAGGAACATAAGAAGACAATTACAACACGTAAGGAAATGAACATCTTACAAGTAAGGAAAAACAATAGAAACAAACAACACAACAAATAGGGGAAAACACTAATCGTAGGGTATAAAACTCGTTCCACAATAACACTACGCACGATAGAAACCTCGTGCAATAGCACTCTGCACGGAAGAAGCCTCACGACAATATACTCTTCATGGAAGGAACCTCGTGCCAGTAACACCTCCGCACGGAATAACCATCGTGCCAATAACACTCAGCCTGGACTAAACCTCGTGCCAATAACACTCCACACGGAAGAAACCTCATGCCAATAAAACTCCACACGGAAGAAATCTCATGCCACAACCAAAAAATCATCTCAACAAGAATCACGAAAGTCAACATGTAGTAAATGAAACAACGATATTACAAGCAATGAATCCTACAGTTAAAGAACGAACACGAAAGCTAAGGAAACATGTAATTTAAATTAGCATGTTATTCAAATTGAAATTTATTAGATGATACATGTAGAAATGTAAATTAGGCTAAACATGATAACTACACATGCTAGATATAAAACGAAACTACTTAGCAACGATCAGAATTTTAATATTTAGCTAGTATACGCACTCGTTACCTCGTGTACATGGCACTTACATATCACAAATTGTTACAATAATACCAAATCCTAACAAAATTTTTCCCTCACAAGGTTAGACAAGTCACTTAGCTCAAGTCTCGCTCAATCAATCAATAAGAATGCATTTCCCTCGAATTTCTGACTCCGAACGACTCAAATCTAGCCAAAAGAAATTACATACTATAAATATAACTAGAAGAAACTAATCTGAATAATGAAATCATGATTTAAAAAGAAACTAGAAAGTTATCCCAAAAATATGGCCCGGACCCACGTCTCGAAATCAGGTCAAAATCTGAACACCCATTCCACTATGAGTCCACCCATGCCAAAATTACTCAATTCTGATACCAAAACATTGATTAAAACTTTTTTTGTTTAACGACTTTACACCTTTTTTCCCTAATTTCTCAGCCAAATCCTTAATTAAATGGAGAAATTTATAATAGATTAGAGGAATATAATAAAAAATGAGTCAAGAATCCATACACCAAATGTTTCCTCCAAACATTTTCCAAAATCTCGCCTCAATCTGAGCTCTCTATCTCAAAATATGAAAAAAATGGCAAACCCTCGATTTTAAACATTCTGCCCAGCACTTTCCACCTTTGCGGACAAAAAATACGCTTTAGCGATATCGCCTCTTCGGTGAAAGCTCTACATATGTGGAGCTCACTTATGCTCCAAAACCTTGCAGCTGCACACAAAATTCGTATCTACGGAAGCGCTTGTGCACCGACTCATCCTCTTATGTGGAGAACTTGACCAACTTAGTTCACTCACACTTCGGTTCAGTGATTATCCTCCCGCAAGACCGACTCCACTTCTTCCACCTCCCCGTTGCACTTGCGACCATTGGCCATCCTCCTTAGGCCTGCTTCTGTGCTCACCCTGATGCTTCTGTGAGCTCGCACCTGCATTCAAACTTGTGCAGGTGCGATTGAACCAAAACTGGTGCACTTCAGCCATTCTTTAAGTTTCAAACTCGATCCGTTAACCATCTTAAACCACCCCTAGGCCCCCAGGACCTCAACCAAACACTCTAACAAGTCCTAAGATACGTTGCAAATTAGTTGAGCCCTCAAATCGCATCAAACTACATAATAGATAAAAATTGGTTGCCAATTCAAGCTTAATGAACTAAGAAAATTCCAACTTATACAACAGATACTAGAGGCTATCAAATCATGCCTATTGATTTCAGATATTGCACACAAGTCACATTTGACATTACAGACTAGCTCCAACTTTCAGAATCAGAATCTGACCCCAATATCAAAAAGTCCACTCCCGGTCAAACATTCCAAAAATTCCACCGAGTTCCAGTCATCGCCAACTAACGCCAAAATGACATATAACTTTCAAACCAACCTCCGGGCATGCTTCTAAGACAAAAATCACCATACAAAGCTATTATAACATACGAAACTCCATTCCGAAGCCGTCTTCATACAAGTCAAATTATGGTCAACTCTCACAACTTAAACTTTAAATTTAGGGACTATGTATCCCATTTTACTTTGAAACTCTCCTGAAACTGACACCAAGCACCCCAACAAGTCAAGTAACCATACAATAAAACAGAGGAGGCAATGAATAGGGTATCATGGATCATACTCTCAAAACAATCGGCCGGGTCGTTACATCCTCACCCCTTAAAACAAATGTTCATCCTCGGACAAGTATAGAGACTTACCTGAAGTGGTGAAAAGATGAGGATAATGACTACACATATCATACTCGGTCTCCTAAGTCGCCTCCTTGGCTTGATAGCTACGCCACTAAACCTTCACTGAAGAATTACTTTTCGACCTCAACTTTCGAACCTGCCCATCCAATATGACTATAGGCTCCTCAACATAAGACAAATCTATGTCCAACCGGATTGAACTGAAATCTAACACATGAAAGGGATTGCCGTAATACTTTCGGATCATAGAAACGTGAATACTGGATGAACTCTTGATAGACTAGGAGGCAACGCAAGCTTATAAGCAACTTCCCCAACTCGGCGCCATACCTCGAATTCACCAATAAATCTTAGGAATTACTTGCCATTCTTCCCAAATATCATAAAACCATTCATGGGCGAAACCCGGAGCAAGACCCGCTTCCTAACCATGAATGCAACTTCGCGAACCTTCTGATCCACGTAACTCTTCTTTCTGGACTAGGCTGTATGATATTGATCCTGAGTCAATATAACTTTTTCCAAGGCATCCTGAATCAAGTTTGTAGCTAATATCCTTGCCTCGCCCGCCACAAACCAACCTACTGGAGACCGACATTGTCTACCATACAAAGCCTTATATAGGGCAATCTAAATGCTCGACCGGTAGTTGATATTGTAGGCAAATTCCAAAAGTGGCAAGAACTAACCCAAGAACCCCCAAACTCCATTACACATTCACGGAGCATATCCTCTAATATGTGAATAGTGCGCTCGAACTATACATCCTTCTGAGACTGAAATGTTATGCTCAACTCAACCCTAGTACCTAAGTCATACTATACGACCCTCTAGAATCGTGATATAAAATGCGTACCCCGGTCAGGGATGATGGATATTGAACGCCATGAAGCCTAACAATCTCGTGAATATAAACTCGAGCCAGGTACTCAGAAGAATAAGTAGTCACAGCTAGAATGAAATCATCTAAATTGGTCAACCTATCCACAATTACCCAAATTTTATCAAACTTTCTCTAATTCCGTGGAAGCTCAACAAAAAAATCCATAGTGATCCACCCACATTTCCACTCTGAAATATCTAGCTTTTGAATCAATCAAGATGTTCGATGATGCTCGTACTTCTCCTACTGGAAATTTAGGCGTCAATCTACATACTCTACTATGTCCTTCTTCATTCTCCTCCACCAATAATGCTGCCTCAAGTCCTGATACATCTTCACCACACCAGGATGAATGAAGTACCATGAACTGTGAGCCCCTTGAAGAGTCAACTCACACAATCCATCTACATTAGGCAAACATACCCTATCCTAGATCCGCAATGTACCGTCATCTATAATAGTGACCTCTGTGGCATCATCGTGTTGAATCGTGTCCTTAAGGACAAGCATATGGGGGTCATAATACTTACGCTCCATAAAACAATTATAAAGAGAATAATGAGAAACCACACAATCCAAAACTCAACTCGGCCCAAATATTTCCAACCTAACAAACTAGTTAGCCAAGGCCTGAAATCTAGTGACAATGGCCTTTCTGCTGCTAGTAGATATGTTAGACTGCCCAAAGTCTCCGCGCTATGACTCAAGGCATCAGCCACTATATATGCCTTCTCGGGATAATATAAAGTAGTGATATCATAATCCTTAAGTAGATCTAACCACCTCCGCTAATTCAAGTTTAGATCATTCTATTTGAATAGATGTTGCAGACTTCTGTGATTGATGTAGATCTCACAAGGGACACCATACAAAAAGTGCCGCCAAACCTTCAAGGCATGAAAAATAGTTGCTAACTCAAGGTCGTGGACAAGATAGTTCCTTTCATGCACCTTCAGTTGTCTAGATGCATAGGAAATCACCCGATCGTCCTACATCAACACCGCATTGTGACCAACATATGACACATCATAATATATAGTATAAGACCCCGAACATGTACGCAATACTAATATTCGGGCTGTTGTCAAAGCACTTTTGAGATTTAGAAAGCTCTCCTGATACTCTTCTATCCACCTGAAAGGATTGTCTTTCTGGATCAGCTGGTCATAGGTGTTGTAGTAGATGAAAATCCCTCTATAAATCAATGGTAATACAACGCCAAACCAACAAAACTCCAAATATACATAGCTGAAGACGGTTTAGGCCAACTCTATAGTACTCCAACCTTCTTCGGTTCCAACTTTATCCCCTCACTCGACACTATGTGACCAAAAAATGCCACTGAATCTAGCCAGAACTCACACTTTGAAAACTACACATATAAATTCTTTCTCTCAAGGTCTGGAGCATAGTCCTCAGGTGCTTCTCATGATCCTTCTGACTGCGAGTGTATACAAAAATGTCGTCAATAAACATAATGAAAAATGAGTCGAGATACGGCCAAAATACACTGTGCATCAAGCACATAAATGCTGCATGGGTATTTGCCAACTCAAATGACATCACAAAGTAATTATAGTGACTATACCGAGTCCTCATAGCAGTGTTCGAGATATCTGGCTCCCAAATCTTCAACTGATGGTAGCCTGAACGCAAGTCAATCATGGAGAACACTCTAGCTCCTTGAATCTGATCAAATAGGTCATCAATACATAGTAATCGATATATGTTCTTTACTGCATATTTGTTCAATTGGCGATAATCAATACATTTGCGCATAAAACCATCCTTCTTCTTCTTCTTCTTCTTCTTCTTCTTCACAAACAAGACTGGGGTACCCCTGCGCCGAATGAAGGCCTTATCAAGTAACTCCTATAATTGCTCCTTTAACTTCTTCAACTCAGGCAGAGCTATATGATGTGAAGGAAAAAATATGGGCTGAGTTCCTAGTGACATATCAATACCAAAGTCGATATCCCTGTCACGTGACGTGCCTAGATGATCTACTGGAAATACATCTTGATTATCCCTCACTACCAGAACTGACTCAACGGTACGAGTATCAACATTGGCATATCTTACATAAGCTAAACACATACCACACACCTTCCCAACCATTTGTCGAGCCTTTAAAATGAAATAACTCTGCTAGGAGTATAATCTAATATACCTCTCCACTATAACCGTGGTAATACTGGCATAGCCAGTGTCAAGGTCTTAGTGTGACAATTAAGATTAATATAATAGGGCGACAACTTGTCTATGCCAAAAAGAATGTCAAATTCTACCATACTTAGCAATATTAATAAGTTAGCTCTGGTCTTAGTACCACTAAGATCAACCAAACAACATGGTGAACAACAATATAATCTTTCACATGCATAGACATATAAACATGAGAACTCAAAGAATTTCGGATACACCCTAATATGGAGAAAAATAAGATGACACATAGGAATAAGTGAAGCCTGGACAAAATAAGACTAATGTATCTCTATGACAGTCTGGAACAAGGGTTGTAATGACAGAGTCGGATGGAAGAGCAGGAATATATGGCGTAGCCTCCCATTCTAGGGTGACCTATACCTGCCTAACCTCCACATCGAGCTGGTTGAGCAGGTGGAGTGGTAGCTGGTGTTGTAACTATAGCCTGAGGAGCTAGTGGAGCATGTGGTGCCTGCATAGCCTGTGGATAAGCACTCCTCCTAAGTGTGCGATAATCCCTCACCATACGACGAGTGTCACCACACTCAAAAACAAGCTCTTAGGGGGCGTGGTTTATATGGCTAAAAGAAGCCTGCTCAGCTGGACTGACCGCTGAATGCACCGTGTTCAAGACATGCACTAGACACTGCAGTGCATAATAGGGAGCATGGGGCCTAGGAGTGGACAGAATACCACTAGCCGCTGGAAGTGCTGAATGAAAATGGCGACTCATATAGCCGCTACCCCGATGAGCTGCAACTAGGGTACAAGTATCGCTATAAGTGCCAAACTCTCGAGACCTCTTAACCTCTGTTTTCAAAATAAACATACCTTCAAATCTCCTAGAAATCTCCAGTGCCTACTGGTATGCAGTGTCTACCTCCAACTCTTGGACCATACTAAATCTGATGTTGGGTTTGAGCCCATCGATGAATTGACAGGCCTGCTTTCTAATAGTAATTACCAAGGCTGGTGCAAGATTAGCCAAATCACTGGACCAGATAACATACTACGACATGGTCATAAAGCCCTGGTGCAACTGCTCAAACTCTGCGCCGCACATCTCTAAGACTCTAAGGAACATACTCCATCAAGAACATATCTGAGAACTGAGTCTAAGTGAGTGCAGCTTCCTCGATCGGACTACCCAACTCATATGTTCACCATCACTCATAAGAAGCTCCCACAAGCTAGAACAAAGTGAAAGAAACCCCACTAGACTCTGCTACACCCATAGTATGAAGGATGTGGTGGCATTCCTCAAGAAATACCTGAGCATCCTATGACGCCAAGCCACTGAAAGTAAGAGGGTGGTACTTCTTGTACCTCTCGAGTCTGCAAATTTCCTCCTCGCAAAATGCTACCTAGGGCTATCGGCTGACCTATAAAACATGGTCGACCTGAAAACGCTGCTCTAGGGTGTGGGTGGTGGGAGTCTGTTCTCCTCACCTAGCCTAAGGTATGGTAGGAGCAATTGGGATCAATCCTGCCTGAGCTAAAGTGGCAAACATGCTCAAGAACTATGTGAGGATATCCTGGAGAGCTAATACAGTAATAGGCGTCTCAGGTTCCTGCGCTCCAGTGAGAGCTACTAGTGGCTCTTTTATAGCTACTCGTGTAGGTGCTCTGGATGTACCACGTGGACATTCTCAGCCTCTACCAGGCCTCGACCTCTCGCGACTCAAAAAGAGGGTGCAATTTTCTAGTCATCTGATCTGGTTGTACGTGTCCTCTCCATATGTGAGAGAATAGAAAGACTAAAGTTTAGAATCTAGAAGTCAACAATTTCGAACGACAAAGAATCAAAGAAGTGAACTTTTTCCTAAACTTGATTATGACTCATAAAACCAATGAACCTAGAGCTCTGATACCAACTTGTCACGGCCTAAATTTCCCTCCGTAAGATGTTGTGACGGTATCTAGTCCTTATGACTAGGTAAGCCTAACACATGTGCAGAATAACTGAAATAACGACCAAACCTCAACATCAACAAATATATATATATATATATATATATATATATATATATATATATATATATATATATATATATATATATGAAACTCAAAACTTCCGCTCGGCATGTACAAGTAAATATACAACGCTGAATAAGAAAAACTCCACATAACTTGGTAGTTATAAGCCACAAGCTCTAAGGAAGTACTAAATATCTCTATATATTAGAGTCTAAGAGAATAAGAAAAAACAACATAATAAGGATAGAAGAGGAATCCGAGGTTTGCGGACGCTGGCAAACATACCTTGAAGTCTCCAAGCAGCAGGCCAACGCTTTACTATCGAGGTTGATAAGATGTACTTGGGTCTGAACAAAAACATGTACAGAAGCGTAGTATGAGTACATCGCAATGGTACCTAGTAACTGCCAAGCCTAATTATGGTAGAGCAATGACGGGGTCATGTCAGGGCCCTACTAAAATATAGGAAATAAGGCAGAAGATAAAATGATAAAAAGAATGGCAGGTAAATGAAACAGTAAGAATGTACGGAAAAGCAACAACACAGGAACACAAGAAGACAATTACAACACGTAAGGAAACAAATGTCTTACAAGTAAGGAACAATAATAGCAATAAACAACAAAGCAAATAGTGTAAAATACTAACCGCACAATAGAAACCTCTTTTCATAATAACACTATGCATGACAGAAACCTTGTGCCAATTAAACTCTGCATGGAAGAAATCTCATGACAATATACTCCACACGGAAGCAACCTCGTGCTCATAATACTACGCACGGAAGAAACCTCGTGCCAATAATACCCAACATGGAAGAAACCTCGTTCCAATAACACTCCAATCAAAAGAACCTCATGACAATGACACTCTATATGGAAGAAAGCTCGGGCCAATAACATTTCGCATGGAAGAAACCTCATGCCAATAAAACTGCATATGAAAGAAACTTCGTGGCACAACCAAACAGTCATCTCAACAAGAATCAGGAAAGTCAGCATATAGTAAATGAAACAATGATATTACAAACAAGGAATCCTACAATTAAAGAACGAACACAGAAATCAGGGAAACATTTCATTCAACTAAGCATGTTTTGAGAATTGCAATTTAAGAGATAAGACACGTAAATATGTTGTCATTCCCAAACTCGGGGTCGAGTAAACCTGGCCAAGCATGCCTGTTAGATACTTTCTACCATAAATTACTCATGCCTTAAGAGAATCCATATTTTCAATAATTAAATGATAAAGAGATTGTGCATACAATACTAAATCATTTTCATTAGTTATTTCGTTTCAAAGTCTCAAAAGTTTCATAATCTGAAGTGGAATAATTAATTCAAACACAACATAACTTGGCTGACTTTCCCATCACCAATATACAACCCATACTATGTCTACGAAGCCTCTAAACTATACAAAAAAGTATTATGGTAGTGCCTGCAACAAGGCCCTTACTATTCCTCAAACACAATACGTCAGGAACAAAATATACATTCCCTCAAAATAAAGCAGGGCTCACTAAGTCTGATTGGAATACGGTGTATTGCTATTACTAATCAATGCCGACTATTGTGGAAATACCCGCATCCAATAATGATGCAGCGCCCCCGGCAAAAAGGGAGGTTAGTACCATCGAATAGCACTAATATGTATAACTAAACACCCTCTCAATAGAATAAATAATAATACAAGGAGGAACAATTATAAAATCAATGGAAGCCTCAAACAATACCAAAACATCAAGTTAAGAACCAAATAAGGTTTCAAGTAAATTTCCATATCCTTTTTGGTTGGAAGATCTTTAGTACCAATATAGCATTGTTAAAAAAACCACCGTACTTATATCACGGTGTCCGATCATGATCCGTTCAGCTAGGCATCTCATTTGAGACATCAACCACAATCATAATTTCCAGCATAATCACCATCATGTGTGCGAAAAGGCGTCCGATCATGAACCGATCGGCTAGGATGTCTCTGACATTATCATTTTCTAACAATCATCTCACTTCATACTTCTTTCATGTCTTTTCAATTCACTCGCACTAGTGGAAACAATTATAATATCATCCTTGGTACTTGGATATATTTCATATTTCATGCTCACGTTTCCACTCTCACACATCATCTGTCATGCTCCAAACTCGGGAGCACGGCTGGCGCTCAACCGAAGAAAACCGGCTAAGCAAGCCTATTACATTCTTTCTACCCTTCTCGCTCATGCATTAAGAGAATACATATTTTCGTTAATTAGATATTAAAAAGATCATGAATACGATTCCATGTCATTTTTCCTTAGTTACTTTCAAAATACACAACATTTCATAGTATGAAGTGGAATAAATGATCTAAACACAACATGATTTTGTTTGATTTTCCCAGCACCCATATACATATAACCCACACTATGTTTACAGATCCTCTAAATAGATATAAGACAGTTCTACAAAAGTGCCGAAAATAAGGCCCCTGCTATTATTCAAGTACAATACAAAAGGAACAAAAGCTTTATGGCCCAAAATGAAATAAGGCTCACCAAGGCTGTTGGGAGGAGGATGTACCGCTAACACTGATCAACACTACCTGCTATGAAACCACCTGCATCCATTTAAGACGTAGTGCCCTCGTCAAAAAGGACGTTAGTACCATCAAATGGTACTAGTATGTATAACTAAACACCATCTCATTGGATTGAACAATAATACAAGAGGGGATCATCATGAAATCAATATGAATATTAGAAAATACAATAAAATCAGATGAAGAACCACATAGGCTTTCAAGTAATTTCCATGATTTTAAGTTGAAATATTTTTAACACCAATATGTCATCATTAACAATACCACCATACCTTTATATGGAGTTCGATCATGAATCGACTAGGTCGTCTCATTCGAGACATCCACCACAATCACTATTCAAGTTTTGATTTCCAAATTTACTTTTCAGCACAGTCACCACCATGTGTGTGGTATGGTGTCAGATCACGGCTCGATCGTCTAGGCTTTCTTACTCGAGACATTACCATTTTCTATTAATCATCTCGCTTTAATCTCTTTCACATCTTTTCAGTTTTGTTGGCACTAGCGGCCACAATTTGTAACATTATACTTGGCACTTGGTTGCATTTCATAAATCAATTGCTTTTCCACATTTCACGTTATTATCATCACCAACAGCTACAAGGCTTTCATTCAAGAATTTTGATTGCACACGTGACAATTTATAATCTAAGGCACAAAGAGACTTTTCACACAATTTGGCATAGCTTTCTTTATTCAAATTTTGACTTGGAATTTAGGAATTTTTAGCACATATTCCATACTTTGAACACCTCCCCAAATGATAAGATAACATGATGAAAGTATTGGAATGCATAATTTACAAATATTTTTCAACCCAAGCACATTTGGAATAGCAATTTCTCTAACGCTCAACTTGGGACTTACACCGATTGCATGAGCACCATGGGGTTCAATTCTCAGAAGAGGGGGTTTTAGCCATACATACCTCAATTGAGCTTTCTTAAAGTCTAAGATATTCTGAAACCCTTAGCAACATCACTTTATTTTATGATTATAACAAATTGAACCAAAAATTAGGGAAAACGATTATGGTTCTAGCTTACTTGAGCATTTTATCAAACACTAAGGGTGTATTAAGGTTTCAAGTTCCTTTCTATGAAAGGTTTCATCATCCCACAGCCCACTCATCACCATTTTTAGCTCACAATCTCCCTACACTCTTTTATAACACATGTATGCAAGATAAACAACTTTCATACCCATGAACCATCTTACTAATTATCCACTTCTAGTTAATTTTCAAAATTTAAGGGCTATGATATATATTGTCACCTTTAGAATGAAGATTTAGTGAGATGTACATGATAATCTTCAAGGACTGAGCAAGATTTAAAGAGTAATTTGATGAGGATCAATTTCTCACTCTAGGGCTCTTTCCCTCACTCTATAGTAGCAACTTTTCCAAAAAATGGCCCCTTACATCTATTTTAACGAAGTAGGGCGGGGTTTAAAAATTAGAAAATAGAAGCACGACACAGATCTGTGATCCCATATAGGCGACCATATAACACTTATGCGTTTCGCAAAATGGGCCGCATAATGGGCCTCAGGGACTGGAATTTTTATGCTTCAATTTGCGAGCGATATACGGTCAAAGACTTGTTCTGCGATTGCATAGCGAGCCTTAGAACATCCTTCCAGGAATTTCTATGTGGAGTTTGTGATGGGTTATGTGGCCCACAAAAAGATTATGCGACCGAATAATGAACTGCATATTGACCAAGAATTAGATCATATCTGTGCTTCACTTTGCGGCAGATCTATAGTCCACATATCAATTTGCGGTCATAGAATTGGCCCCACAAAACATCCTGCACTTCTAGAAATTTTTCTTAAGCCTATCCCCGCACCACGAAATTTGGGGTTTTAGGTAAAAAATTGTATGGGGCCATAGATCCTCACCCACTTAACATCATTCATCCACGAATGAGGTTCAAAGTTTACTAATAACATCCAATGCAACTCAACTACAATACTACACTTCAACAGTCCTTAATTTTTTACTAACTCCCATAATTTCTAATAATTTCGCCACAGTTCCCTTTGTAACTGAGCTTATCCACCTATCAGAGAGCCCCATAAACACAACCTAACACCATACACATAGTCCAATGACGTAATACAACTCATATCAAACCCAACCATGGCCTCATAAGCAACATACGACTAAAAAGAAACACCTTTACATAAACTAAATTAAACTAGTGATACAAAATCATTGGAAGTATCTTCATAGAAACTATTACATAGATACTCAAACAAATGAGGTTACTTCTTTTTATTTCTTTCTCGGCCCCCAAGTAGCTTCTTTAAAATATTGGTTTCTCTATAACACCTTCACAGATGCAATTTCCTTATTCCTCAACTTTTGGACTTTCCTATCAAGAATGGCAACTGGAATGTCTTCATATAATAGTTCTTCATTTACTTCTATTGCCTCAAACTAGTACGATAAGCGATGGATATCCAATCACTTTCTTTAACATAGACATATGAAATACCGGGTGCACAAATGACATCTTAGGTGGTAGCTCAAGCTTCTACGCCACCTGACCAATCATTTAAATGATTTTTTACGGCCTAACATACCGCGTATAAGGATGAGGTCGGTTAGTCACCAGGTATGTAAGCCTTCGCGTTCGTGGGAGAAGGGTCACGTTTATGTAGGGATCAGACTGGAGGTCGCCGTGTTCATAGAGGAGGTCTTGAATTTGTGTAAGAAATATGGGTAGTTGAGGATTTATAAGCTTTGCGAATGCGAGGCGATTTCCACGTTCGCGAAAAAAGGGAAACTAGGCAGACTATTAAAGTCTAAAAATGAGGGTTAGAGTATTATTTTATGTTTTGACTCGGGGAGCTCTGCTATGAGTGATTTTTGTAAGGTATTTCACTACAATCAAGAGGTAAGCTATTTTTGGTCACTTTTGTCCAATAATATTGAATACCTATTGATTTCTATACTTAGATTATGTGTTTTAAGGTGAATTTTGGGGAATTTTTAAATAGGGATTAGAGAGAAAGATTAGGGAATTTGTAGGTTGATATGTGGTCGGAATTGGATAATTTTGATATGGTTGGACTCTATATTGAATGAGTGTTTAGACTTTCTGAATTTCGCCAAGTTCCGAGGCGTGGGCCCAGATTTGACTTTTTGAATTTTGTTAAAGAACTTAAGCCTTAATATTTGTGATCACTTTCTATAGCTTGTATTGATTATATTAAGTTGGTATTGACTTTGTGCCGGGCACTAAGCCTATTTTATTTTTCCATATCATATGGCACCAACAGAGTTGAAGGAATTAAAAGATAAGCATAAGGTGCTTCTTGATAAGTGGTTCATTAACACTAGCGTGTCACTTTGGGGTGCATCAATTTTGTTCATGAAGAAGAAGGATGGTACTGTGTAGATATGCATTGATTATAGGCAGTTGAACAAAGTTACCTTTAAGAATAAGTATCCTTTATCGCGTATTAATGACTTATTTACCAGCTTTAGGGAGCTAGAGTGATCTCTAAGATTGATTTGAGGTTTGGTTACAATTAGTTGAAGATTCGGGACTCTAATAATTTGAAGACGACATTCATGACCCGCTATGGTCACTACGAGTTCCTTATAATGTCTTTTGGGCCGACCAATGCCCCAACAATATTCATAATCTGATGAATAGTGTATACCATCCATATCTTGGTTTACATTTCGTAGTATTTATTGATTATATCCTTGTGTACTCACGTAGGCAGGAGGATCATGAACAATATTTGAGGATTGTACTACAGACATTGAGGGAGAAGCAACTTTATGCTAAATTCTCCAAGTGTGAGTTTTGGCTTGATTATGTGGTGTTCTTGGGGCACGTGATGTTCATCGGGGGATCAAGGTATATCCAAACAAGATTGAGGCAGTTCAAATTTGGCCCAGACTGCCTTCAGCTACTGAGATTATGAGTTTTCTTGGCTTGGCTGGACATTATCACTGCTTCATGGAGGGTTTCTCATCCATTTTTGCCCTATTAAGTAGGTTGACCCTGAAGGGTGTCCCATTCAGGTGGTCTGATGAGTGCGAGGAGAGCTTTTAGAAGCTCAAGACTGCCTTGACCACAACTCCAGTTCAAGTTTTGCCTTCAACATTAGGTTTATATACAATGTAATGTGATGCCTTTCAGATTAGTAAAAGGTGTGTCTTGATACAATAGGTTAGAATGATTGTTTATGCTTCATGTGAGTTAGAGTTGGCAGCCATTGTCCATGCATTGCTGATTTTGAGGCATTACCTCTATGGCGTGTCTTGTGAGGTAAAAATCATCAAAGTCTATAGCAGTTGTTCAAGCAATAGGGTCAGATTTGTCTGACAAATATGGATGGGTTATGTGAGTTGATTATTGAGGAGGTCCACAGTTTGTGGTATTCCATTCATCCCAGTGCCGCAATGATGCAACGGTACTCGAGGTGGCATTATTGGTGGAGAAGAATGAAGAAAGATATATTGGAGTTTGTAGCTTGGTGTTTGAACTTTCAGCAAGTGAAGTACGAGCATTAAAGGTCTGGCGATTCGAAATGCTTGATATTCCTGAGCATAAATGAGAGCGTTTCACCATGGACTTCGTTGATGGGCTCCCACAAACTTCAAAGAAATTTGGTGTTTGACTAAGTACGTATATTTCATTATGGTTTTTACTACCTATTCTTCGAAGCGGTTAACTGGGATCTATATCCGGGAGATTGTTCGTCTTTATAGTGTACCGTTGTCCACTATTTATTATCAGGGCACGGAGTTCACTTTGAAATTTTGGAAAGAAGTGCAGTGAGAGTTAGGCACACAGGTTGAGTTGAGTGCAACATTCCACCCTCAAACGGGCAGACAGTCCGAGCGTACCACTTAAATATTGGAGGATATGTTACATGCTTGTTTTATGGATTTCGTAGGTTATTGGGATCAATTTCTACCGCTTGACAAGTTTACTACGATAACAACTACCAATCGAGTGTTTAGCTGGCTACTTATGATGCTGTGGGACGTACTGTTGATCCCTAGTTGGGTGGTTTGAGCCGGGGGAGCTTGGCTAGGGGCGACTTTTGTGAGGTATTTCACTACAAATCAAGAGGTAAGTTATTTGGATAACTTTTGTCCAATAATATTGAATACCCATTGATTTCTACATAGATTATGTGTTACAAGGTGAATTTTTGAGGGATCTTTGACTATGGATTATAGAGTAAGATTTGGGTGTTTGAAGGTCGGTTTGTTGTCGGAATTAGATGATTTTGGTATGCTTGGACTCGTTATGGAATGGGTGTTTGGATTCTGTAAATTTAGGCTATTGGGTTGAATTTTTAAATTTGGTCAAAGAACTTATCTTTATCGTATGGGATCGATTCCGATAGCTTGAATGATTATATTAACTTGTTTGTGACTAGATTTGGATTAGTTCGGAGGTCGATTCACTAGGTAGGGGTTTGTTGGAGCATTTAGTTGCGCACTTTGAGGTAAGTAACACTTCTGAACTTGGTACTGCGGGTATGAATCCCTAGAATACATGTTATACGGTTTGTGTTGGGGTGATGCACATGTTACGTGACGGGCATGTGGGCATGCACTGTGGTAATTATGACTCGGATGATTATATGGTACTGTGTAGTTATCTAGTCTTGATTCAATACGTGTAATTCCTAAGTGTTATAGCAATTTAGTTGTGATATATATTAAAAATCATGTTAAGGCTATGTGCTTATTCTGTTGAGACCACAGAGGTCATTTATGTTGTTGAATTATTTGCTTAAGTTGCAATTATGTACTCTATCATATTTATTCATTTCATATCATATCACAGTCTTTATTATCAGTTATTGTTACATCATTGTTTGAGTTGTGTATTATGAGAATTGTGATCCCGTTAGACTAGAGAGATTGATGACTTAGTTGGGGACTGAGAGTCAGATTGTGAGTGATATTTATGGCATTGGGTTGCATGCCGCAGTAGGACTTATCATTTTTTCTATTATTATGGGATCAGTTTGCATGCCACAGTAGGACATGTTGGTTTTATATTAGCGCTTGGGTAGGATCCATTCCTTCGGAGTCTGACATACCAACAGTGAGCACATGTACCAGACAATGCTAAGTGATTGTGTGTGATGAGTGGGAGTTTGAGACAGACATATTGAGTACTCCGAGAGTGTGAATACTTGAGATTATCACTGTGATACATTATATTTGACATGCATGTTTGACATTTAGGCATAGATATGTAACATTGCCCATGCTAGCTGTACTTGGCATATTTTAGCATTGTTAAGCTTTGGTTGTTGCACTTGAAAACATGCCTAAATATTTGTACTATAAAGGAGCTGAATATGGAAGTTTCTTCGAGTTATTATTGTAATTTTCTAGTTATATTTGTATTGTCAATATCTCTCTCTTTGTTCGCTCTCTTCTCCTCCTCGTCAGTGCTCCCTACTAACCGCAGGTAATCCGCCTTCTTCGCTTCCACCTTACCTTGGACAATTGCATTCCACCACCAGTCTCCATCGTGGCCACCTGTGCGTCCCAAATATATCCCTAACACCTCTCTCGCCGCCCTTCTTATATTTTGATTCAAACTGTATCTTTCTAAGGTCGTTATTTCTTTTAGCCCGAGTTAGTCTTATTACTTATTGAGTATATTGGGTTGGTTTTACTCATACTACACTGTATACTTTATGTGTAGATCCAGGTACATTTGAACGCGGTGGGTTCTAGAGTGGTGATACTACCTGTTCGGAGATTTTGAGGTAGCTACTATGACGGCCGCAGACTATGGCTCTCCTTCCTTTCATTTTATTTCAGTATTATTCTATTTCTTCAAATAGTTGTACTAGAGTTTTAGACTATGTTTATAGTAGTATTTTGTGTACTCGATGACACCATGATTTTGAGTTGGTTCTAGTTGAGTTGCATTTTTTCTTATTAGTTATTTACGAGATTTTCATTGTTGAACTTATTAGACCATGTTTCAAATCCAAATACGTAATTGTTGTGGTATTATCGGCTTACCTAGTAATGTATTAGGTGTAATCATGACAAGTGGATTTTGGGCCGTGAGAAGTCAGTATTAGAGCACTAGATTACTCTAGTGTCACGAGTCATGCGAAGGTTTAGTAGAGTCTTGTGAATCAGTTTAGAGACGTTTGTACTTATCTTCGAGAGACTATCGAACCATTAGGAAACTTCATTTTCTTGTATTATTTTCATGTGAATTTTTTGATTCCAAAAACTAAACTTCTATTATTCTATTCTTTCACGGATAGTGAGGACATACGCGATCGGATCGGGTGATGGCCACTAGTACCACCCGCTAGGGCCATAAGAATCCGGAGGTGGGGTAGAGGCCGAGTGAAACTTGCACTACGACTAGAGCAGCATATGTGGAGCCATCAATTGCTCCAGCTTGCCAGATGTGATTGAGTCGGTGGGACCAATATATGCACTAGTTGTGCCCATTGTGATTCTTGGCCTTCAAGAGGGTTTGGCCCAAATATTGACTAAATGCACTAGCCTTGCTTAGGAGGCTTCAGTTCTCACTGCACCAGCCACCTTTTATGTTGGTGGAGTTGATCAGACTCCCACCGCCCATACTCCAAAGTAGGTGGTACATGGACTTCAGACATCGGGGGTACTACCAGTCCATCTAGTTGCAGCTGCTCGAGCCTAGGTTTGTCAACAAATGAGTGATGATGAGTAGAATAAGCTAGAGCAGTTTCAAAGGCTCAGGCCTCAATAGTTTAGTGGGACTAAGTTAAAGGATTCTTAGGATTTCTTATACAGGTACTAGCGGATTCGTCGCACGACGGGTGTTATGGAGATGCGTAGAATCTCATTTGCTACTTATTAGCTGGGGGGGGGGGTAACTTTCAGATGGCCGGAGGCCTATAAGTTTAGAAAACCCGCAAAATCTACTCTACTTATGTTGCATGAGTTCTTAGTTCTCTTTTTAGAAAAGTTTGTTCTACAGAACCAAAAGGAGGAGTTGCATATGTAGTTTGAGCAGCTATGATAGGAGGGTATGTTAGTGACACAGTATGAGATAAGATTTTAAGATTTGGATCATCACGAGATATGGTTCTTTCCGGGGGGGGGGGAGGATTTGAAGGTTATTGATGTCTTCAACTATGGACTGTACTTTGTCATGACTCGAGAGATTATGTCAGGTGTGAGATTTAAGGAGGTAGCTGATATTTCTAGACGTATAGAGTAGGTTTGTATTCGGAAGAGTGAGGAGAGGGAGGCCAAGAGGCCTCGTGGTTTGGGTGACTTCAGCAGTCTATCATCTAGAGGATTGTCCCACCACAACAGGGGTCATCCTTATATATTTGTGTTTCGAATAGAAACTACGAAAGAGGTGAGAGATGAAGCCTTCAATGGGAAACAAGGAACACATGGAAGAGGGCTTGCACCAAGATCGGGGTAGAAGAAGGAAAACAAGGGATATGTGGAAGGGACGTGCACCACTTCAACTCAGGTGATCTGTAAATCTGAAGAGTAAATAACATTTTGAAAATATCAAATTAATGTTGCTCTGATGTGTACCTTTCTATGCCTTGTCTTCACCATGCACTCACGAGCTAGATGCGAAATTGGGGCAGGCTCCAGTGGTCGTTACAGGATGCTCTTATCAAGAGGATGCCTAGGGAAAATAGCCTAATGATCAAACACTAAAAGACAAAATGCATGCTCTTGGGTGTGATACGTCATGTCCGTCTCAAAACCAAAAGACTCGATAACAGACAAAAGTGCCTCGACAAAGAAGTGTGTACTTGGGCCGTGACAAGTTAGTATCAGAGCACTAGGTTACTCTGGTCTCACGAGTCATGTGAAGGTTTAGTAGAGTCTTGCGAATCAGTTTAGAGATGTCTATACTTATCGTCGAGAGACTACCGAATCATTAGGAAACTCCACTTTCTTGTATTCTTGTCATGTGAATTTTTTGATTCCAAAAACTAAACTTCTATTATTCTATTCTCTCACAGATATTGAGGACATGTGCGATCGGATCAGGTGATAGCCTCTAGTACCACCAGCTAGGGTCACAAGAAGCCCGAGGTGGGGTAGAGGCCGAGTGCAACTTGTACTACAGCTAGAGCAGCACATGTGGAGCCATCAGTTGCTCCAGCTCAAGAGTACATACCAGACGTGATTGAGCCGGTGGGACCAATATATGCACTAGTTGTACCATTGTGATTCTTGGCCTTCAAGAGGGTTTGGCCCAAATATTGACTAAATGCACTGGCCTTGCTCAGGAGGCTTCAGTTTCGACTACACCAGCCACCTTTTAAGTTGGGGGAGTTGATCAGACTCCCATCGCCTGTACTCCAAAGTAGGTGGTACATGGACTTCAGACACCGGGGGTACTACCGGTCTATCTAGTTGTAGCTGCTCGAGCCTAGGTTTGTCAACAGATGAGTGATGAGGAGTATAATAGGCTAGAGCAGTTTCAAAGGTTCAAGCGTTTAGTGGGACTAAGTTAAAGGATTCTTAGGATTTCTTATACAGGTGCCAGCGGATTCGTCGCACGACGAGTATTATGGAGATTAGTAGAATCACATTTGCTACTTATTAGATGTGAGGGGGGGGGCAACTTTTAGATGGTCGGAGGCCTATGAGTTCAGCAAACCCGCAAAAACTACTCCACTTATGTTGCATGAGTTCTTAGTTCTCTTCTTAGAGAAGTTTGTTCTACAGAACCGTAGGGAGGAGTTGCATATGTAGTTTGAGCCACTATGATAGGAGGGTATGCTAGTGACACAGTATATGATAAAATTTTATGATTTGGATCATCACGAGATATGGTTCTTTCCCTGGGGGGGGGGGGGTGAAGGTTATTGATGGCCTCAACTATGGACTTTACTTTGTCATGACTCAAGAGATTATCTCAGGTGTGAGATTTAAGGAGGTGGTTGATATTTATAGATGCATAGAGTAGGTTCGTATTCAGGAGAGGGAGGCCAAGAGGCCTCGTGGTTTGGGTGGCTTCAGCGGTCTATCATCTAGAGGATTGCCCCACCACAACATGGGTCATCCTTATAGGGCCGCTCAGATGGCTCGTCTAGTTCATTGTGGTGCATCACCTAGCCATGGTTCATACAATGCTTCTCGTCTGGGTCAGTCATGTCACAGTGCCTTCCCAGATAAGAGTTCATCCCGTGCTACATGAGTTTAGGGTTCAATTGTACTAGGTCCTTCTAGTGGCTATTCTAGTTATATGGGTCCTATTTAGTCCCCACCTCAATTGATGAATTAAAGTTTCTTCAAGTTTGGAGAGCTAGACATATGCGAAGGTATTGTTCCTATCATTTTGGAAGTCTAGTTCAATAAATTCAAGCTATAACTTCTGCACCAATTACTTTACCATCCGCTCAGCCAGCTCAGGGTGGGGCTCATGTAGCTAGAGGTTACCCTAGAGGTTAAGGCCGATCAGGTGGTGGTTAGGCTTGATGCTATCCGCTTCCCCCCAGGCCAGAGGTCGTTGCCTAGAACATAGAGATCACATGTATTATTTCAGTGTGCCATATGGATGATTCAATATTATTTAATACTAGTTCTACTTATTCATATGTATCATCGTATTGTTTTAGTGGGTGATGCTATAGTTGTGGATCATATATATCCGTTATGTGTGGTGAATATAAGGGTATTGGGTATTAGAGTTTATCTATTACTGCTTGGTATGGTAGATTCTTACGTGATTTTAGACATTTATTGGTTCCTCATATCATATGATTTGGATTGTCACGCTAAAACCATGACTTTGGCGATACCGGGATTACGTATGATTGAGTGAAGAGGTTCTTTGGACTATGTTCCTCATAGAGAGATATCATTTTTGAAGGTCCAACTAATGGTTGAGAAAGGATATTCGGCATATTTGGCGTTTGTGAGGAATGTTGGGGATAGTAACATCTACCATTGATTATGTTCTGGTTGTGCGAGACTTTTTGGATGTGTTCCTTTTTGGATGTGTTTCCTGTAGAACTATCGATCATGCCACCCGATGGGTATATTGCTTTTGGTATTGATTTGGTGGAGGGGACATACTGTAGAACTCTGGAAATAGATTATTTACCCCTCTACAAGATGTTTCCATTAAGAGATAGCAATATAAAGATTGCTAAAAGGAAAGTGTTATCGATGAATGCATGAATTCTAGCACTTAAATTCTCATGCTCAATATCCAATCACAGGGGGAATAATACATGACATGGTACTAACAGTGTCAGAACTATGGGTGACTATTAGAACCGGGATCAATATCTTATCAGAACCGGGAACTGCATAATATGACCTAACAAATAAGTTGTAAGAGTTAGCTACATGTAATTGCAACTTTCTTACTTAAGCAAGCAAATGTTTATATAAATATACTTTTAAAGGAATAAGGAATAAGTCAACGTCATTTTATTTAGATCTTATCTCTCGTTTGAAAGATAAGTTAATTTGTATTATCATTTGAAAGGTAAAAAATATCAAATGCTTGTGTCAGAATGAATAGGAGATGTCCTTTTCAAGAGCGTCGTAAAATAAGGTCTCTCTCTTATGAAACTCTCATAGTAAAGGGTAGACTCCAGAAGTGTTTATGATTGGAAACAAAAGTTATTGGATGAGAAAATATTTTTGAAGCTTTGTCAACTAAATGAAAAAAAGGATTTTTTTTGCGTAACACTTAAGCAAAAAAATTCTTTTATTAAAGTGCCAAACATAGTAAAACGTTTTGGCATAATTACAAAAGGTAAAGTTAAAATATACATCAGTCATTGCTGCTAGAAGTCGAAGAGAGAGAAAAGTCTTCATTTACTCTAGTAGAGGAAGGATGTTCAGCTATCGGTTGGAGGCCTTCATCTTCTTTGATTTCACTTTCAGTTACCGAATAATCAGAGTTAGTATTTGAGGAATCAGACACAGCGGACCGAACAATAATGTTCTCATCATCAGTTGTCTCCAGTTCTCGATCCTTGGCAATGATATCATCAATATTTATAATGCCTTCTTTGGCCTCCTCCAGGTTTTTCCTCTTCATATTATAAATGGTGTAGGTTTTCTCTAAGATGAATGAATCTTCTTGGTCATGGAGTTTTGCTCAAAGCTTATCAATCTTGGATTGGAGATTTTCATTTTTAGCTCTCATTGTGTTGATGTTTTAATCGAGTTCAACGTTGGTGGACAAACAAAGTCGATTCTGCTTTATGACTCTTTTAAGTCTCCCTTGCATTTCTTCTCTCCTCTCCCCTGCAACATTTTCCTCCTCAGTTATGGAGTGTAATATAGCCTCCAAGTTATTAGCTTGTTGCATCAAATCAGACCCGCGATCAGTAGCAGCAGTCACGGTATCGTGCAGGTCGACCCAATTAGCCTTTGCTTCTTTAAGGTTTTCATGTAGTTGGGAAGCTTCCTGGATGTGGGTCATTCTATATTATTTGGATTGCTACAACTGAGACTCAAGATCATTCAAGCAATTCTTGCATCCAGCACCGAGATGCACTCGACAACTTTATTATGTTTAGCCAAGAGTTGATCTTGTTCTGAAATAAGCTCTTGCTTGTACACAATAAGCTATTACAGACCCTTATAAGCAAGAAGGCTGGCCCATAAAAAGGTCATTAATAACATTATGAATGGTAAGTATAAATTAAAAAAAGATATAAGAAAGTGAGATCGGTACCTACATCGAATAATAAATGCTATTGTTTAGAAGACACTCCGTAGAAAGATAATCCATCTTTCTTCAATCCTTGCTGAGGCCAGGAGCTTCAGATAATTGACAAGCTCTACCAGTTGGAAAAGAATATGGAACTCATTCGAAGTCGAAAGAACAACACTTTTCATTCCACGAGGGTCCTGTGAGGGTGCCGAGTAAGTATCTCCCAAGTTCCCGTGGTCGGGAGAGCATGGAGAAGAAGCACTTTCTACTTGTTTGGCTGGTACCCGTGGAGAAGAAGCAGGCGACACCGATGGAGAAGGAGTTGTCGGTGCACATGAACAAGATGCAACTGGTGTAGAAGGAGTGGCAGTTTTTTGGCTCAGCAGTTAGTATCACAAGAGGTCAGGGGCTGGATGCCTTTAACCAAAGATTTCGGCAGGGATCAAAAAGTAGGAATCTGTATTTTCAACCAAACCCATTTCCACCAAGAGTGCCTAAACTTCTTCTTACAATGGATTTTGAAGCTCTCCCGATTGAGAACATTGTTGAGTTAATGAAGATTTTCTCTTCTTTGAAGAGGGGCTTCTTCATCATTGTCCCCTTCCTCATACTCAAGGATCAATGTGGCAGGTTTGGTTGATGTTCCTCTTACTCTCTTATCCTAAGTCTCAATCAATGAGAAAATCTTCGTCTTTGGTTTCTTATTTTTGGACAGGGGACCTCAGTAGGAGGCACCCTCACCGAGAGCGATTAGATCCATGAGCCCTACTGCGATTAAGGGCGTTCTGAAATACCCATTCGACCTCTTCAGTGTCATCAAGAGCCTAGACGTTGGGGCATATGACGGAACCCTATGGAAGTCCTATGTGGAGCAAAAGGACAATTAACAGACTGTTCCTAGGTTGATATGATTGAAAGAAAGAAGAATTTTTTCTTACCGTGATTCATAGCTTTCTATCCATATTTGGGAGCAATCTCTTTCCACCACCGGGATTTCAGTATACTGATGTCCAAAATTTTATGCACCCGTCGGTATAGGCCTTGAACCCGTGGTGGTTCGCAATGGGTAGCTGGAACAAAGGAGATAAAAATCAGCAGAGAAGGAAGTTTTTCTTTTTACAAGGAAAGAAAACACATACTCGAAAACTTACGAAAAAGATCCATGATTCAGGGAAAGCTGGCACTACGGTCGAGATGATGTTTCTTGTAGAAATGACAATGAACTTTTCTATCCATCCATGGCCGTTAACATCATCAACATTGGTAAGGAGCGCGTGATGACCATGCTTGTTGAGGTTGAGAACACCCCCACAGAAGATCTTTGGCGGGTAAGGGTTCATCGTATATGCGATAGTTAGCATTTCCAAAATCTCACCGCATAATTGGCGGAGCCAGGCCACGTGTACGGCATATAAATGGGCCTAACTGGGCCAAGCAAACTTGGTGCCGGTGAAAAAAATTCTAAGATTATTGGTCAATTCGTTCACCCGCTTCCAAGGTGAAATGACCCAAAGTGAAGGATGATATTTTCCTAAAATAGGTGCCAAGTTAAATTACCTGTTCTAAATTGAAGCGGAGTGAATATTAATTATTGGTTAATCTGTATAAGAGACTTGCTAAAAAATAATGGGAAATTCGTGGTTCCTCGATGTTGTTCTTTTTTACTGTTTAGTAGGAAGGAGATTAAAAAAAAATTCTCTGCTTGACCTTAAAAAAATACGTAAAGGTTTAGGGCAAATGCATGTATCTTGTGCATTTTGTATAATTTTATTGTCAAAAACAAATACGAAAACCTAATAATCAGTATTTTAACCGCAGCTTCTAGGGATGTGTTAGAGAGATGATGATTGACTGACATTAAAAGAAGAATATAAAGATAGGAACATTGTCGAGTTTTATGGGCTCAGTGAAAAATTGTTCGTAAGATGGCAAACAAAGTGCCAAAACAGAACAAACATTAATAATTACATGTCTCTTAAGAGATAATAGAGAAGTATTTATATAATGTTAAGTTATAATCAATTGCAATTAGTCACTAATGACATTGGAAGCCACTAAGGTAGCATTCACACAATATGATGATAAGATCACAGTAATGGGAGACTTTACACTAATAAGGGAATGAAATTCTAGCAATATGGATTTAAGTAATTATATAAATATACAACTGAGAATATGCCACGTCATTAAATCATTGCTTCTGTACTTTTTTTCCTTAATCTAGAACAAGGACAAGGATCTTTTTAATCTGGTTCAGACCCCATAGCCTATGTTTCGGAAATTCCACGACTTGTGGCTAACACTAGAATAACAAGTAACAATGACATTATTCACTAGTAAAGATAGTGCAACCAATTATGAACACTCCTCCCATATTTTAATATCGTCTTTATACTTATAACATATTTCCCCTTCTATAATGCAACCTTAATTAAGTCTACTTTAATTAACCAATGAATAGATTACATAAACAAGATACAAGAAAAGAAAATAATATAAAAAGAAAAGGAATCATGTCTTGCTATTACAATCTGAGTGTGGAATTTTCTTGTTAGTTTCTTAAATCTTATACTCCGTTCCTTTCAATTCATGTTAATTCATTTAATTGAGCACGAAGTTTAAAAAAAGAAAAAAGATTTTTGAACTTGTGGTGCAAAATGAAGCACATATATTTTGTATAGCTATAAATTATTGCATAAAAGTAAATTATTTCCGAATAGGGAAAGATGTCATTTTTTTTAGCACACACTAAAAAGGAAATATGTTCACATAGATTGAACGAAGAGAGTATTAGTTTCTAACGCGCGCTCTAGAAAGAAGAATAAATTCGAAAGAACATACAAAAATGTTAAAGAAAAGAATATAGTTAAAAGAACTAGATGTTTGCAATAATATTCTCATCCGATCCATAATAAGTGACCATTTTATTTTTTTATTTTGGTCTAAAAAAAGTGTTCATTTATATAATCAAGAAAAATTTCAATTTGTTTTTCCAGAATTATACTTATGTACGTATCTCTAAAAATTTCATTTACTCATTACATTTGAGAAGAGAAGTACGTACTACTATAACTGTTATGCAACATTTAATGAAATATATTTTAGTCACAATAACTATTTTCATCTAGAATTTAATATTTTCTTTAATGGATATGGCAAAAATAAATTAATCACTTATTATGAACCGACGGAAGTATCAAAAGTTACAAATCATGAATCCTTTTAAACCCACCCCTCTCCACGAAAGAAGGAAAATCAAAACTAAAATAGAGAAGAAAAGTAATTCTAAGATACTAAACATAAAACTGTATCTCCCAAGAAGCTACATGTGTGTGTCCTACAGAAGGATGAAAATCCACATATTTTCTTTAGTTTTTTTTTTCTACACGCGATTGATGATGTTTGCTCTTATTATATTTAAACAGTTTGATCAATCCTCAGACGACATTAATATGTTAATTGTCGTTCAGTTGCTACTGTATGAACCACATGTCCTCAATGTTCCACAAATTGTCAGTGAAATTCCCATCGTCCATCCATTGCCTCATGTTTTGCTGATCCATTGCAGCATGGAACTCTATACCCATGGCCGTGGGGATGGTTAAAGATTCTCCGAGTTGAGTACTTTGATGAAAATAATCTTGCTGATTGTTACTTGTAACTGGGGGATAATTGTAGCAACAATCCGTGAGGTCAGAAACAGGCGTCCCAAATGAGTTTTCTGATGAAGCTGTCATTCTAATTGATGAGTTATCACTCATTCTTGGCTTATTAGTAGCGTTGTTATTGTTGTGAATGGGCACAACTTCAGACATACCCATGTTTGGATTAATTGTCACTTGATTGGAGTCTGTTGTGGCAGCTGCTTGAATTCTCTCAACTAGTCTTGGCATCCATAGATAACGCATGGTATCCTTAAATTGCTTGCTATTCACGTCGCATTTTAGTTGTTTGGCATGCTTTTGCACTCGGGTTCTCCAGTAATTCTTGATTTCGTTGTCTGTTCTTCCTGGCAAATGCTGAGCAATTTTTGACCACCTACACTTATATAACATAATTGATCAGAATTGAGTACCCAAACAAGCCTGAAACTACGTACACTCAGTAATGTTTAACATACCGATTGCCCCATCGAGAATGAAGCTCAAGTATCACAAGTTGTTCTTCAAGAGTGATGTTTCCACGTCGAACTTCCGGGCGGAGATAATTTAGCCATCTCAATCTGCAACTTTTCCCAGTTCTCTTTAAACCTAATACAGTTCCATGCCATACAAGTATTAGATTCCTCGTTATATTTCTGAGCTAAATTATTGTTAAAGTTGATGTACAGGTAGCAATTGAACTTTTTTTTTCTCTTTTTTTAATAATAAATCTTGCCAATTATATCTCCTTTCCTTTACCTTTATTTGTTTATTGGATGAGTTCTCTGCTTTTAAAGATTACCTAGTACAACATATGTACCCATTGTTTTGAGAACAAAAGATCCAACCAACATGATAAACGTGCGTCTCATTAATTTTAAATCAACGTCATCGATGGTTAATTATAGAAAGAATATTGAAACAAAACACATAAAAATATACCAGCACAGCGGGCGAGAGAATTCCAGCGACCTTCACCATGGTGAGCTATGTAGTTGATGAGGGTGAAGTCTTCTTCGACAGTCCATGGACCTCGTCGGAGGTCTATGTCTTCTTCATGCTGTTGTTGATGGTTGTTATTTTTATGATAATTACCTCCACAGCTCAAACCTACTTTAACATGGTGATGATCCATCACGACAAATGATTTTACTCTAAACGGAGAAACTGGTTGATTGATAGGAAAAAGGTGTTGGTAGATGAGTCAGTTTTTGATCAAATTAAAGAGATGGAGAGAAAAAGGGCTTTAGAGAGAAAGAGAAAGATGAGATGAGGTGAGAAGAAAGATGTATGTTTGGATTACTACATGAGAGAAGGTGGTGGGGCTTTATATAGATATATATAGAAGGAGAGAGGTTGGAGAAAATTTGTGACAAATTAAAGAAAAAGATGGAATGTGAGTGAAGGATTGAAGAATTTGAACTTGTCCTACTATTCCACAAAGCCGCAATATGCAATTAAACTCTATAGTTTTCTCCAATGCTGGAGAAGTAATTAAATAAAGTTTAACTCGTTTGACACTTTTGACTTTGCCTGTAATTTCACCAGCTACATATTGTATTCTATTAGTTCCCACAAAACAATATGTATGTTGTGTTCCCATATTCTACTCTTTTTTTCTTCAAAGTGTTTTTTTTTCCCCTCCAAGCAAGTTGTCATGGAAAGTTTGACTTTCTAACTTCACCTTTCATTCTCTTAACTAATTTTCATGTTAAATTAGAAAATATTAACTCTATTAAAAACTCAACCTAGGTGATAATATTATATGTGTATACGGTCAAAGTCATATGCCCCGGTGTAGAAGCTCGAGGTTCCGCACTAAGTCCAAGCCCGGGAAGGATCATGTTCGAAGCCGGTGGACCAGGCTCGAGCTCGAAGAAAGAGCGTACTGCTCGAAAACAGAAGTTCGAGGAATGTCGAGGCCAAGTGTGCTCGACCTTGAAATAATACCGTTATGGATTCGTACTAGAGCGAGCAAGATTCCTGCCACGTCCCTGAGATCATGGCGCAAATTCTGGAATAGGATCGCACAGTTCCGTACTAGGCGGTTAAGACAGTTGTAATAAGAATATTCCCTATTATAACTAGACATATTTCTTATTTAGGGTTCCCCTATTATAAAAAGGGAACCCCAATCATTGTAAGATCATCTTTAGTGAGAAAAGAATATACTCTCTAGTTTTTGCCTGCTATTCATCAGAATTGTCCCTTAGCTCAATTGTTCTTACTTTGATTCTCCTATTTAATTGTTCTTGCTGCCCTAAGCCACCTCGAGGTAGCCGTCTTGAGGTCACTGCTGCTAAGTAATGTTGGTTTGGTTCACTTATATATTTCATTTCAACTTCATATTTCTTGATTATTAATTGGTATTGAACCAAATCACACATCTTTAAAATCACAAATCAAATTTAATTTTACTCGTATTTTTTAGGTAAACAGTTTGGCGCCCACCGTGGGGCTAAAGATAACAGTGATTATTTCTTTACCAATTATTGTTACACACGTTATTTTCACACTTTTTCTTGTCAAGAATCTTTGATTTTCAGACGGCAACATGTCTAGCTCACAAAACACACTTGTTCATGACAACAAAGGTCTTGGTGAGAACAATAATGTAGGGGTCGTGTGTCATCGGCAAACCCTGGGGAAGTGCCAAATGTGGAACCAGTTAGTGTTGGTTCTCATATTGCTATAAACACTAACCTAGACACAGACCCTGAAGGGAGCATACTCAGGGATGCTCGACCGGGGGACCAAGGAACGCCAGGAGCAGGAGATGGAGGAGTTAGAATCCAAGTGATATTTGAGATGTTGTGGGCTTAGCAAATCATCATCGCTAAACTTTAAAGTCAGAATAAGACCCTGAGTGTAGCTGAACAAGAAACAATCGACGTGCTGAACCAATGCCAGAAGGAACAAATGGAGACAGCTTGGGGACTGGCCCCACCATTATGAATATGCCCGAAGAGCTCACCAAGAGGATCGAGTCCGGAGAAAATAAAATCAAGGATAACGACAAGAAAGTGTAGACTTATGACTCTCGCGTACAGATACTGGGGGTAACTTCAAATTATAAAAGTTCTAGATGCCAATAATTTCATATAAAAAGCATTCACTCAGAGTGCAGCCCCGATGCCTATTCTTAAGAAATTCCGCATGCCTGATATACCCAAATTTAATGGGACGACCAACCCTAAAGAACATATTATTTCATACACTTGTGGGATCAAAGAAAACGACCCGAGTGATGATGAAATCGATTCAGTATTGTTGAAAAAGAAGGGAGCTATGATTTGGTATCACAACTTAGCTCCTAACTCTATTGATTCATTTGCTATGCTAGCATACGCCTTCGTTAAAGCTCATGTCGGGGCTATAAAGGTGGCCACGAGAAAGTCGGATGCGTTCAAAATAAAACAAAAGGAATGACGAGGTGTTAAGGGATTTCGTGTCCAAGTTTCAGATGGAAAGAATGGAACTGTCGGTTTCCGATACAGGCCTTCATGCAAGGTTTTAATGAGTAAAGCTCAATTTATTTTTGACAACTAAAACTGAACTTGATCATATCCAGCTGTGACATGGTCAGATGTGCACAATCGTTACTAGTCAAAATCAGGGTTGAGGATGACCAATTAGGACCCCCTCGGGTTCAGTCCATCCTAACAGGTTTGTGGCAAAGCCACCGAGGGACACAAACAGGGTTTCAAGATCAAATAGGGAAAGGTATTAGTCATATACCGACCGAAGGAATAGGGGCCCAAGTCGTAACGTTCCATGGAGCACTCGGAGAAACGATCGAGGGTAAAGTTCTCAAGGACTCATGAATAAGAGTGGGTTTGATTAACATACCGACCCCACCAAGGCTCCCCAACTATTAGAGTAAAACATTAGCGTGGATGCATCAGGGATTGTGTCGGCTATTGGGAAACCAAAGATACCAAGTGGCCGAGGCCCATACAAATCGATGCCTTTAAAAAAAACACGAACTTGATGTGCAAGTACCACGGTAAGCACAGTCACATAACAGAAAGTTGTCGATAGCTAAAGGAAGAGGTGGCTTGATTGTTTAACAAGGGCCACCTTCAAGAATTTCTAAGTGATCGTGCTAAGAACCACTTCAAGGAGAGAGATGGAAAGAAAAACGAGCAAGAAGAATCACATGTAATCCACATGATCATAGAGGAGTAGATGTCCCCCAATGTCTTATACTCAGGTGCACCAAAGTATCGATCACAAGAGAAAAGTAGACTACGAAGCTACATTGGTGAGGACGTCCTGTCAGTCTGCGATGAGGAAGCAAAAAACATATCTCAACCTCACAACGACGCCCTGGTAATCTCTGTTGTTTAAAATAAAATTCAAGTTAAACGTGTTTTAGTAGATCTAGGTAGCTCGGCAAACATAATCAGATCGAGGGTCGTGGAACAACTTGGCCTGCAAGATCATATTGTATCCACATCCCGAATGTTAAATGGCTTCAACATGGCAAGCGAAACAATAAAGGAGATATTATCTTGCCAGTAAACGTAGCTGGGACCATACAAGACACCAGGTTCCATGTCATCGAAGGTGACATGAGGTAAAATGCAGTCCTCGAGAGACCATGGATACACAAAATGAGGGTAGTGCCTTCGACTCTCCACCAAATGATGAAATTCCCGATAGAAGAAGGAGTGAAAATAGTCCACGGAGAATAGCATGCTGCAAAAGAGATGTTTGCAATCGAGGAAGTGGTGTTGATACCAGAACCCTTAGCCTTGGAGAAATCGAGCTCTAGAGGTAAGCACGCGGCTAAGTGGCAATCATAGTTCCCAACCCCGACCGAACTAGAATAATAGGTAACGGAAGGCAAAGAAACAAACTTCCTTACTCCTCAGACCTTCATTGTTTCGGAGGAGTCCGATGCTACCAAGTCGACCGCTTAAGAGAAAGGTACACCTGGGAACAGGATTAGCCCCCGAACTCAAGAAAAAACTCATTTAGTTTCTTATTGATAACATGGATTGCATTGCTTGGTCCCATTTAGTTATGATATGGATTACGCCGGAAATCACCACACATAGGCTGAGCATCGATCCCACGATTACACCAGTAAAGCTAAAAGGGAGACATCAACCCGAGAAGCTATGTACCAACGTCCAGTTGACAAGATGCTCGAAAAATAAATAGGTAAAATAACGAAAGCCTATATTAATGATATGACTAGTTAAGCCCCTGTGCATAGTGGAAAATTTTAATTCATTTGCGGGAAACATTCAAAGTTTCGAGGCAATGTGACATGAAGCTTAACCTAGATAAATGTGCCTCCAAAGTTGGCTCGGGTATGTTTCTTGGCTTCATAGTGTCAAATCGGTGTATCAAAATCATCCCCCACCAGATCAAGGCTTTCGAAAAATACGATCATGGATAGTAAGATAAGACCGTACCAAGCCCTCAAAGTTGTTTCCAAAAGATCTTACAAATTCGGCACGATGGCGCACGATCTCGAAGACAAACCTTTTTACACAAAGGCCTTAGGTTTTAAAGCATACGTTGCACTCTTTTTCCCGTAGCTCGAATTGTGTCCCTAATGGGTTTTACCGGCAAGGTTTTTAATGAGGCAACAATTATGTTCTACCTAAGGAAAACTCAACAGAATTCAAGGATCTTTTTCAATCAACCTCGAATAATGGGGGCATTACCCTTAGAGATTGCATTTTTCAAGGAAAACCCTTCACACCTAAGAGGGCCTCAATAGGAAAATATTGTAATGGGCCAAATGGTTAGATGAACAGTGTCCATATAGAATAGTCGAGCCTCAATGGCCGAACATGTACGCATGTATTGAAGTACTTAAAGAAGCATTCTTTTTATATCAAAAACACTTTGCGTCTCGAATAAGTCTACTATTATACGAGCTCTACATTTATAACCCTATGGGAAATGGCTCAAGAGCCAAAGCATAAAACCACCCTTGAATACTCGGAGACTATCATTTGCAGTCGATGAATCCGAGTCACCAAACACTCAGACTCTTAAGACCTCAGAGAGGCATCCACCTAAAACAAAGGCTAAGGCCAATATACTCGGGGCCTAACTTTCCAAACAAGCTTGGAAAGTTACTGGGAAACAAGTCCAAGTGACATACCCGAAGGCTATGGTCATACTAAAGACTACGGTCATATAAAGGCTACAACTAAAATAATGCTGCTCGGAGATGTCCGACTTCCGCTATAAATTAAAGGCCTTCAAAAACTTTGTTAAAACTGGTTAAATTAGGCAACCCTTGGCAAAATCAAAATATAATGGGCTTCGATAAATTCAATACCCGAATAATTTAGTGGGCTTCCATAAATTCAGCCCTCAAATAATTTAAAGGCTTCAACAACATCAACCCTCGGGAAAACCTCAAGAGATATTCGATTATCAATACGAAACAAGGTCATAACACGTCGAACCTTCAATAAACCCAACGGATACAAAAACACATGCTAAGGCATAGTTAAATTTGCACTAAGACTTTTAGCAGAAATGAGGGAAAAATTATGTAGCCATTCTGGAGGCCCAATAAGCCTAACTTAAAGATCCTAAGGGCTAATCTAAACAGCCTAAGGGCCAATCTAAAGAGCCTAATGACCGATATATAAAATCTCAAGGGTCAACTTCTAAAGGCTTAAGGGCCAAAAACTTATAGTTCGAGAATCTGTTCTCACTTTACCCAGACTATAAGTCAGGATATCCCGAGCTCACATCAGATCAATTTAAATTTTGCAGGAGGATTATTATATCCACAAAGATCTCAGGGTTAACTATATCTCGAGTTCAAACCAATTCTTGGACCAATCACTCAAGTTATACAAACAAAGTATTCCATAAATAAAAACAGTATGAAATTCAACACAAGTCAAAGATAGGATAAAAATTTCCCGTTATATTTCCATAAGATGATTACAGAAGATATTTACACGAGGGACACTTGCATAAAAATAAAATGAAGAAACCTATCTTCATGGGCCACATCTTTGAGAGCCTTATCCTAGGGGACTTCATCTTCGTCTTCTCCACTCTCAGAGCCACTGGCTGAATCATCCTCATGAAGAAAGCAAAGTAGAAACTTCCTCTTCTAGGGTCTTCGCTTTCTCAATATTGGCTAAAAGACTGAAGCCACGAGAATGCACCCCCTCGAGGGGTTTCCTTAGGGACTATTGCCTAGCATGGTCTAGTGAACATTATAGCTTAACTTTGGTCACAATGGATATCTCCATGGCCTTGGTGTTAGCTACTTTGGCAACAAATCTGTACGAAGACATAATTGCCTCAGCGTTGGATATGGCCTTGGCCAATTCAGAAGTGGATTTAGCTTTAAGCTCCTCGATTTTGCGGCCTAAAGGGCTCTCCTCCTTCAAACTTTGAAAACGACATTCGAGTGAAGCCAGCTCTTCTCAAAGAGTTTCTTTCTCAGAGGTGAGACCGCCGATGATTTGCCTCCACCCCGAGGTCTCGGCCTTCTTCGCCTTAAGCTCCTTCTGAAGCTGCATCACCAATTCGCCCTTCATATGAAACTGCAAAGTTAAAAGTATTAATCAACAAAACAAACAAGTACATATACTACCTTTTCAACAAACTCGGCCCGTCCTTAGCAAGCCTACGTCAATTCAACTCGAAGATCGTTGATATCTACCACTTTCTTAACATAAAGGGTTTTGAGACTGTCCCTTTCTTCCAAAAGCTTTTTAAGCTCAGCCTCACATCGAGAAAGATTGGTTCGATACTTTGAAAATGCCCTTTTGTAGAGCACCACAACTTTCATAAAAAGGAGGGAAATATAGATTCAGAACAGCAAAAACAAAGGCGTAGGCATAAAAACAAAAAACTCACTTGTTTGATGAGTCGACGAGCCTCATTGAAAATAAAGGAAGCATTTGGGTCGGGGCCATCTTCAAGCCTTGCAAGGCATTCTCGAAAAATGTCATGCCCTTTGTGGCTCTCTTCCACTTCGAAAGACCTCATATTCAGAGCATCTCAAATTTGCATCTCGGAGAACTCGGAGCCAAGCAGTGAGTCATGCACAATGATTACCCCAAGTGATCCACTCGGGCATTCTCTTTTGTTAGAAGAGGCTCGGAATCGGGCCGTTCGGCCTTTCCCTCCAAATGTCCTTGTAGACGAGGTGTCTTTTTTCTGTACGATGGCTTGGGTCTTTATTTCAACTTCCCCAAAAGAATTCTTGGGTGCTAGAATAGGGCACATCAACCATCTCCGGCTCCACGCACTTCGAGACGTCAGTGTTTCCTCTTTCACATGCTACCGGCAGGCGTTCGTCATCTTCTGTCCTCCAGATCCCGAAGGCGTTGGGATATTCCAGAGATAAGTCCGTCTTATTAGCCTTGGACCTTCGTGCCACGCTCTTCTTAGGCCTCAGGGGATTATTTGATGACTCTCTTTTTCTTTTTCTTTCTTTTGAAGATTACAGAATCTCTTCTCCATTGGTCGGGGCCGGCTGCATAGCAATGGTGTCTCCAAAACCTACACAAAACCGAAATATATATCTCGCGGGAGAAGTACAAGAAAATAAATAAGGTAACTCACCATGGTTTTTTTCCTCCCATCAACCCTTGACCAAATCTCGCCAGCAAAGCTCCGAATAAGAGGAAGTGGAAGCAAACTTTAGAACCTAACCTACGATGTCTGGGACCCCACCAGGAAACCAAGCAATGGCTTCACCATCGGAAAGGTGTTAGACCACGAAAAAATTTTAAAGCTAAGAAAGAGAAGAGAAAGCAGGGTATAAACCTGTCATACGCTTACGTTTCATATTCCACTCATCGGGGAATGACATCCAATCAGCAGAAATCAGGTTGGAGGTCCTGACTCGAACAAACCGGCTCATCCACCCTTGGTATTTGTCCTCATATAGAAGAGAGATTTCCAGAATCAGTGTTGGAATTTTATCAAGCCACCTTTATAAAGTGAGGGACTGTACAATCTGATCTGATGTTCGGGGGTGAAACACATACCCTCGACTTGGGTTGAAAAGGATCTGATCAACAAAATGATTCACTAAAATGAAGGGTAGATTTGGCCAAGCATCACTAGGTATCATTGGTAAAATTCAAGAATAACTAGATATATGGGACCCTAACCCAGAATTGCAGGACCTATCATGAATAGGTAGGTGTATACACTCAAGTACCCCACTTTATATGTAGTGATGTCCTCCTCGGAGGAAGGGATCACTACTTATTTGTTCTCTCACTCGCATTCCTCATTGGCTTGCGCAAGCTCATTATCGGTTATCAAGCAAACATATCGAGACATGGGCTCGCATCGACCTGGCGTCGACATAGGCTTCTCGGTTTTGAAATTGGACGTTATATCACATGGTGCAAGGATACACTCTTTAATACGACGGGGCACTACTAGTTTGCTTTTGGTTGGTCGTAAAGATGAAGAGGCCTTTTCTTTCTATGTAACTGGCTTAGAGATTTTAGCCATCATGACACGAAAATTCAAAGAAAATGGAAAGTTTTAATAGTGAGATAGAAGAGGAGGAGGAATTCAGAGAAATTGAAAGAGCTAATAAATCTTTGAGAACAATATGAGAATAATGTTTGCAAGGTTATGAAGTTTATCCATTTATAGAGTTCACTTAATCGTACTTTGGAAGCCAAACGGCCCACCATCAACCACTTCCAATCAATGACTTTGGAAACTGCATGAAAATCAACCTTTTTTTAGTCACTTTCAATTAATGACGTCACGAGATTGGCATCAGAATTGAGGCGTTGAAGATCAATTTGTTTTTTATCAATCTATTTTGAGTTCGAGCAAAGTGTTCACTAATTTACTAAGCCTAAGGGCTACCTGAGTTGGAGAAATTTCTCACATGGGGACTACAAAAAAGCCTAAGGGCTAACTTTATTTCACGATTCGAGATAGTACTCGCTTGACTACTAAGCCAAATGACTATCCAAGTTCAAAGGAAGTTCTCACTCGTTGATCGTCTACGGAGCCTAAGGGATAAATTTATTTTGAATTCAAGACCTTGCTCTCACATAACTCAGACTCAGAAATCCCAATGTTCCGAGTTCACATCGAATCAATTTAAGCTCAGCTCAAGGACTAATGAAAGTCTTAAGGGATATTATGTTGGTTGACTAAAAACCTAAGGGTTTATTACGTTTCGAGTCTGGTGTTTGGACTGGTCGTTAAAATTATACAATCACATTTTTCACAAGCAAAGACATAACGGAATTCAACATGAGCCAAAAGGAAGACAAAGGTTTCCTTTTATATTTCCGCGATATGGTTACAAAATATAACTGCAACACTCACGAAGGGAAATTACACAAAATCAAAGAAGCAAAAACAAAAGCCAAAAACCTAATCTATTTTTAAGGCCATGTTCTCGAGAGAATCATCTTCGAAAGCCTCCTTCTCGGGGACCCTGTTTTGACTGTTGAGAATATCTTTGTACCCAAAGAGATTTGAGGCAAAAAGTCTTCAATAAATGTAACTATATTTCTAGTAGCGGAGATTGAACATTCTATTAATATTTTGGACTGAAATCCGTTAAAAAAGAGTAGCAAAAGATAAGACCAGAAGGGAAGACCAGAAGATGTAGCTTCGCCTTCTATCATAAGTAAAATCAAAAGGGTTGCAAGATGCACGAGCACTGATCCAAGAATGTTTATCCTTGTGACATTGTTCCGGGATGGGATGCAAAAGTTAGTAGATAATAGTTCCACCTCATTCCATGGAGAGAAAAAGGAATGAAGTGCTACACCAGGTTGAAGTAAAGAGAGTGAGCAGTAGTGTAAAGTTCGCATATTTTCTGATGCGAGAAGGATTCGGCGCCCTCCACACGTTGTTTCGAATCAAAGCTTTAAAAAGGGAAACCTGGCATAAATGGGAAAGTTTCTCCAATATGACAATGTATTTGCAGGTTCGAACCATGGAAATAGGCGATTAAAGAAGGAAGCAAAGAAGGGAGAAGACCAAAAGAAGATAAAAGATGAAAAAAGCACAGTTTTTTGCTCAACAGGATAGCCTCCTATTTGTAGAAAGATCGCGACGGATCAGCGGTGCAAGTGTCCGGCCAACACTAACACACATTTGATGTTTTGGGGAAGAGCGCCGACATGACATTTTTTGATATTTTAATGCACCTACTTCACGGGCGTGACATCACCTTGAGAAGCTCGGGGAAGTCTAGGTGAAAATTGTTTCTTATCATCTTATTTTAAGAAATGCAGGGACTATCTGTATACAGTCAAAGTCATATGCCCCCGGTGTAGAAGCTCGAGGTTTTACTCTTGGTCCAAGTTCAGTACGGGTCAATTTCGAAGCTGGTGGACTAGGATCGAGCTCAAAGAAAGAGTGTAATGCCTGGGAATAGAAGTTCGAGGAATGCCGAGGCCAAGTGTGCTCAACCTTGAAACAATACGGTTATGGATTTGTATTAGAGCGAGCAAGATTCATGCCACGTCCCTGTGAGCACGTGATTTTTGCCCTAAGCAAATAAATTCCAATATAAATATACAAATAAATACAAAAAATAGTTTTTGGTGTGCAATTATGTGTTTTAATTGAAATACTTATGTGTTTGTTTTAAAATAAGTTTGAAATTAAAACTACAAAAAAGAATCAACTACAAAATAGCACAAAAATATGAAAAATTAGGGAAAATCAACAAAAACTACAAAAATATCGGAAAAACAAAAGAAAATGGCAAAAATATCATAAAATACCAGAAAAATCAGGAAAAATAGGAAATAAAAGAAGTATAACAATTGAAAATAATTACAAAAAGAGAAAAATGAAATACAAAAGAAAATACCAAGGGAATAATTAAAATACAAGAAAAATACAAAATGTAATAATTTGGGCTGAAGTATAAAATACATAGGCCCAAATATGTATAAAGGCCCAAGAGACCAGCCGGCCAGTCTAAGCTTTAAACCAAACGATGATGTACAGGGCCAATCAATCTTCACCGTTGATAAAATTAATCCAACGGATCACAAAAGGCGGCTCAATTGAAAACCAAACAACGCCGCATAGAAAGTTAATCTTGGCCGTCCAAGGGAATGATCAGACGGATGGTTTTGAATCTCGTAAAGAACTAAACGACGCAGTATAATGAACTAATCCTGGTCGTCCATGTTTGAGCATCTAACGGATTTAAAGAGACCTTTCATTAATGGAACGACAGCGTTTTAAATAAGAAATCTTGGCCATTGATCTCAGTTGATCGAAAGGCGAGGATCACACAACATCAAAGGGGTATATAAGTGCCAATCTCTCATTCATTACATACACATATACACATATTACAGACCCCTGAAACCCTAGCCGCCCTTCTTCATCTTTTTCATCCTTAGTCTCTCATGGAGACTGGCCGGGTTGGCCTTGAGCCACCGCCGTCTCCGGCTCAAAGAACCACTCAACACCTTATCCCCAACTCACATACACCATAACTACCATAAAACCCCAGAAAACCAAAAAAACCCCTTCTTTCTTGAAAATCCGGTCGTCGGAACCCTAGCCGGCGACCTCAAATCTATGAACCAGGCTTCAAGCTTTACACCATAAGACCACCTCGAAGAGACCTTTCACCTCATCTAGGTGGCTGGTCTCGAATCTAGCCAAAATTGTTCGAATATAGCAAAAAAGCTCGCCGGAACCCTACTCCGGCGAGCACCCAAAACAAACCCTACCACCAAAACCTCTCAAACAACCAACAAACCACCCCTTACCCACCAAAACTCCAAAAAGAAGCTCCATCGGGAAAATCTAAAATTCATAGGACTTTAAGTCTTCAAAAACTTCTGAGGTCTAGAAATAAAGAAAGAAAGAAAAGAAGAAATAAAGAAGAAGAAAAGAAAGAAAGAAAAGAAAGAAAGAGAAGAAAAGAAAAGAAAATCCTGGAAAGCTAAGTTCTTACTACCTATCTTCTTTCTCTTTGTCTGTTTGCCTTCTAAAAATATTCTTGTTGATTTGTTCTTGATGTTCTTATTAGCCTTTGTTCTTTGCATGCTTGAGATATATCACTGTTCATTACACATGCCTAGTCTGTTATAGCATTTTTAGGGTTTTTAATTACTATTACACATGAATCATGGTTAAATAGGCTTGTTTATGCGTTTTGTTCATCATGCCTTATCTGAAATTAAACTTTGATTTATTGAGATTCAACCATTATCAAAATTTCTCTCTGAGTTCTAATTGATTGGAAATTAATTTTACGATTAAGGCTATGTGTACAATATAACATGAATTGGCTATATTTGTAATCTGATTCATCTGTTAGACCATTCTAAACTCTGTGATGCTTTTATGATTTTTGTTATAGCTGTAAAGATCTAGGGTTAGTTCTGAAAGCCAAAACATATATGGCTATTTCTGTAATGATTAAGTCCGTTTGTTAAAATAGCCATCCTTGATATGAATTGGTTATGCTGTTAGTTGGTTAATTTTGCAAACTTATCTCTGATTAGTGACTTGGTTACATTTTAAATAAGATTGGGTCTGTTAAAATGGGGTTAAATTTGAAAGGGATTTGAGGTTTAAATCTGGCTAAGTCTTAAATAGTTATAAATATTGTCTATTAGTTAAATGAGCCTTAACCCTAATCTACCAAGACCTTAGTAGGTCGGGTAAATAAGGAAAAATAATAAGGGTATAATAGGGAACAATAAATGACATTATTGAGGATTTAATAGAGACTATAGGGTTAGAAAGTACTTTATCGCCTAGTATTCTTGAGATTAACTACCAGATAAAGAGTAAAACAGGCATAATAAAAAGGCAGTATTGAAATTAAACTTAGAAAGTGAGGGTAACCTAGTAAAATACCCCCAATAGAACATAAAAGAATTACCTAGAACCTTCCAGCAAGGGCTGGAAGGCATCTCGACATACAATTCAGGGAATTAACCTGTAAATAATTGAAAAATAAGGGGAGGAGATTAGAAATAACTTATTTGAATTTCCCCCTCAAATTTCACCCCAAATCAGTCTATAAATAGGTTTTTAGTAAGCCTAAAAAAGGGGTTGGATATTCTGCATTCTAAAAAAAAGGGTTCTAAGTTTTACATTCTAAAAAGGGGGTTGAACATTTCTGTGAGTAAGAAACTAAAGCAAAAATTTGAAAATTTGAAAAAGTTCTAGGTTCTAGATTCTACAACTAGTCCAGCTCTGAAATTCTAGTTGACTTCTTTGGGTATTAACCTGGAGTTCCTGTTAGAGTCTATTGTTCTTCAATTCTGCTGGATTTCGCTTGAGCTCTTCGATTCTACTTGTTGATTTGCTGGACTGCTGAATTTGGAATTCTATTTGCTACTCTATTTGTTGCTCTGTCTGTTGCTCTGTTTGCTGCTCTATTGCTGCTACTTTGCTAACTATTATTCATCCTCAACCTAGACTCATAGACTATTTTTGGTGAATCGGGTACCCTCTCATTTCTGGAGATGTAATTGCATATTGACTGAAGAAATGGAAACCATATGATGCTGTTTGGATGATTCTACTTTTGTTTTCCTTTTAGCTTAATAGTTATTATATTTTAGAATCCCTGTAATTCATTAGGATGTTTGTAATAATTAATACTTGTATGAAGTCGAAACAAAATAAGTAGATAGCATAGTAGTAATATATAAGTAAAAACAGCTATCATTTAATCTTAGGTTGAAACAGGTTAACACATGAATATAATTCGCCTAGTGAAGCTGGTATAACATATGATATGGTAATCAACTACTTTCGCTAATTAGGATCTGATGATTAGTCCATAGAAGGAAATAAGTAAATAAGTCAAAACTGTTTTGTTATTAAGTCATTTAACAATAACATAAGTTAGAATTCTGTAATCAATATAATCCAAGCCTGTTCAGTTAATATCAAAACCAATGCTTAGTAATTTGAAATAAAGGTATTAGTACTTAATTCTTGTTAGTGTTTAGTCAGTTATTAGAATTTGTAGTTGGTATCAATTGACATGTAATCTGAAGCTTTATGAAATAAAAATAAAATTTATTGGTTTATTATGTTGTTTAATGAATTTTTGTTAAAATTTTATGAAACTTCAAGTCTGTTCTACATTTTATCCGTTTGTTCTGGGCCTGATCGAAAACACAGGCCCAGATTCAATTCAATTCGCTTATGGATATCTAAATACTGATACTTGTATGTACTGGGTTTCAGAAGCCCAGTTACGCATAATGGACTATTAATACAGTACAGAAGTCCAGGCCTGGTAATAAATAGTTGGACTGGACATAATAACAACAAATTCAGAAAATACCAAAAAAAACTATATTCTAATTAGGAGAAAAAACATAAATAGCAAACGTAGTATATGATAGGTTTGGACTTATAAAATAAAAGGAGGAGCCTCGTATAAAATGAAAGTCACGCGGGGCCCCCATATGAATTTTAATAAGAATGTTAGATTCGGGAAGACCGTTAGCGAATTTTATGGTCTTTACTAAAGATATTAAGGCGTAGACATTATAGGTATGACCAAAATATACATTCCTAAATATGAGTGCACATTTATGTGACTCAAATCTCAAATCCCGGCGAAGCTGAAACGTATTAAAGTCGCAGGTGTACTGGTTGTGGTGTGATTCGAAATGCGTTTTTGCGACGTCGCAAGTCGTTAAAAATAGCAAAATGGGACATTCACATTTGCAAAAGCATATAAAGAAGTCAAATAAGTCAAAAACAACAGTTGAGCGACCGTGCTAAAACCACGGAATTCGGAAGTGCCTTACACCTTCTCCCGGTTAACAGAATTCCTTATCTGGATTTTTAGTTTTGCGGACTGTAAAAATAGAGTCATATTTCCTCGGATTCGAGATTAAATCGGTGCCTTGGGACACCATTATCTTCCCATGTGGTGACTCTGAAATCTAAATAAATCCCGTTCCGATTGTCCTTAATTAAAGTGGAAAAACTCCTTCCCTGTTGTTATTATTATATCCTATCTCGGGGTGTATTAGTAATTAACGGGGTATACTTTATTCTTCGGAAAACGTAGTAAAAAAGGGATGTGTGACAGCTCTGGCGACTCTGCTGGGGATAAGCAACCTAGAACTTCGGTTTAGGGTTTAAGAATTCGAGCTCGATTAAATTGTCGTTCTTGATATTATTTGATTTCATTATATGCTTTGATCAATGTGCTACATGTTTACCTCTTTGATATTACGTGAACTGTATATATAAAATTGTGCCAAAAACCCTTCTCTTCTCACCTTTGGGGATGTGCTTACTGGTTGAGACTCCCCTTTCTGTTAGTGTCATACCCTAAATAAGAAATATAGGCCGAATAAGTTACAAAGCCGGACGACCCCGCGGGTCCCCGGTACGTAGCCCCCTCCTCGATCCGAGTTGTCCACTCGGGTACATGGTCTAGCACCATGAAAATATCAGGATATTAAGCCTAGATTTAGGATGATTATTTGCATCATATCTGACTTAGGGGACTCAACACAGGGGTTGGGTCCGTCTAGGACAAGTGACCCGGGAATCAAAGACAGAGCATATTATATATTGCATTTATTTGTCCTGAATTATTATGCGGATCGACTAAATTCCTGAAAAACAAAAAGAAAGAGAATTTTATAATAGATCAAAATATTGACGAAACGCTGTCGAGAATTTGAAAAGAAAGTTTGAAAAATAGGTGAAACAATTTTGTTGAAATAATTGGTCACAAAATAATATGACCGAACTACGCAGGTTTGATTCTCACCACTAGGCGAGATACGTAGGCAACACTCATCAGGTCCAACCACCCCTTTTAAAAAAATAACCAAAAAATATCGAGTTTTAGTTTTCAATAAATCAAAGTGACACTATTTTGCAAATAGCCGAATGTTCCGAAAGGCTGTTTGTGGAAAAATGGCCACTTTGAATCTTTTCTTTTTCTTTTTGAATAATAGCCTTAAAATATTCCATGTGAAAATGTTGAAAGGCCGTAGCCTCAAAATCAAGATTGAGTTACCACCCCTTTTCAAAAATTACCAAAAAAAAATGTCGAATCAAAGTGACGTTGTTTTTTAAAATAGCCGAATGTTTCGTAGAGACGCCGGAAGGCTGTTTTTGCAAAAATGGCCATTTGAAGTCATTTCTTTTCCTTTTTAAAATAATAGCCTTGAAGTTTTCAAATATGGAAAGGCTAATTCTTTCAAATGAAAAATTCTCTTTGAAAAATATTTTCCTTTTGAATAAAATAGCCTTTATTAAATATGCAGGATGAGCACAATACAAAATGAACCCTTTGCACAAATGAACAAAATCCCTTTGGAGTTGTGGTTATGGTGGAACGATCTAGGCCAAGAGGGACAGGTTTGGGTCAACAGATATCTGAAAGATCTTACTGGGTTGATGGACATAATACCTCGGAGTGATATTATTCGGGCTCTCGTTGCTTGCTGGGATCTGCACATAATGTGCTCCACTTCTCAGATTTTGAGCTCACTCCGACACTAGAAGAGGTTGCTTATTACATCGGGAAAGGAGAGGTTCCTCTAAAGGACAAATATCCGGTGGCTCCGAGGGAAATTACAGTGCATAGATTCCTCGATTCCCTAAAGATCGCCAGAAACGTTCACAATGAAGACTTGGCTCACGGGTTTTGTATTATGAGTTTCATCTACCGTAGATATGGTCATATTGGGGGATTTATGTAAGGCCCCGTAAAATTTTTGTGCATAAAACCTAGTAAATGTGGTGTCATGGTCCGAATAATGTGTTAGGAATGCGTAGAATTCTTCGCGGCGAGCAAGCTCGCCGCGGTTCGGACCCTCGGTAGTGATTTAAGTTTCAAAAATGTAGAGAATTAATTTTTCCGAAAAGTGTCAAATATGCGGTCAAGAATGCGACCGCAAACCTGACATGCGGACCGCATTCTTGCCGCAAATCGTTCCAGAGAGTTGCCCAAAATCGTGTCAGAAGTGCGGTCGATATGCGATCGCATGTCAAATGTGCGGTGCACTTTTGCGACCGCAGAATCAACATGCGGTCCGCATAGTGACCGCATTCCTTAACAGAACCCGCATAACTTTGAGGCCATTTTTGCGGTCACTTTGCGGACCGCATGTGGATTCTGCGGTCGCATAGTGACCGCATATTTGACCCCGGCCCAGATTTTTGTAACATTTTGACCCGATCTCTTCTTTAATATAACACCTTTCTTCTTCATTTTATCATATAACCTCACCAAAATTAGAGAGAGAAGAGAGGGTTTTTAGAGAGAGAAATCTTTCATCTTCAAAGATTGTTCCAACTATTTAATTCCAAGGGATCCTAGGGCAAGGATTCAACTTCCCCAATATTTTCAAGGTAAAAACCCTAACTATTTTCTTTGATTTTCAGTTTTAATTGGGTAAAGAGAGGTTTGCATATAATAGCTTTTAAAAATAGAATTTTTACACTCATGCATGATTATTGAACTTGATTTCTAGTAAAAGAAGTGAGTAGAAGTAAGAGTCTTCAAGAACAAGGTTGGCAAGAGTAAGATAGCTTGGGTAAGCATAAAGTAGGAAGTTAACGGAAGAAAACTCATCACCAGGTATGTATGGCTAATTTTGATTCTTGTGAAATCGCCTATATGTGTGAAGTTTGTTTGTTTCGTGTTAAATTGACAAATTGTGTGAAATTCTTGATGTTGTTGTTGGATATTCAAAGTTTGTTGTTGAGCTATGAGTGATGTAAAATGAGAGTTTAATTTGGCAATAGAATTGTGAATAATGACTATGATGGCCTATATGGCACCTTGTGGAAAACAAACGAAACACTTGAGAATTGGTTTATCGTGGAAAGAGATGAAACACTTGAATTGTGGAAATATTGTAACATGGTTGTGATATTGAATTGAGAAGAAATTGAGAACATGAACCAATGTGTAAGTTGCTTATTTGAACTTGTTGAAATTGTGTGTAGTACTTATCTGCTGTTTGAAATTGTTGTGTTTTCAACTGTAAGGCGGGGTCGTGTTGCGCGCCGCAACGTGGTGAAATAAGGTGTGGGTTGGGGTGATAAGGGTGGCCGAGGTAATAAGGGTGGTCAGGGGCAATAAGGATGGAAAGCGATCGAAATCGCTATTGAAAATTGATACATAAATCAATAATGTGAAATTGTGAAAGGAGACGGCAGGAGAGTTTGCAACCTGTGGGGCACTGATTGCCCCTTTGTTTGACTACTTGTGTTTTACGTGATTGATTGGTTATTGTTAAATTGGTTGATCGTGGAAAGTGCTTTGTGTGAGAATTATTTGAAATGAGGAAAATGTGGAAACATGGTTGGTTGGCTTAATTGGATTGTTGATGTAATTTAATGGCTTGAGTTTACTTGGGACAAAGTTTGTCGATACATACCAGTACAATTCAAGTGTACTGACGTCCCTTTTGCCGGGCGCTACATTCGTGTCATGATTGTAGGTGGATCAGTAGCAGGCACTTCAGCTCATCGGCAGTAGTATCCTTCTCCTTCCACTGCCCGTTTTGGTGAGCCCCTTTCTTCCTCGGGGCCTTGTGTGGTTCTTGCCACTTCGGTTTAGATTTTCATTTTGGTTTGTAAGGTATAGCTGGAGCCTTGTTACCGGCAAGTATTGTATTTCCCTTTTGTATCCTAGAGGCTCTGTAGACATGTAAACTGTGGGACTCCAGTCTTATATATATATCGTGTTATGTCGGGCATTGTAAAAAAATCGAAATCTAGTTAATGAATCACTCGTATCGTTTTATTTGTTTAATGTGAAATCAATTATGATTAGAAATATATTTGGTTAATGAGAAACAATCATCACAGGGGTAACGCGTGGGAATGAAAGGCACCCAGGTCCGCTTGACTGGGGTAACCCGGTCAGGCGCCGGTCATGTTCCTCGATTTGGGGCGTGACAATTTAACGACCCAACGAACAAACTCTGCTGTAAATCTAACCGAGTTAAGTGGGAGTAATATAGGCGATTCGCCTTTATGGTGGCCTTTTTGGGATTGATCATATTCCCGAGGAAAGATGGAAATATTGATATAAGAGTCGCCGGAATTGCCAGTACCCTCCTTGTGCAAGACAATAGAACACTGGCACCGATAATAGTGGCTGATATCTTTCGTGCCCTCACATCTTATAAAGCAGGATATGACTTCTTCGAGGGATGCAATTTACTTCTCCAGATGTGGATGATAGAACATTGGTGCCGTCACCCTCAGTTCTCGAGCTACGGATCGTCTGAAAAGACATGCATTGAAGAGTTTTATTTGAGAACGAAAGAAGTTATGTTGCCAGAAGGATCAGAAGGTTGGATCACATACTTGCGATCGTTGACTGCTACCCAAATTGATTGGGCATACGGATGGTTGCCCCTCAACGAGGTGATATACATGCCGACAGAATGGTCGCATTTTCTGATAATGGGTCTTAAAAGCATCCAGCCTTATGCGCCATATCGGGTATTAAGGCAACTCGAGAGATATCAGGTCATACCAAAAGATGGGGCCCTCAGCCTGCAAGCCATAGAAATCAGCCCTAACGGGCAATTCCCGGAAGCAAAGATTCGGCAGATCTGGAATGAATGCCAATGCCCAAGAATAGACACTTGTGTGGGAAAACGAGCTCGAGGAGAAGTATCACCAGGGTATGCCGCATGGTATTGCCGGGATATTAAGCATGAGAGACCGATGAAGAGGCCTCACATTCAAGAGTTGGTCGAGCAGTCTAATGAATAAAAAGATTGGATGGCCAAAGAAAATGAGTACCGAGCTAGAATCAGCTTGTTGGAGAAACAATTCCAAGACCTCAAATTCGAAAGCAGCTTACAGGCGGCAGCCGATGAGGGTGAAAAGAAACAGTTGAGGAAAGAGAATGAAATCTTGAAGGCTCAAATTGCAAAGATGAAAATAACAGCCGAAACCCCAGTTCGACTTGCCCGAGATGAAAAGCTAATTGAAAATTTTCGGCGCAAAGTGAACGACTATAGCTTTGATCTAGATAAAAATGAGAAGGAATTAGTCGGGGTTCGGAAACAACTAGCCAGGAATGCTGAAGAAAGAGTGCGAATGGTGCAGCGGTTACAAGATGAACATAATGTTGAGGTAGCCCGATTGAGGAAAAAGATCATTACAGCCGAAGTCAAAAGTAACAAACAAGCCAAAGAGTTTGAAGTAGAGAGAGAACATTGCTACATGGATATGGCTAGGTTAGAATTGGAGCTATAACAACTATAAAAGAAGAACCAATAAACCTTAGATGCTCGTGCCGAACAGATTGGTAGGTTGCTTCAAGAAAAATGGGTCATCAGGGAAAGAATTGTCAACATTGCTCAGTACATCACAAGGAAATGCCAACTATACGCAGGTATGTCTCAGTCAACATTCACATCAGCAGTAATATTCTTTGTAAAGAAAGTAATGATCGACCTGGACAAACTCCAAAGTGGATTAGCAAATAGGCCGCGGCAAGACCGAACGACGTCTCGCGGGCACTAGGAGATTTAATGTATTCATAGGGCATGCATTTTTGTATTTGTATTTTCTTTCTGCATTTGTAGTACAACATCATTTGTAACCGAAGTTTGAATATCAATGAAAATTCAAAAGAAGTTGCCATTATTTTTCTCTTTTTTATATGCAAATTGCTTGAGCGATAGGCAAATATATAGGAACAAAAAAAGAAGAAAAGAAAAAGAGAAAAGAAAAAGGAAAAGAAGAAAAGAAATAAAAAGAAAGCAATGAATTTAAGAAAAACAAAAATGAAAAGAAAGCCGGTGGTTCAAAGAAGAATAATGCTGGAATGATGCATAATGACTAGACAAAAGTTGTGATTTTAGAACGTGTGATGTTTATCCCTTATGATCTAACTATTAACAAGTTTTGTTGTTGATGAGTATCAGATTTACAGTTGGCAACTGGCATTCTGGCATATCACAGCTACAACACACGTTCTAAAGTCATGACCAAAGCGGTAACTCAGGAAATCGAGCCTACTATTATGGATCCGGTACAAGAGGAAGAAGTTATGGACGTAGCTAGTATGAAAGAAGAGATGTACAAATTAAAATAGCAAATGTCAGAGATGTACCAGGCCTGGTCGAGGGGTCAACCCTTGCCTTCCTACCCATCCAACCCAGCATACATTCCGCCTCCGAACCCAAATCCTGAACCACCCACTATGAATTCATCCTCCACATATCCAACTTACCCGCATTATTATGCTACAACATCACAGGTATCGCCACCTTTGTCTAAACAAACTCCATCACCACCACCTCAGGTCGCTCCAATATATGTGGCACCGCCACCAACTGCTTTACACAAATCTTCTAGCGAACCTTGTGTTCCATGTTCAGGATACCCATTACTACCCGCCAAAGCCCACTTTCGGGCAACATGATTCTTACACCCCGCTCATAGACATGACGGAGGAGGAGAAACCTGCTAGAAACCCGAAATAGGAGGAGATGGCCCGTAAGATGAAAAGTCTTGAGCAGTCATTTTGTAACATGCAAGGGCTGGGAGACCAAGTAAGTGTTGCGTACAAAGACCTATGTTTATTTCCTAAGGTACAGCTACCTACCGGGTTTAAGTTGCCCAAGTTTGATATGTATGATGGTCACGGAGATCTAGTAGCCCATTTGAGGGGTTATTGCAGTAAAATGAGTGGAGCATGAGGAAGGTATGAGTTACTCATGGCTTATTTCAGTCGACAAGATCATACCCGATGGTTCATTTGGGATGACTTAGCCCAATCATTTGCAAACCATTTCCAATGCAATCTAGAAATTATCCCTGACAGGTTGTCGTTGACTAAGATGTAGAAGAAACCCGGAGAAAGCTTTCGGGAATATGGATTCAGGTGGAGGGAACAGGCTGCACGTGTAGACCCGCCAATGAAAGAGGGAGAAATGGTGGACTGCTTCTTACAGGCTTTGGAGCCGACATACTATGGCCACTTAGTGTTTGCAATTGGAAAAACCTTTAACGAGGTAGTAAAGATGGGAAGCTTTGTGGAAGAAGGGTTAAAGACGAATAAGATTATGAGCTACTCAGCCATCAAGGCTACAAACCAAGCAATACAGACTGGAACCGGAGGGTCGATTGGCAAGAAGAAAAAGGAAAAAGTTGCGGTCATTGAAGGTAGATCATGGTACCGGGGCCCCAACCCATATCATCATCAACCTCGCCCATACCAACCATATCCACCGGCACCATATAATCCACCTCCACCATATTAACCTCCAACCAATCCACAGTTTTCTATCCAACATGCTCAACCTTATCCACCGCCTCCACATTCATGGCGTACCCCAGCTCCACAAAATGTCTACCACACACAAAATGCCTATCCACCTTCAAAAACCTACAGAAATCCAAATCGACCTAACTTCTATCCAGATCCAGAAGTAAAAGGTGATAGGGCTCAAAGGAAGAGAACATTCACTCCTTTAGGGGAATCATATACCAGTCTTTTTCACCGTTTGAGAGAACTAGGGATGTTGAGCCCTATTGAACCAAAAATTCCCAACCCCCCACCTAGAAATCTAGACCAATCTGCCTGTTGTGAGTACTGTTCCAGGGCACCAATCTGCCTGTTGTGAGTATTGATACAAGGAGAATTGAGGTGCAAGCTCCGGAAACTCCCAATATTACACAGAATCCTTTTCCAGCCCATTATGAGACGCATATGATAGAGTTAGAGCAGGGAGAGAGCTGTAGAAAACCTTCTCAGTCAGTGATGATGATTAAAGCGAACAACAAGGTGGAGGGGGAAGTTGAAAAGGAGAAAGTGTCAATTGAATTACCAACAAAACAGCCATCAATGATTGAGGCCGTGAAAGTAGTAGTACCTGGAGTAAAACCTTTGCTGACTGTGAAGTGAGCTTATGTAGAGCCGGTGGTTATCAAACCAGTTGTGCAGATGCTAGTCGTGAATATTAGGGCTATACCGTGGAATTATGATAAGGTGACAGTGATGTATAAAGGGAAGGAAGTTAAAGGAGAAATTTATGAAACTCATGGTTTAACTCGCTCAAGGCGATGCTTTGCCCTGGAATAACTGAGAAAGACAAAAGTAGTGAATGAAAATCCGGCTCATGTAAAGAAGGTAGTTACTGAGGAGGAAGCTGAAGAATTATTGAAGAAGATGAAAGCTCAAGACTAGTCTATAGTTGGGCAATTGAGAAAGACGCCCGCGCAGATTTTGTTGGTATCCCTACTAATTCATTCTAATGAACATAGAAAGGCGTTAATATAGATTTTAAATGAAGCCCATGTGCCGGAGAAGATTTCAGTATGTCATCTGGAGAAAATCACGAACAAGATCTTTGAGACAAATAAGATAACATTTTCAGATAGTGAGTTGCCATTGGAAGGAACGAAGCATAATAAAGCACTATACCTCACGGTTAAATGTGAAGAATTTGTAGCAACCCGTGTTTTGGCGGACAACGGGTCAAGTGCCAATATCTGCCCACTATCAACCTTGGGGAAGTTGAAGGTCAATCATGAGAGAATTCATCAGAACAGTTTATGTGTAAGGGGTTTTGATGGAGGAGGAAAGAACACTGTAGGAGATATCATATTAGAACTTACCATCGGACCGGTGGATTGGAGTTTCAGGTGCTGGATGTCGTTGTATTATACAACCTTTTGTTAGGACGTCCGTGGATCCACGCTGTGAAACGCAGTACCATCCTCTTTGCATCAAATGGTAAAATTTGAGTGGGAGCAGCAAGAGATAATAGTGCACAGGAGACGATGTTTGCAATGCTATTACACCATTTGAGGAAGCTGAAGGAGATAAAGGTCTGTGAGTGTACCAAGTAATGGACACTATGGTCGTGAACAAAATATCTGAGGGAGAAAACATGTCAGTACCCATGGTGGCCCGTGCAGCAGTGATGGTCGCAAGGGAGATGATAAAAAATGGTTTTTTCTCTAGGAAAGGGCTTAGGAGTGACCTTGCAAAGAATAACACAGCCGATCCACCTTCCGGGCAATACTGATACTTTTGGCTTGGGTTTCAATCCAACTATTGCTGATATCTAGAGAGCTAAGAAATTGAAGAAGAAAGGGTGGTCCCTCCCAAAACCTATCCCAAAATTATCCAACTCCTTTGTCAGGCCTGGTACATAGAGACGTCTGGCGACTGTTATGCCAAACTGTGCTGAGAAAAACCAGATGAAGAGCTTCTAGCAAGATTTGAGAGTATATTTGAAGATGTGAATATGTTGGAGACGGGTGAAGGAACAAGCAAAATGGATGTTAAATTCGTGGGATCCCACACTATGCTAAATAACTGGGAAGCTACTCCTCTTCCGATCAGGAGGGAGTTGTGGTAGTTAGCTTTTAATATTTCATTCCCCAAAATTATCTTGTTTTAAAATTGTAATCCCACATCCCGTCAAATCAAATGTATCCAACTCTTGTTACCTTTTGAAAATTCAATGAAATGTAATTTCTTTTCTTCCTCCATTTTTGCCTTATTTTATTTTTCTTCTTTTGTAAAGTTCAATATTTGCTGATTCCAATGATATGTCATGCATGAAGGATTCCCGGTCCAGTCTTGATAATCGAATAGTTATACAGGAAATTGAAAATGAACATGAAGTGGAATATGAGGATGAGGAAGTACTGGAGGAAATTAGTAAAGATTTGAGTCATTATGAAGAAAAACCCAAACCGAACTTAAATGAGACGGAGTCTATTAATCTGGGAAGTGAGGAGAATCTCCGAGAAACAAAGATTAGTGTGTATTTAGAGGCTTCCCTTAGAGAAGATTTAATCAAGTTGTTACATGAGTACAAGGACATATTTGCTTGGTCCTATGATGAGATGCCCGGGCTTAGTACTGATTTGGTTTGTACATAAATTGCCTATTTATCCAGAATGTCAGTCGGTAAAACAGAAGTTAAGGAAATTTAAAACGGACATTAGTGTGTAAATAAAAGAATATGTTAACAAGTAATTCGAGGCGAAGGTCATACATGTCACTAAATATACCACCTGGTTAGCTAATGTTGTGCCAGTTCCAAAAAAGGATGGAAAAACCAGGGTGTGCGTGGATTATCGAGACCTCAATAAAGCTAGTCCAAAGGATGATTTTCCATTGCCAAATATCCATATATTGATCAACAATTGCGCCAAACATCAAATTGGTTCTTTTGTGGATTGTTATGTGGGTTATCATCAGATCCTGATGGACGCAGAAAAGACGGCCTTTATCACGCCTTGGGGAACATATTGCTACACGGTGATGCCGTTTGGGTTAAAAAATGTCGGAGCTACATATATGAGGGCAATGACCACTATGTTTCATGATATGATACACCGAGAGATTGAAGTATATGTGGACAATGTCATTATCAAGTCCAAAAAGCAATATGACCATGTCAAGAATTTAAGAAAGTTTTTCCAGAGGCTCCGAAGATATAATCTCACGCTCAATCCAGCAAAGTGTGCTTTCGGGGTGCCGTCAGGAAAGTTATTGGGATTCATAGTAAGCCGGCATGGTATTGAATTAGATTCGTCAAAGATAAAAGTTATCCAGAATTTGCCTCCTCCGAGGAACAAGAAAGAAGTGATGAGTTTATTGGGCAGGTTGAATTATATGAGCAGATTTATTGCTCAGTTAACGTCAACTTGTGAGCCCATTTTCAAATTGTTGAAGAAAGATGCTACGGTGAATTGGACTGATGAATATCAAGAAGCATTTGACAAAATTAAGGAATATCTGGCTAATCCTCTTGTATTGGTTCCTCCAGAACCGGGAAGACATTTGATCATGTATCTGACTGTATTGGATAATTCTTTTGGCTGTGTACTGGGGCAGCACGATGAAACAGGGAAGAAAGAGCAAGCAATAAATTATCTTAGTAAGAAGTTTACATCTTACGAGGTAAAATACACCTAGTTGGAGAGAACATGTTGTGCTTTAACATGGTTTGCGCAGAAATTAAAATATTACTTGTCAGCTTATACTACTTATCTGATATCTCGGTTGGATCCACTGAAGTATATATTCCAGAAGCCTATGCCTACAGAAAGACTTGCTAAATGGCAAATTCTACTTACAAAGTTTTACATCATTTATGTAACTCGTACGGCAATGAAGGCAAAAGCAGTTGCAGACCATTTGGCAGAAAATCGGGTCGATGATGAGTATGAAACTTTAAAGACATATTTTCCTGATGAGGAGACAATGAATATTGAATAAGTAGAGCAAGATGATAGGTCAGGCTGGAGAATGTACTTTGATGGGTTCATTAACAGTAAGGGGGTCGGAATTGGAGCAGTACTCATCTCAGAAATGGGTCAGCATTATCCTGTTACCGTTCAGCTTCGATTTTCTGTACTAATAACAAAGCTGAGTATGAAGCATGCATATTGGGATTGAGAATGGCAATAGACATGGGTGTTCAAGAAATTTTGGTCATGGGTGACTCGGATCTTTTGATACATCAGATTCAAGGAGAATGGGAGACAAGGGATTTGAAATTGATACCTTATCGACAGTGTCTGCATTAATTGTCTCAGAGATTTCAATCCATAGAGTTCAAGCACATCCCAAGAGTGCACAACAAAGTAGCGGATGCTCTAGCTACATTATCATCCATGTTGCACCATCCAGATAAAGCTTACGTAGATCCATTACAGATACAAGTTCGTGATCAAAATGCTTATTGTTTTGCCGTGGAAGAAGAACTTGATGATGAGCCATGGTATCATGATATCAGAGAATATTTGAGGACAAGAGTGTACCTAGTGCAGGCCACAGGTGACCAGAAAAGGGCTATAAGGCGGTTATCAAATGGATTTTTCTTCAGTGGAGGATTCATATATAAAAGAACACCGGATTTGGGATTATTGAGATGTATAGATGCACAGCAAGCTGACACAATTATGGCTGAAGTACACACAGGAGCTTGCAGACCTCATATGAGCGGATATATTTTGGCCAAGAAAATACTGAGAGTGGGATATTATTGGCTCACCATGGAGCGTGATTGCATTAGATATGTGCGAAAATGCCATAAATGTCAGATACACGGAGATTTGATTCACTCCCCACCCTATGAGTTGCATACAATGTCAGCACCGTGGCCATTCGTCGCCTGGGGCATGGATGTCATCGGACCAATAGAGCCCTCAGCATCTAATGGGCACAAATATATCTTGGTAGGAATTGATTATTTCACTAAATGGGTGGAAGCAAAGACATTTAAAGCAGTGACAAAGAAAGCGGTAGTGGATTCCGTGCACACAAATATCATTTGTCGCTTTGGAATTCCTAAGGTGATTATCACAGACAATGGAGCAAATCTGAACAGTCACCTCATGCCAGAAGCATGTCAAAAGTTCAAAATCCTGCACCGTAACTCTACACCCTATCGGCCTAAAGCGAATGGAGCAGTGGAGGCTGCGAATAAGAATATTAAGAAGATTCTCAGGAAGATGGTGGAAGAGTCAAGACAGTGGCATGAAAAATTGTCATTTGCTCTCATGGGTTATCGTACAACCGTATGTACTTCAATTGGCGCAACACCTTACTCATTGGTGTATGGAACAGAGGCAGTCATACCAGCAGAAATTGAAATACCTTCCCTTCGGATCATAGCTAAGGCTGAAATTGATGATGATGAATGGGTAAAAGCTCGGCTAGAACAATTGAGCTTGATTGATGAGAAAAGGTACAGTTATATCAGCGGAGGATGGCCAGAGCATATAATAAGAAAGTACGTCCACGGAAATTTGAAGTGGGACAGTTGGTGCTAAGACGTATTTTGCCTCACTAGACCGAAGCTAAAGGAAAGTTTGCACCAAATTGGCAAGGGCCATTCATGGTATCACGGGTATTGTCCAATGGAGTTTTATATTTAATAGATATTGAAGAAAAATGTGTAGAGACTGCTATCAACTCAGATGCAGTCAAGAAATATTATGTATGATTTCTTTTTCATATATACAATTGTATTTGTCATAGTTTTGAAATTGAAATGATGAAGGCATTTTATCCTCTATCCAAACACTTTATCCATTGATATCCATGTTGAGCCTTATTGCGTTATTCTTTTATATCCCTCTCTCGGAATCAACTATGGACAAGAAAATGAAAAAAAAATGAAAGAAAAATGAAAATAAAAAAAATGAATGCATACAAAAGAAGAAAATCAGGAGAAGTCAAAATCGCAACAATAAAGCGATCTTATGAAGCGATCTTATGATTAGAACTATGTTTTGACTTGATCCTGAAAGGGTACGTAGGCAGGCTCACTAAGGTTTAGTCATGACATAAATAAAATCTAAGATTCCCCAAATATCGAAACTGGGGCAGAAGTTATGTTTATGATTTTGAGAGTTGTAAATATTTTTGAACCCACATATAAACTTTGAGCCTTTATACCTTTCTTTCTGAACCCATCCAAAAGCCATATTACAGTCCAAAAAAGACCTTCTAATTAATTTCAAGAAAATGATGGTATAATAAGGATAAGGAGAAACATGGCATGGACAATACCCGGAGGTTTGAAAACAAAAAATAAAGAAAAAAATAGAAATGAGAGAGTCTTATTGGTGAAAACCCTAACGGGCACCATAAGGCGAATGTGAGTTGAGAGAAAAAATCAAAATGAGAGAGTTTTATCGGTGAAAACCCTCACGGGCACCGTAAGGTGAATGTAAGGTGAGAGAAGAATAAATGAGAGAGTCTTATTGGTGAAAACCCTAACGGGCACCATAAGGCGAAAGTAAGGAATATTTTGATGAAAGAAGAAAAACAGAAAAAAAATAAGAAAGGTTTGGGTTGAAGAAGAAGATGAAATTAAGACAGCAACAATTCGATTAGATAGACCGGGTCAGAATTCAAATACATGGCATGGTCAGAGGAATCAACCGTCATACCCAGATAAGTTCTGTCTTTGCTTCAAAATTAGATTACCCCTTCAAATTCATATTTTGCATTTCATTAAAACCAGTTGCCCGTTGAAAGCTAACTACCAGCTTCTCATGTTAAGAGACGTAATAACACTGGGTCAAAGGAAAAGAGAAAATAAAAAGAGAGAATGGTAATCAAGGTTGAGAGAAAATGAAAAGAAAAGAAACAAAAAAGGGGAAAAGCAAAAGAGGATTACAAGAGAAAGTATAAGAAAATCTGGAAATGGATTGCAAAGCAGGATGAAACAAGAAGAGGCAGACGATGGAAGCAGGGCCAACAAGAATGCCAGTTGCTAACCATCATTTTATAACTAATAAGATTGTTCACTGATTTAGACAGGGACAAAAGATTCAAATTCTCACTAATCACTTTAAAGTGAATGTGACCAATGTGGAAGGAAAACATCAAAAAAGAAAAACAACAATAAAAAGGAGAAATCCCCAGAGAAAGACTCACTCAAGTTATCAGGAAACCTACTCAAACAACAAGGGAGGTATTGTCTTTTCAAAACTCACACCCCAGTTATCAAACTGAGGGAATATTTTTCTGCATTTTCATTTCATGCATCAGGCGCCCATCTGGATAATGAGGGAATATTTTTCTCCATTTTCATTTCATGCATCAGGCGCCCACCTGGATAATGAGGGAATGTTTTTCTGCATTTTCATTTCATGCATCAGGCGCCCACCTGGCCTGGGGATTTGGCTCTAAGGTTAGAGAAATCAAATCTGATTTCCAAATGGTAGTAAACCAAATGTACAAGATTTTTGACATGAACGAGGAACGCATGCAACATTACATAATTAAAGTTAAAAGTTTTCTTGCATGATTTAGAAAGTGGTCAATCATGCATATCCTAAGAGAAGAGAACGTAGAAATAGATGCATTGGCCAATTTGGGGTCGTCCAAAAAAATGGAAGGATCTAACTCAGGTACTGTCGTTAAACTTATGCATTCAGTACTAGATGTGGACAACTAAATACAACTAACTTGGTTTGGGAATAGAGGAATGAGGTCATCGATTATCTTCGGTGCAAGCTGTCCGAATATTCGAAGGAGTCCCGGGCACTACGCACCAAAGCAGATTGCTACAGCCTCTTGGGTGGACAATTATATAGGCGGTCATTCTAAGAAAAGTTTAGGAGCCTCAGAAGCAGACTACGTGATGAGAAAGGTCCATGATAGAATTTGCGAGAACCATTTATGTGCAGATTTAGTTGTGCTAAAGCCGGTTAAGGAAGGATACTACTGGCGCCGAATGGTACAAGACGCAAAGTTGTTTGTTTAGAAATTCAACAAATGTCAGTTCCATGCACAATTGGTGTACCAAACGGCGGAAATCTTGCATTCGGTACTATGCCTATGATCATTCATGAAATGAAGGATGGATATAGTTGGGTTGCTGTTACCGGCTCCCAAAAAGGTAAGATTCCTTTTAATTTTAATCGATTACTTCACTAAATAGGTTGAAGAGAGTCCTTACCAAAAGATTGTTGAGCACGAAGTGATCGACATCCCATGGGAATACATAATTTGCTAGTTCGGAATGTCGAATGAGATGGCCTATGATAACGGACCATAGTTCATAGGCTCTAAAGTCATAAAATTTCTTGAACACCTAAAATCAAAAGGATTACATCCTCGCCATACCAGTCGAGTGCTAATGGGCAGGCGGAATCGACCAATAAGTTGATTATTCAAAACCTCAAAAAAATGTTAGAAGTGGCTAAAGGCAAGTCCCGAAAATTTATCAGGCATGCTATGGGCGTACCATTCGACGGAATAATTAAGCACGGGAGAGACACCTTTCTTTCTTGTATACAGTGCAAAAAGCTTGCTCTTGATCGAAGTAGGAGAACCAACCTTACGTTCTCCCAAACAGATGAAGAAGGAAATAATGAGGCATTGTTGGTAAAGCTCGAATCGCTCACTGAATGGAGGTGTCACACCCCAAATCGAGGGACATGACCGGCGCCTGATCGGATTGCCCCAGTCAAGCGGACCTGGGTGCCTTTCATTCCCACGTGTTACCCCTGTGTTGATTGTTTCTCATTAACAAAATATCTTATCAATTGTAACTGATTTCACAATACACAAGCATAACCATATGAGTGATTCATTAACAAGTCTGCAGTTTTTATAACGCCCGACATAACATATTATATACATAAGACTGGAATCCCACAGTTTACATGTCCACAGAGCCTATAGGATACAAAAAGGGGAATACAAGACTTGCAGGTAACTAGGCTCCGGCTATACCTTACAGAACCAAAATGAAATCTAAACAAAAGTGTCGTGAACCACACAGAGGCCCGAGGAAGAAAGGGGCTCACCAAAAAGGGTAGTGGAAGGTGAAGGATACTACTGCCTATGAGCTGAAGTGCCTGCTACTGATCCACCTACAATCATAACACGAATGTAGCGTCCCCGGCAAAGGGACGTCAGTACACTTGAATTGTACTGGTATGTATGGACAAACTTTGTCCCAAGTAAACTCGAGCCGTTAAACAAGAATCATGACGACAAGACAACCAATAAATTACATCAAGGATCAATTAAGCCAGCTAACCATGTTTTCCACCTTATACTCATTTCACACAAGACTCAACACGAAGCACATTTAAGGTCAACAAGTAGAACAACAACAAATCAACCACATAAATCACAAGTAGTCAAACAAAGGGGCAATCAGTGCCCCACAGGTTGCAAACTCTCCTGGTGTCTCATTTCACAATTTCATATCAATGATTTTGTATCAATTTCATTTGCGATTTCGATCGCTTTCCATCCTTATTACCTTGTCCACCCTTATTACCTCGGCCACCCTTATCACCCCAACCCACACCTTATTTCTTCGTGTTGCGGCGCGTAACCCGATCCCACCGCAGTTTCAAACACAACAATCACAAACAACAGATAAGGCATTTCACAAAACTACAACAAATTCAAATAAGCAGCTTACAATTCGATTCATGTTCTCAAAAACTTTTCAACTTGAATTCACAACCAAGTTATCATGTTTCCACATTCGAGAATGCCCACATAAGCATGTTCAACAATTTACCACAATTCAAGTGTTTCAAATTTCTTCCACAATAAGCCATATATGTCATCACAATGATTGTTCCTAATTCTTTACCAGTTTCGGTTCCTTTTTTATCTTTCTGGTCATATTTCATACCACACCACACGTAGTTCAACATCAATCGAACACCCAACAATGAAATCGAAGAATTTCATACGATTTCCCAAATTAACACATGCCAAAACAATTTCCACACATTTTGGCGATTTTACAAGAATCAAAATTAGCCATACATACCTGGTATCGAGTTTTCTTCCGTTAACTTCCTTTTATGCTTACCCAAGCTACCCTATCTTTGCTGACCTCATTTTGAAGGCGCTTACGCCTATTCGCTTCTTCTTTACTAAAAATCAAGTTCAATAATCATGCATGAGTGTAAAATTCCATTTCCAAAAGCTATTATATGCAACCCTCTCCTTACTCATTTTAAAACTGAAAATTAGGGAAAAATAGATAGGGTTTTTACCTTGAAATGATTTGGGGAAGTTGAATTTTTGCCCTAGAATCCTTTAAACTAAGTAGTTGGAGCAATCTTTGAGGATGAAAGACTTCTCTCTCTAAAATCCCTCTTTTCTCTCTCTAATTTTAGTAAGATGATATGATAAAATGAAAGAGAAATGCGTTATATTAAAGAAGAGGTCGGGTTGAATTTCATAAAATTCCTGGGTCGGGTCAATTCTGTCGTCGCATCTGCGATCGCAAAATCAACATGCGTTCCGCATAATGACCGCAGAATTGCCTCAAAATTTACACAAGTTCTATTACGGAATCCGACCAAAATGCGGTCCGCATTCTTGATCTGCGATCGCATAGTGCACCGCAGATTTGCCACTCAAAAACCTTCGAGAATTTATGCGGTAGATTTGCGTTCCGCAGATCCATTCTGCGATCGCATATCGACTGCATTCTCAACACCAAATTTTATAAACCCTCTGTTAAGCTCTGTGGCAGGAATGCGGTCCGCATAGCAGATCTGCGGTCGCACTCCTGACCGCAGAATTGACACTTTTATGGAAAAATTGACTCTTTACATTCTACGCATTCCTAACACATCATTCGGACCATGACACCATGGCTACTAGGTTTTATGAATAAAAATTTTACGGGGCCTTACATCCTCTCCCCCTTCCCCCTTAAGATCATTCGTCCTCGAATGAGGACTTTGAAAATGAGTTGGTTTTGAAAGACATGATATGCAAACTATCAAAATTTTGACTAACTCTTATATTTTAGAAAACTTTCGCCAGAGTTTCCTTTGTATTATGGACATATCCACCTATCAGAGGGTCCCCGAATCACATTACCAAACAACAATACTCAAATACAACACTTTTCACAACTTGTATATACTTCCTTACCTCAACGAATGCACATAGTCTATCACATTGTTACAATTGCACATAAACTAGTTACTTTAATGAGTTCTTACCTTATTTAACCATCTAAATACATCATGAACACACAAACAAACCATTACCAATCTACACTTACTATTAGTTGTCTATTTAACACATGAATCTTTATAAGGCTTTCATTTATCAAGAAAGGTTCAAGTGACCCAAGGTAACAACACATTTAACTCATTACAAAATGAAGGAGACTTCACTAATACTAAGAGGGAAACAACTTGGACAAGATGACAGTTACTAGAAGTAGAAGGATCGCCTAATTTCTTCCAAGCTTGATCAAACAAATGGGGGTACTTTTCCTTCATCTCTTTCTCTGCTTCCCATGTGGCCTCCTCAACTTGTTGACTTCGCCACAATACTTTAACGGAGGCAACTTCCTTATTTCTCAACTTACGGACTTGCCTATCAAGAATGGCAACTGGAACTTCTTCATATGACAAATCTTTATTAACCTCAATAGCCTCGACTGGCATGATGGTGGATGGATCTCCAATCACTTTCTTCAACATGAACACATGGAATACCGGGTGCACCGATGACATCTCGGGAGGCAACTCCAGCCTATAAGCAACTTGACCAATCCTTTGAACGATCCGATATGGCCCAATATACCTAGGACTCAATTTCCCTTTCTTTCCGAATGGCATGACTCCCTTCATAGGAGATACCCTCAAGAACACCCAATCATCGACTTGAAACTCCAAATCCCTTAGGCGAATGTCTACATAGGATTTTTGGCGACTCTGTGTAGTTTTCATCCTTTCCTGAATAACCTTAACTTTTTCCATAGCTTCGTACACCATATCTGGCCCTAGCAATTTCGCTTCACCTACCTCAAACCACCCAATTGGCGACCTACACCTTCTCCCGTACAATGCCTCAAACTGGGTCATCTGAATGCTAGCGTGATAGCTATTATTGTAAGCAAATTCTATCAATGGCAAGTGTTTATCCCAATTACCTTTGAAATCTAAGACACAAGCCCGCAACATATCTTCAAGCGCCTGAATGGTCCTCTCCGCCTGACCGTCAGTCTGCGGATGGAAAGCTGTGCTGAGATTCACCTGAGTTCCCAAACCTTGCTGAAACTTCTTCCAAAAATTAGCTGTGAACTAAGCCCCTCGATCCAAGATAATAGAATGCGGATTGCCATGAAGCCTTACTATCTCCTTGAAATACAACTTAGCATATTGCTCCGTAGTATCAGTGGACTTGACTGAAAAGAAGTGAGCTGATTTGGTTAGTCGATCCACTATCACCCAATTTGAGTCGAACTTACATGGAGTGCAAGGTAACCCTACCACGAAATCCATATTGATCACCTCCCATTTCCACCTTGGTATTTCTATAAGCTGAGTTAATCCATCGGGCCGTTGATGTTCGGCCTTCACTTGCTGGCAGTTCGGGCATTTAGCTACAAAGCTTGCCACATCCCTTTTCATATCATTCCACCAATAAATCTCCTTAAGATCATCATACATCTTCGTGGAACCTGGGTGCACCAAATACCTAGAAACATGAGCCTCTGCCATTACCCACTCCCGAAGTTCGTTCACGTCCAGAACACACAATCTGCCTTGACACCGCAAAACACCATCCTCGCTGCTGAGTACAAATGTTGAGGTCATGTCATTCATAACTGCTTCCTTTACCCAAACCAATGTTGGATCCATGAACTATTTTTCCTTGATTTCCGTGACCATTAATGATTCTGCCCTATTATGCACCAAAACATTCCCGTCGTCTGACGCCGAGATACGAACCCCCAAGCTGGCTAATTGGTATACCTCTCGAGCTAGGGGTCTCTGATCCACACCCAAACGAGCCAAACTACCCATGGACTTTCGACTAATAGCGTCGGCTACCACATTTGCCTTCCCTGGATGGTACAAGATGATCATGTCATAGTCCTTGAGCAATTCTAACCACCGCCGCTGTCTCAGATTCATCTCTTTCGGCTTGAACAGATACTGGAGGCTCTTGTGGTTTGAAAACACCTCTACATGAACCCCATAAATATTGTGTCGCCATATTTTGAAGGCAAACACAACAGCTGCAAGCTCCAAATCATGCGCCGGATAATTCTTCTCGTGGTTCTTAAGTTGCCTGGAAGCATAAGCTATGACCTTCCCCCGCTGCATTAATACACACCCCAAACCGACTCTGGAGGCATCATAATAAACCACAAATCCCTCTGTGTCTTCGGGCAAGGCCAATAATGGTGTCGAGGTCAATCTTGACTTCAACTCTTGGAAAATTTTCTTGCATGCATCGGACCATTGGAACTTAACTGCCTTCTGTGTCAATTTAGTCAATGAGGAGGCAAGGGTTGAGAATCCCTCTACAAACCTCCGATAGTACCCTTCCAAACCCAAGAAGCTACGAATCTCCGTCGGGGTCGTGGGTCTTGGCCAATATTTCACTGCCGCAATCTTCTGAGGATCCATCTGATTTCCCTCACTGGAAATAACATGCCCTAGAAAGGCTACGGACTCCAACCAAAACTCACATTTTGAGAACTTGGCATACAATTGATGTTGAAGAAGGGTCTGCAATGCTGCTCTGAGGTGAATGGCATGATCTTCCATACTTTGAGAGTAGATGAGGATGTCGTCAATGAATACAATCACAAAGGAGTCTAGGAATGGCTTGAAAACCCGATTCATAAGGTCCATGAAAGCTGCTGGGGCGTTGGTTAGCCCAAAAAACATGACCAAAAACTCGAGTGACCATAAAGAGTTCTGAAGGCGGTCTTAGGAATATCCTTCTCCCTAATTTTCAGCTGGTGGTACCCAGACCGTAAATCAATCTTTGAGAAGAATATCGCTCCCTGCAATTGGTCAAACAGATCATCCACTCGAGGCAAAGGATATTTATTCTTGATGGTGACTTTATTGAGCTGCCGATAATCAATACACATTCGAAGTGACCCATCCTTCTTTCTGACAAAGAGAACCGGAGCACCCCACGGCGATACACTCGGTCGTATGAACCCTTTCTCTAATAAATCCCTCAGCTGCTCCTTTAACTCCCTTAACTCCTGCTGGCGCCATTCTGTATGGTGGAATGGATATTGGCTGAGTATCTGGCAATACATCGATCCCAAAATCAATCTCCCTATCCGGCGGGATGCCTGGAAGCTCATCCGGAAACACTTCAGGAAATTCATTCACGATTGGCACGGACTCGAGGGTAGGCACCTCTGAGGTGGTGTTCGTCACCCGGACCAAGTGATAGATACACCCCTTCTTAATCATCTTCTAAGCCTTAAGGTAGGAAATAAACCTACCCCTTGGCACTACACCATTTCCTCTCCATTCAATAACTGGCTCGTTAAGGAACTCGAGCCTCATAACTCTCGTCCGACAGACAAGCTTGGCAAAGCATGAATAGAGCAAATCCATCCCCATCATTACATCAAAATCAACCATCCCAAGCTCAATAAGATCGGCTGTGGTAACACGACCACTTACCATAACAACACAATTTCTATAGACTCATGAGGCTATAATAGAATCACCAACCGGAGTCGACACAGAGAACGACTCATGAAGTTGTTCGGCTTCTATACCAAAACTTGAAGCAATGAATGGAGTAACATAAGACAAGGAAGACCCCGGATCAATTAGGGCATATCAATCAATAGTATGAACAGACAGGATACCTGTAACAACATCTGGAGAAGCCTCGGCATTCTGGCGGCCACTCAATGCATAGAATCGGCTAGGTCCACCCCTACCATGAGCTCCACCCCTAGTTGCACCACGCCCTACTGATGCTGGAGGACGCGCTGATGATGTAGCAGCCGAAGGACCAGACGACTGAGCAGATCCCCTATCCATACCCTTACTGGGTGCACGGTAGTCCCGCTGAATGTGACCTCTCACCCCGCACCTGAAGCACACCGGGATGTCAAGGTAGCAAGTCTCTGTATGAAATCTCCCACACTTGGGGCATGTAGGCCCCCCCTGCTGCTGGGACCTCACCCCAGGACGACCAGACTAACGAGACTTCCTACTGTCTGAACCGGGTCTCGAATGACTGCCCTGCTGATGACTGTGCACATATGGAGGTGCACTCGCGGAGGACTGAGCATATGACTAAGATGGCCTTGATAACCCTCTCCTTGGAAGTGATCTCCCTGAATGACCCATTGACCGGGTCCTGCTGCTACTTTCTCTTTCTGCACGAATCTTCAATTTCCTGGCCTCTGTGGCCTGATCAAACCCCACGATCCTCCCATAGTTTATATCTGAGTGCAAAGATGTTGTAGCGGCCTCATTCACTACCAAAGGGCTAAGGCCCTGAACAAACCGTCGAACCCGGGCATCCATGGTTGACACTAAATGAGGAGCGTACTTGGACAACCTTACGAACTCCATGTGATACTCCCAAACACTCATATTGCCCTATTTGAGGACCTCGAACTCAGTGGCACGGGCTGCCATTGTCTCTGTAGGCAAGAAGTGGTCCATGAATGCATCCACGAACTCATCCCATCTGGCCGGAGGGCTCCCTTCCTCACGGGAATCCTCCCATATTTCAAACCATGAACATGCCGCTCCCTTTAGCCTGTAAGTGGCCAACTCTACTCCCTCTATATCTGTAGCCTTCATCACTCTGAGGGTCTTCTATATCTCATCAAGGAAATCCTGTGGGTCAGCCTCTAGATCGGTGCCTGAGAATTTTGGAGGGGCCAACCGCAAGAACTGGTAGACTCTGGAGCCGGAGGAATCTCCCTGTCTGCTGGAGAATGCAGGGGTATCATGGGATCTCTGGGCCTGGGCGGCCACTAACTGCGTTAACATATGAATGGCTCCACTAAGATCCTCTTTAGAGATACCAGAACTAGAAGCGGGAACTGTATCTGAGTCAGGAACACTGGTAGGAGGGATTGTGGCATCTTCTGCCGCAGTTGGAATAGGGACACTTGGTTTTTGAATAGATGGGCCAGGCAAATTCAGGACTGGTGGGTCATTCTCGCCCACGGCATCGGGTACATGATTAGCAGCCGCACTTGGGCCGGCATTGGCCCCAAGGCCGAGTCTAGCCTTCTTCTAAGGTGCCATATTCTAAAAATTTGGGAACAAGGAGCGAATTAGACACAGATATTTCCACATTGCACTTTACCGCACGATATAGATTAACAAAGAAATAGGTAAATTCCTAAATGTTTGTGCATCCCCCAACTTATCTGATATGGTCGACAACACACCGATAAGAAGGGCACTACTAGACATGGCTCCGAGACATTCTAGGACACTTTAAAACCTTAGGCTCTGATACCAAGTTTGTCACGCCCCAAATTGAGGGACATGACCGGGGCCTGACCGGGTTGCCTCAGTCAAGCGGACCTGGGTGCCTTTCATTCCCTCGCATTACCCCTGTGTTGATTGTTTATCATTAACCAAATATCTTATCAATTGTAACTGATTTCACAATACACAAGCATAACCATATGAGTGATTCATTAACAAGTTTACAGTTTTTACAATGCCCGACATAACATATTATATACATAAGACTGGAATCCCACAGTTTACATGTCTACAGAGCCTCTAGGATACAAAAAGGGGAATACGAGACTTGCCGGTAACAAGGCTCCAGCTATACCTTACAGAACCAAAATGAAATCTAAACAAAAGTGTCGTGAACCACACAGGGCCCCGAGGAAGAAAGGGGCTTACCAAAACGGGCAGTGGAATGTGAAGGATACTACTGCCGATGAGCTGAAGTGTCTGCTACTGATCCACCTACAATCATAACGTGAATGTAGCGTCCCCGGCAAAAGGGACGTCAGTACACGTGAATTGTACTGGTATGTATGGACAAACTTTGTCCCAAGTAAACTCAAGCCGTTAAATAAGAATCATGATGACAAGACAACCAATAAATTATATCAAGGATCAATTAAGCCAGCTAACCATATTTTCCACCTTTTACACATTTCAAACAAGACTCAACACAAAGCACATTTAAGGTCAACAAGTAAAACAACAACAAATCAACCACATAAATCACAAGTAGTCAAACAAAGGGGCAATCAGTGCCCCACAGGTTGCAAACTCTCCTGCTGTCTCATTTCACAATTTCATATCAATGATTTTGTATCAATTTCATTTGCGATTTCGATCGCTTTCCATCCTTATTACCTCATCCACCCTTATCACCCCAACCCACACCTTATTTCTTCGTGTTGTGGTGCGCAACCCGATCCCACCGTACAGTTTCAAACACAACAATCACAAACAGCAGATAAGGCACTTCACAAAATTACAACAAATTCAAATAAGCAGCTTACAATTCGATTCATGTTCTCAAAAACTTTTCAACTTGAATTCACAACCAAGTTATCATGTTTCCACATTCGAGAGTGCCCACATAAGCATGTTCAACAATTTACCACAATTCAAGTGTTTCAAATTCCTTCCACAATAAGCCATATATGCCATCACAATGATTGTTCCTAATTCTTTACCAATTTCGGTTCCCTTTTTATCTTTCAGGTCATATTTCATACCACACCACACGTAGTTCAACATCAATCGAACACCCAACAATGAAATCGAAGAATTTCATACGATTTCTCAAATTAACACATGCCAAAATAATTTTCACACATTTGGGCGATTTTACAAGAATCAAAATTAGCCATACATACCTGGTATCAAGTATTCTTCCGTTAACTTCCTACTTTATTCTTACCCAAGCTACCCTTTCTTTGCTGACCTCATTTTGCAGACTCTTACGCCTATTCACTTCCTCTTTACTAAAAATCAAGTTCAATAATCATGCATGAGTGTACAATTCCATTTCCAAAAGCTATTATATGCAACCCTCTCCTTACTCATTTTAAAACTGAAAATTAGGGAAATATAGTTAGTGTTTTTACCTTGAAATGATTTGGGAAAGTTGAATCTTTGCCCTAGAATCCTTTGAACTAAGTAGTTGGAGCAATCTTTGAGGATGAAAGACTTCTCTCTCTAAAATCCCTCTCTTCTCTCTCTAATTTTAGTAAGATGATATGATAAAATGAAAGAGAAATGTTTTATATTAAAGAAGAGGTCGGGTTGAATTTTATAAAATTCCTGGGCCGTGTCAATTCTGCGATCGCAGAATCCACATGCGATCCGCAGAATTACCTCAAAATTTACACAAGTTCTGTTATAAAATGTGACCAAAATGCGGTCCGCATTCTTGATCTGCGGTCGCATAGTGCACCGCAGATTTGCCACTCAAAAACCTTCGAGAATTTATGCGGTTGATCTGCGGTCCGCAGATCCAGTCTGCGATCGCATATCGACAACATTCTCAAGACCCAATTTTGTAAACCTTGTGTTAAACTCTGCGGCAGGAATACAGTCCGCATAGCATATCTGCGGTCGCACTCCTGACCGCAGAATTGATACTTTTCTGGAAATATTGACTCTTTACATTCTATGCATTCCTAACACATCATTCGGACCATGACACCATAGCTACTAGGTTTTATGCATAAAAATTTTACGGGGCCTTACAGGAGGGACTTGGCACAAGTGAGGATGGTGGCTAAGAATCAAACAAGGGAAGGATACTATAATCGGAGGGCCAATCTCTACTACTTTAAAGTAGGAGACTTTGTTTTGAGGAAAGCAACTCAGAACATTCGAGAAATTAACATAGGGAAGTTGGGTACGAAGTTGGAAGGACCCTACTATATTTTAGTTGTCACAAGTAAAGGATCATACAAGCTAGAAAATCAAGATGAAGCCAAATTTCCCAGCAATTGGAACGTGGATCACCTTAAAAGGTGTTACTATATATGGATCCGACCTATACTGAAAGTATGTGCTTCACTTCTTTTCCTTCGACCAGTTTTTGTCCTATCAGGTTTTTTCTAGCAAGGTTGCTAACTACGCAACAAAAGAAAATCTACTACAATGTAAATATCAATTGTAAAGTTAAGACCTTTAAACGACAAGTAATTAAAATAATATAACACTATGGGATGGTTAACTATTCTTTGGCTCGTTGGCAAGTTCCTAATGGGAAGTAAAGCTTACTATCGAACCAAAGGCTATTCAACCATTCACAAGTGTTTTAACCAAGAAAACAAGGCCTCCAATGTTACAATTCGCATGCTTCGCATTCGAACACTAGGGGGATAATATTGGATACAGAAGCAAGGATACCACAAAAATCGAGACTACGAGACTCGAAAACAACAATGTCTCATCGGGATAAGGGACTGCATGTCCAGCCACATAGAAACAAGTAGTACAAGTTAGCCACATCTATTGGTAATTTCTTTTCTTCGGCAATCGAATGCTTATGTACTTTTAAAGATGGAAAGAATAAAATAAAGTTCTTTTATTTATATTTTTTTCTTGTCCAAACGTTAATTTCATTTTATCATTTGAAAGCTAGCAGAAAACATCAAATGTTTGTGCTGAAATGAACATGATATGTCCTCTTCAAGAGCACCATAAAACTTGAAGACCCTCTCTTATAAAACCCTCATAGTAAAGGGTTGGTTCTGGAAGATTATCCGAAATGTAAAAGATATCGAACAAAAATACACCTGAAGCCTTATCTAATTCGATGCAAAAAGAATAAACTCTGCACAATACTTAAACGAAAGTCTTTTTTATTTATCAACATGCCAAACAACATAAGTATAAAAGTACAAAAGGAAAACAACAAAAGAAAAACAGGAAAAATCTAAACATTATTGCTACCAGAACTTGCGAGAGAGAGATGCATCTACCACCCCACCCTCTAGGGAGAAGCGGGAGAATCAGCCACTAGTGCGGGACTTGGGCCTTCATCATTATTCTCTTTAAGTTTCTCCTCGATTCTTGAATACCTAGAATCGGTACTCGACGAATCAGTTATGTTAGGCTTAGTAGGGAGACGTTCTCGAGCGATTAACTCTAGTGCTCGGGCCTTGGCGATTTCACCATCAATATCAACGATGCCCGCTTAGGCCTCTTTCAAGGTTTTTATCCTCATATGATACATAGAATATGTCATTTCAACTACAAGGGAGTCTTCTTGGAACTGAAGTTTTGACTTAAGCTTGTCAACCTCGGCCCAGATACATTTCGCTCGGATCTTGTGGTGCCAAGTCTAAGATCAAGATCACTGATTGTAGATATATGAAGCCGATTTTTCTTCATGATCTTCTTAACCTTTATTCCATCCGAGAGCGCTTCTACTCGGTGGCAGCAGCCTCTTCGGTTTTGAAGCTCAAGGCTGACTCCAAATTATTTACTTGCTGAACAGAGGTAGACTCACGCTGGGGAGATACAAAAGCAGCATCTTGAAGCTCAACCCCACCTATCCTTAGAATATTGAAGTTGGGAAAGTAGCTTAGTGGCTTCTAGGATTTGGGACATCACTTCCTGCTCACTCTGCTGGAACCGAGCCTCAAGCTTGACTTCTTCAGCAGCCTTTGCCTACAACACCGGGAGGCGCACAGCTGATCTTGTTCAGACATAAGTCCTTATTCATCAAGGATCAAACTATGAAGGCCCGCGGATGCAAGGAAGCTGGACTACAAAATGTATATCAACGTCATAAAACCCGTTATGACAAATAAACAAAGAACAAGTAGTAAAAGAATAAGTAAGTTACCATTGACGCATCGTGCATGGAGTTGTTCAACATGCACTTCCCCGAAAGGGAGTGTATCTTCTTCTTATCTTTCTCTAAAGCTGGTGGCTTCAAGTAGTTAGCTAGCTCCACCAGCTTGGTCAGCAGATGGCACCCCTTCAAAATCAAGAGTGTGACACCCATCATTCCTCGAAAATCTAGAGAAGGGGGTGAGTAATTGTGCTCCAAATTCCCATGGTCAAGGTACAGGGGAGGACAAGCACCCTCCTCACGGGTATCTGTGGATGGAAAAGAAGATACATCAGATGGTGGTGGAGGAGCAGTTGGTGTAGAGGGGCGTGAGGTTGTTGATGTTGTAGGTTGAGAAGCGCCCGCAACAGGAGCATTGCGGATTATTTGTTTCTCATTAATCGAAGGTAGAAAAGGCCCAAATTCCAAATTTCATGGACCAGGAATAGCAATGGCGACAGGAAAGTAGGAGTTGACATTATCTACCAGATCTATCTCACACCATTGTGTTTGGGATTCTTCATCACTCAGTTCTAAAACCTCTTCTAGTTGAGCATTTGGTTGAGCCGATGAAGATCATTGTATCCATTAAAGAGAAGACTCTTCATCTCTAGCTTCCCGTCATCTTCAATGACCATTGTGCCCAAGGTCAGCTCAGGTGTGGACTTCTTTACTTTATTATTTTATCCAAAGTCGAGGAAGAATGCCACCTTTTTGGTCGCTTGTTCTTTGGCTAGGGACTCCAAGAGGAATTTCCCCTACCGGAAGTAGCCCCGAGGGCACCACCCCGAGTAATAGAATCTTCCACAATCTCACAGCATCCGCATGATCGGCCAAAACCATGACATCAGGGTAGGTAACAAAGCCTTGTAGGAGTTCTGAATCAAACAAAAAGATTTGGTTGGCAAGTTTACTTATGTACACATAGAGATGAAAAGTAGAAGGACTCAGTTTACCGTGATTCTTGGCCTTCTATCCCTATTTCAAGTCCATCTCCTTCTACCGGCGGGTTTCTACCATAGTAATATCCAGAATCATCGGAACCCATTAGTCCAGGCCTTTAAACCTTGGAGGTGTCCACCGAACAGCTGAAACAACAGAAACAAAGAGGTCAATAATGATAGGATGTAGTCTTCTCTTGAGTGAAAGATATGAATAAATCACAAACTTACGTGAACGACTCCATGATTTAGGAGAGGATAGAGTTGTGGACAGGTTAATGTTTGTAGTAACAATGACGACAATCCCCTCCATCCAGCTCTGGTCGTTATCATCATCCATGCTGGTAAGAAGGTGTGGTGGCCATGTTTACTGTAATTTATTACTGCCCCAAAAAAACATTTGGGGTAGTAAAGTTTCATCATATGTGCCATAGTTAGGGTTTTCCCCGTCTTCATGCACAGTTCGCGTAGATAAGCCACTATTCGCCACATAGAAGGGCCTACTTGGCCGAAGTAGACATGGTACCAATGGCATAACTCCAAGATCATGGGGTCGAGTACCCCGCTCAAAGAAACCAGGCTCAAAGTGAAGTGGTACGTATAGACATACGTAAAATCCTTCTTGGTGAAGGTAGCCTACTCTACTAGGTCAAGAGTAATAATGTTAAGGATTTGGCAATTGCTTTCCACCTTCACAGTAAGAAAATTGGAAGTGAAAATAGAAGGATACCTGCTAGTAGCCCAGTTCCAGGATGCACAAAATGGAACTTCTCTTGGAAGTCATTAACGGTGATGAAGTGTTTGGGTATGATGGTGCTTACCATGGGAGGATCAGCATCGACATCAACCTCTTTTTATCTTTGCTTCTCTTGGATTTCTTCCGGCATCCACAAAAGAGAAGATCAGAGTTCTCAAAAAACTCAGTAAAAGAAGTCGTAATAGTAAGAAGGTGGTTGAGGTTTTGAAGAAAATCAGAAAGAGATGAAAGCAAAAAAAGGTTAAGTGCAGAGAAGATAACGAACTTATAATAAACACATTTGAAGTTAAAGAGGTAAAATGATGAGTATAAGTAAAGATACAGACGGCAATAATTGTGGTCATGATTACCTCGAGAACCAGCAAAAATATTGATAAATCGTAGGACAAGACATGTTCGGGGTATTAAATTCTAGGAGATATGCAACATATCCAATGTCAGAGACTATTTATAAGGTTTCAGAAGATTTTCCGCCAAGAAAGGGATCTTCAAAAACATCCTAGTGACATAAAGATATGCCATTGGAAAGCAATGGGACTATCTCTATAGGATAAAATTAGTTTACATTAAGTGATCGAATGGTAACGTGAGAAGTGGATCTAAAGACAAGTAGAAAGTAAATAGTGTAGTACCTAGTATCGAGAACAACAACTGTGATTGAAATTGGGATGACCCCGAAGGGAATATGATCAACGTGAGCGGAATCAAATGCTTTCCATCAGACAACATTCAATAAATAACATTCCTGGCATTTAATAGGCAGCCGTTGCAGAGAACTTTTGTATTCATGGCCTGTCATTACATATTCATCAATGTCTCTCTTTATTGTCATTTTAGAGGGGCTCGACCTACAATCTTATTTCCCTAGGTATAGCTATAAATAGTAGACTCCATAGTTATTGTAGGACACGAGATCCTTGGAAAAACTTAATGTACATTCAATTCTCAAGCTAAATAAAATAACATTTACTTACATCTGTCTTATTTCTGTCCTCGGAGGCATGGCTTCTAGAGTCAGGCTTGTCATTTCTTTCGATTCTAATCGCTAAATCTTACTATAAATCTAATTTATTTGCCATTTTGAATCAACTTAGTTCGTTTGTATATAAACCACGTAACAAATATAACTGTACTGTTTTACGAGTAACATAGTACTATCTTTAATAAAAACAAAAAAAAAGGAATAAATCCAAAAGAAAATGGCTTATTATAGCATGGACATCCTCAAACGGTGCCAATGAATCTAGACCTATTCAATTCAGTCCTAGGCATTTTCGTCTTGTTCGTACTTCATTCACCATATTTTTTGCTGATCTATCAATCCCCGTCATAAATTATACATCCCAGCTAGGAATTTCCTTTTCATTACACTGTAGCTGCATTCTAGTTACTAGCTTGTCATCTTTGTACTTATCGGCTAGCTAGCGCTTTCAGTTCCACGGCTGCCTATTAATTTCTTTATTTCTTTTTTTTACCTAAATCTTTTAGTTAGCTATAATGTTTGAACCAATATGCATTTCCCTTTTGAATATTAAGAAGTGGATTACTGGTCCCCTCCTTTGCATATGTCTTTCCAAGATTGGTTTAACAGCAAAGAACGTGACGTTATCGCTGATTAAGTAAGGGTATCATTTCCTTCCTAAGACCAAATACATCAGCTGTAATATTTGTTTAGTCATGTCACGACAAAAACACGTGTCTATGGTTAAACTCGACTAAACCATGATTAACCATAATTAAAAAAAAAAAGAAGATTTAGTTGTGCACGCTTGGAAATTCATAGTGATAACAATCTGATTAAAAGCATTCTCTCGTTAGTACTGTAGTGGTCAATGAATTAAATTCCTTGATCCGTCTTGTTCAAGCTATCTTTTCCCCGAAAAGGTCACCTACTCAAACAATGGCCGGGGGTCTCCATCAAGACAGTCAATCAGAACTTGTCAAGACACCAGCCGCAGCCAATGTTTCAACCCGTGGAAATGTCATCTCATCTTCAATTTCCAAGACTCTCATCTCCATCTCGTTTGAGTCTTTGTCGAATGAATTGAATCATGAACTAGTAGAAAATCTTACTTTGTTGAACTAATAAAGTAGGGTTTTAATTCTTATACTGTATCACAGGCAGACCCAGGATTTAAAGGTAGTGGGTGCACTGTAATAGTACCTTAACAATATTTATAGGCAGTAGGATCACCACGGAAATAATTACTCGATGGCTTTAGGCGGACTAATAACTAGTAGTTGCATATGAGCTTTGAAAATTAAGGAAGAAGTTTTTTGTGTGGAGAGAGATAATTGTAGAAGAAGCTTTTAATGTAGTAATTTAACTAAAATTAAATGGGATGGGTCCATTGAAAAAAACTAAATCAAATACAGAGGCGTTGAAATTACCAAATGAGACCCAATCAAAAATATTAGTTTTATTGTTGAACCTAAGATTTGAACTTGGGTCTTGAAAAAACCACTTTTCCACAAACCAACTCTTCTACCCAATCTTTGTGATTAAGGGTGCAGCATAATATATTTATAGGGGTCCTTCTTGTATTAACTTATATATATAAAATATATATAGAATATTTTTATCGAGACCAACGGGTGCCCGTGCCCCCACCTCCACCCCTGTACTGTACTGATTAATATTGTAAAAAAAATTACATTATAAAAAAATTAACTACTTCTATTATCTCATTCTTCATTAATTCGTGTGTACTAGCTATATCTAATAAAGAAAAAAGGATAATGATAAAGGGTCCCAAAAAGTTTATTGAACAATCGAATCAAAATTATTCAACTAAGAGATCAAATCCATATGATAAGGCCCTAGCGTAGTGCCAAATCAAGATGATAATCAAAAATCCATACCCCATTCACATCCCAAGAGAATCCTTCTAGTCACATCCAAACCATCTACACGCAGTTCTCATTCACATAATATTCATCATATAGGTGTATTGCCACACACTAAGCCATCGATCCCAATCCGAGGGAAACTACGGGACATAAGAGTCCAAGGGCACATACTCCCACAAATGAATCTGCCGAGCCCCAGCTGCGGTCTAAACCTGGCATCAAGTCCTCCAGACCGACCTACCTTCACAACACAAAAACGCATCTCGCATCTTATCCACGACATCACAAACCGTCGGTGCACAACTAATATAAAGTGCTCAACATCACATAAGAGTGAATGGAAGGAAATCAAAGATACGTGATTTAAGGTAAATCCAGGCCAAACAATAAGGAAAAAAAGAAGGTGAAGTTTCCTAGATACCATGTGGCCTCTCGATGATAAGTATGGACGTCATCGTATCGATATGCAAGACTGTACTAGACATTGCTCATGACTCGTAGAACTATAAATCTAAAGCTCTAATATCAACTTGTCACGATCCAAAATCCCACCAAATTGTGATGACACCTAACCCCGCCCTCTAGTTAAGCCATACAACAAATAACGCAATCCAAATGAAAGATCTTCAATAATTAATAAATAAGATGGCTGAATTTCATACAATATCCCAAGGATTTGTAGCACAAGTCATGAGCTACTAAGATTTTGATTTACAAAGTTGGTATAACAAATAAATATGATATCTATTTAAAGTTTACATACAGAAAATTAAAATCCTAAACTACCATGAAAAAGTGGTAGCTCAAATTTGGATTGTAGGTACATCTCTAATACTAGTCTTTATCATCCACAACAGCTCAGCTCTAAAATCTGCACTTAAGATGCAGAAGCATAGTATGAGTACAGTCGACCCATATACTCTGTAAGTATCTTGATTGTTCTCGTTGAAGTAGTGACGAAGTTTTCAAGTCACGTGATATTCACTTTACTTAACATGTATGACTCAATAGCATAAACATGTACATAACAACAGTGCCAAACTCTAAACATGAAGTATAGATAAGGTCATTGGTGCACTTAGAGAAGATATGCTCAAGTATCTTAAACCAACAAACATTTCATCATATGAAGAAGATACACACTAGAGGTCAAATAACTCGTCAACAATTTCATATTAAGTAGATATGCACGGTATCGTAACAACTCAGCATATAGGGAAGATATACGGCTAGCATCATGAAATCATCAACAATTTCATATGGAGAAAATGGGCATGAAGTATCAAAAATTCAGCAACAGTTGCATGTAGAAAAGATATACATAAATAAGTAAGTCAAGTTACACTGAATTATTTCATCAAGTAATGTAGAATGTAGAGAAGATATACATAAAAGTCATGTATACATTTCGGAGCTAACATATCGAGAAGATACGTAATAAAATCATGTATGCGTCTAAGGAGTTTGCATATAGAGAAGATACATAAAGTTCAACCACCGATCAGTTTTCCATAATCCGCGTGTCTGTCATCAAGGAGAAACATGATAGGGCGGCTCTAGGGAGATGGATCCTTATCCACACGTTGCACGGACAACTCGCCTTCTATAATCATAACAACCGCACAAACAACTCAAGTGCCATAACCAATAAAATTCACACGGACAACTTACGTGTTGTCAATCCAGTCCATCACACAGAAAGTATACACAAAATATGTATGCAACAACGAATATCAAATCACATACTCATGTACTCACAAAATATCTTGTTATGATGTATGCATGTATAAAGTGTACAACTATAACTCAGATGGGTGGATATGCCATACAATAGCAATTATCATGTTAAACAAGAAATCAACACCTATACCTGAACTGTAGCATGTTTCAAGAGGTTCACGTAATCATACAAACATAATAAGCATGATAGCAGGAACCACATCATCCAAAACAAGGCATGGTATAGCCTAAAAAATACTCTAATCATGAATTATACATGGCACTTGTATATAAGTTCATTACCTCATATTTACTCTGCTTCTCATACATTCCAACTAGACAAGTAAGGTCATATCCTAATGGTTATTCCCTCAATAAAATTAGGCAAGATACTTACCTTATATGGACTAGCCTTCAACACTCAAACCGCGTAAAAACATCGCTTTAGTCCTCCAATCACACAAATCAGAGTCAATTATCAACCAAGGAAGTCAAACAATGCTATAGGAAGTGATCCCAATCCATAAAGCTTTAATTTTTGAAGAACTTCCAAAAAATCTACAGAAGTCAACCCGGACCCGCGTGCCCAAAATTCAAAACCAAAACTAAATCTCGATAATTCATAACCTGCCGAATCTAATATGTGATCAGATTGCAAAACCGAGTCAAAATCGATATTCAAATTCCTAAAATGCACTCTTTTAAAGTGTAGGCAAAAATTCCAAATTTTCCTTCAAAATTACATGTTTAAAGTATATAAATCCATGGGAAAACAAAATATATAATCAAATCTAAGTGAAAATTACTTACCCACAACGTAGTAGTAAAAGTACCTCCAAAATCACCTCTTGCGAGCTCCGAATTCAGAATAATAAAAAATGAGCAAACCTTCGAAATATAACATGTTGCCAGGGTCTTCACTTCTGCGCCCACTCTACCGCATTTACGAGCACTGTATCTGCTATCACATGCTCGCTTCCGCGAGCTCCCAACATTAGACCACACCTCACAGGTGCTAACAACACCTTCGCAAAAGCGTTGCCGCATTTGCGCAACACGCCTCGCAGAAGCAACCACACGCCATAACAACAAAAATCGCAGGCGCGCTAGTGTCATCGCAAGTGTGATAACTCACTTGCGTTCCAGCCTCCGTAGACGCAACAAGCCTCAAAGTCAAGCCAATTTTGCAGATACGACAAACCTCACGCATGTGTGACTTCGCACATATGCACTAAAATACGTAGGTGGGATGCACGAGAAATACCAAACACTGCAAAATGGTCCGGAACCAATCCGAAATACACCCGAGCTCCTCGGCACTCTGTCCAATCACACCAGCAAGTCCAGTTATATTATCCAAGCTTATCCAAAAGTTCAAAACACCACAAAAAACATAAAAACCACTAATCGACGATAAAATCTACCTCTTAACTTTCAAACATTCCAACTTTGCCAAACGCGTCTAAATCCCTCTTAGACATTCCGGATCACAACCAAACTTTGCACACAAGTCTAAAAATTTAATAGGAGTCCAATAACACCAAAGTTAACTCCCGATCAGACCTATAAACTGTCAAATACTTCAAACCTTCTAGGAACATCTAAATCTAAATCTAAATCCCAACACACACCAAAATCTAAAATCACCATACGAACCTACTGAATCCTTCAAATCTCATTTCCGAGATTGTTACCTTGATAAATTGTGCCAACTTAAAGCTTTCAAATTAAGAATCACTTTACCAAACAATTTTGAATCCCTCGAACATCAAAACCAACCATACATGCAAGTCATGGTATATCTTATGAAGCTACTCAAAGTCTCAAACCACCGAACAAAATTCTAAAACTCAAAACGATCGGTCGTCATTACATTGATATTATAAGTCCGCTGAAATCCAAACAGCAATAGTGATTTCAGGGATTTATGCGAATATTCTTTAGTCACATCGGGTCATTCTCAATAGAGTATTGAGGACGTACTGAGCTTTTACTCGCTCAGAAAATACAGTAATTCATGTTCAGTTGGATAATCAATTATAGTGCAATCCCCCTCAGTTGTCATTGCCTACATAATAAGAGGGTCGGCAACCATCTGTAACACCTTTTGCGAATGTGTGGTGAATGAGGGCCTGCATATGCTCCAGATACTTCTAGTTTCGTCCAAGGGATACCCCTCTGCGTAGTTCATGTGCTTCTTCTCATTCACGCATGTAACGGATTCAGTAGCTTATAGAGTTGGACAATACTTTTATTATTTATAAAGCCAAAAAAAAGGGTACAAAATGCTGTAAAATAAAGAAGGGGATCTGGTCGTTTGTATTAAACACACCAATTAATATACACCTATTACACTTCAATTCTGAAGCAGTTCGTATCGTCATAGATTGCCTTTGATATGTAATCACAGACATATTTACAAACAATTAGAATTTGTGCTATGACAATAACCACACGCTGTGTCCCAATTCCGGTTGTTCAGGAAGGAGGTTGGTCACCACTTTCCTACGGACTCAAAGTCACTCAACAAGCCAACATCACCCAAACTAAGAAAAAATACATATAGTATATGATACAGCTGATAGTTACCTTCCAACAAAATAATACTAACAATTATATGCACATTAAACCATTATCTGCAGCTCTGACTTTCTATTAGTGATATTTGCTTTCGTGAACTTATGAAACTTGATTCTGAGCAGACGGCCTGTGATTGATAAGTGTAGGCTTTTTGCTTTCTTTGTCTGGCAGTTGTTTATCCTTGTAATACATAGGAGCTGTATTGCAGAGACTCCCGCATGCCAAACCTATATTGAGCTCACCTGAATTTTGTTTCCTTACCACAACCATTCAGGTTGCCACGTGTACCAAGGTCATCTGCCTCACGAGTCAGAGAAAGTTTGTCACTTGCTCCTAAAACCAACTTCTGAGGACGACCCAGCCTTTGGCTAAGGTCAATTTCTTTCAATCTTGCCAAGGCACCCATTTGAGTCTGTCTTCCTAAGAGCCTTTTAACCATATCATCCAGTACCACAATTTTTCTCTGTAAGTTGGTTCTATCCATCTGTGAACACAGGGTGGGAAATGGAACAGCAATATCATTATTAACTAATGCAACAGTATAACATTTATCTTCTAATATGGGCAAGAGAAGAAAAGTTCATACTTTCAGCATTTCATTTTGAGCAGTCAGCAACTGATCACGTTCTCGTAACTGTTCTATGCACATCTGGGATGATAACACGTCTGCCTCACTATTTTTCACTTCCAAAATGTATCTAAAAATTGGTAAATAGTCAGAACCCCATCATACAACATCCTACAACCAGAATCTAAGTAGAATATTATACTGGTTATTCTCAAATACTAGAAGATTTATCAATCCTACGCACTTTCTGGAAGAACTTGAATGATAATTTGAGTAACTCCAAGAAAAGCACTATTTAATCGATTCGCCTCTCATTCAATAAGACACTCCACTGCCAATCATACTACTAATACGACATATCATTCCTTGTCTACTCAGTACCGGTTAAATTTAAGAATGAGGAAGACAAAGTAACTTACCTCTCTCTTTCTTCAACTAGATCATCAATTTGTCTCCTTAGATCTGAAAGTTGTCTCTCCTGTAATAACATAAACCAGTGTAAGGCTCACAATGAAAATAAGTATTTGTTTCCTATTAAGCATACCATTGCAATGCGCTCTTCTGATTGTTGCTGAGCCTCCTCTACAAATTTGTGCAGTTGATACTGCTTTATCAAATTCTAGAACATACAGAAAAAAAGTCCTTAAAAACTCAGAAGCAGAAATACACAAGAAAATAAAGAGGTTTTAGTTGGGAACTTACTGCATAACTAGTCATGTCCAGCTTGACACCAAGCAAATCCCGAATTACATCATGTGTCATGTTTTCTGTTGCAGCCAGTCTACTGTTCAGCATACAAATCTGACAACATATACAGTCATAAATATGTGCAGAAAGAGTAATCATATCAAATGATTCAAACCATACTATATTGTAAATGCGAGGAGTTTTAGTTGAAGTTATTCTATTAAAATATCCTTCAGAATTTGAATGACCACATCACCCTCTTAATTTACCCTCTAAAATATCTCTCATTAAATGCTTTACACCTCTTTCTCCCTCCTTTCTATTCCTCTATACGAACTTTTTAATTTCAGATATTTGATGTTGGATTATAAATTCTAACTTGGAGTGGTAGGAAAACTTATGTTGGCACTAAAAATATGTTCAATGTATATGGTGTTCTTTGTCAAAAAAATATATATATATATTGTGTGAATTCACAAATAAAGATCATGAAATATCAATGTGGCAATTAAAAGTTCCATACGACTGAATGGGCGGAGGTTACATTTGGAAATTGGAATGAATAGGAGATAAAAAGTCAAAGAACTGTTTGGATTAACTTTTGTGGCTTTATAATCCCCTATCCTAAGAATTCATTCACTCCCATTAGTTTTGCAATGACATTTCTAGATGAAGAACTTTCTATAATACATCCAGTATCATAACATAGGAAATTAGATATACTATGCCATGTACATTTCGGAAGCATGGTAATGAAGAAAGATAATTTAATGCTTATGCTTGATGTTTTTATCACTTATTAGTAGTTTCTGTTATGATAAATATCATATTATGGTGGATGTCTAGTCTTCTTCCATGATCTTAATCTCTTAATGCTTAATGACATATTCAATGACATATTTTGTATGTTCAATGACATATTCCATGACATATTTTCTTCACTTTTTATGCCTATAATGAAAAAAATTCCCCCTGAACGAATATAGATTTTGAGATTAATCATTTGTCATTGAATATGTCATTAAGCATTTGAGATTAAGATCATGGAAGAAGACTAGACATCCATCATAATATGATATTTATCATAACACTCCCCCTTGGATGTCTATAGATAATGTGCCTCGTTAAAATCTTACTAGAATAAAACCCAATGAAAAAAAAATCTAGAAAAAGAGTACACATATCTAATAATACGCCTTTTGGTTGCCTCGTTAAAAACCTTGCAAGGAAAACCCAGCGGGACAAAACCTTATAAGGAAAAAAGAGTGCAACGCGCATTAACTCCCCCTGATGAGAGCATCAATTCACATCCTTAAGCCTTCGCATTCCGATCTTGTACACTAGCTTCTTGAAGGTTGACGTCGGTAGAGATTTCGTGAACAAATCAGCCATATTATCACTTGAACGAATCTGTTGCACATTAATATCGCCATTCTTTTGAAGATCATGTGTGAAAAATAACTTTGGTGAAATGTGCTTTGTCCTATCTCCTTTTATGAATCCTCCCTTCAATTGAGCTATGCATGTTGCATTGTTTTCATACAAAATTGTGGGTAACTTGTCACATTTCACACCACATTTGTCTCGAATAAGATGTATTATCGACCTCAACCACACACACTCTCGACTTGCTTCATGAATAGCAATTATCTCAGCATGATTAGATGAAGTAGCCACAATTGATTGCTTAGTCGATCGCCAAGATATGGTAGTGCCTCCACAGGTAAACACATAACCTGTTTGAGATCGAGCCTTGTGTGGGTCGGATAAATACCCAGCATGAGCATAACCAACAAGATCGAGACTGCAATTGTTGTCATAAAATAAGCCCATAACGGTAGTCCCTTTTAGATACCGCCATATGTGTTTGATTCCATTCCAGTGTCTCCTTGTGGGAGCAGAGCTATATCTTGCTAAGACATTAACTGAAAAAATTATGTCGGGCCTTGTAGTATTGTCAAGATACATTAGTGCACCAATTGCACTAAGATATGGTACTTCAGGACCAAGTAGCTCTTCATTCTCTTCTTGAGGTCGGAATGGATCCTTGTTCACATCAAGTGATCGAACAACCATCGGAGTACTTAATGGATGTGCTCCATCAATGTAAAACCGTTTCAATACCTTTTCTATGTAGGTAGATTGATGAACAAAAATTATGTTTGCCAAATGTTCAATTTGCAAACCAAGACATAATTTTGTCTTTCCGAGATCTTTCATCTCGAATTCCTTCTTTAAATAATTAATTGCCTTTTGGAGTTCTATAGGAGTTCCAATCAGGTTTATGTCATCAACATATACGGCAAGTACAACAAATTCCGATATTGTTTTCTTTATGAAAACACATGGGCAAATGGCATCATTTATATAGCCTTCCTTTAATAAATACTCACTAAGACGATTATACCACATTCGTCCTGATTGCTTTAGACCATACAAAGATCTTTGCAATTTGATTGAAAATATTTCCCGGGATTTTGAATTATTTGCATTAGGCATTTTGAATCCCTCGGGAATTTTCATGTATATCTCATTATCAAGTGAGCCGTAAAGGTAGGCGGTAACCACATCCATTAAATGCATGTCAAGTTTTTCATGGACAACAAAACTAATGAGATAACGGAACGTTATAGTATCGATAACAGGTGAATATGTCTCTTCATAATCGACACCAGGCCTTTGTGAAAATCCTTGTGCAACAAGGCGTGCCTTATATCTTTGTACCTCATTTTTCTCATTTATCTTGCGTACAAAGACCCATTTATAGCCAACAGGCTTAACACCATTAGGTGTTTGGACTACAGGCCCAAAAACTTCACGTTTTGCAAGTGAATTCAACTATGATTGGATTGCTTCTTGCCATTTTGGCCAATCAAGCCTTTGTCGACATTCACGAACAGATTGAGGTTCAAGATCCTCACTTTCTTGCATAATGCTGGATGCAACATTATATGCAAAGAAATAATCCACCACTATATCCACTCGATTCAAATTTGTCTCAATATCGATAGGATTTATTGATAGTTCCTTATTTTCTTGAGTCTCAGGCTCAATGGATTCCTCATGAATCTCAGAATTTATTAAGTCGTGGATTTCTTCATGAGATTCTTTCATAGTGTCATTTTGATCATTTATTTTCCTATTTCAAGGATTTCGATCTTTGGAACCTAATGGTCTGCCACGTTTCAGTCGTGCTTTTGACTCATTGGCTATGACACTAGAAGATTGTCCAATTTGGACATCAATACGGATTGGAATATTCTCCGCGGGGATATGTGATTTTGTTGTCCTTTTCATATCCGTAAATGCATCTAGCATTTGATTTGCTATTCTCTGCAAATGAATAATCTTTTGTACCTCTTTTTCACAAATAGAGGCACGTGGATCAAGATGAGATAGAGATGGATTTTTTCACAAAATTTCCCGTTTGGTTTCACCAACTTCTCCCCCTAATTTTGGGAAAAGTGTCTTATCGAATCGACAGTCTGCAAATCGTGCAGTAAATAAATCTCCCGTTAAAGGCTCGAGGTAGCGAATAATGGAGGGCGAGTCAAACCCAACATATATTCCTAACCTTCTTTGCGGACCCATTTTGGTGCGATAAGGCGGTGATACAGGCACATATGCTGCGCATCCAAAAATTCTTAAATGGGATATATTAGGTTCATGACCCAAAACTAATTGCAACGCGAAATATTTATGATAATTTGTCGGTCTGAGACGAACTAGCATTGCTGCATGCAAAATGGCGTGACCCCAAACAGAAGTGGGCAGCCTCGTTTTCATGAGTAACGGTCTTGCTATCAATTGCAGACGTTTAATTAAAGACTCTGCAAGACCATTTTGAGTGTGAACATGAGCTACAGGATGTTCCACTTTTATCCCAATGGATAAGCAATAATCATTAAATGCTTGGGATGAAAACTCAGCAGCATTATCAATTCTAATAGACTTAATTGGATTATCGGGAAATTGTGCCCGTAATCGAATTATTAGTGCCATCAATTTTGCAAACGCGAGGTTGCGAGATGACAATAGGCACACATGGGACCATCTAGAAGATGCGTCTATCAAGACCATCAAATATCGGATCGAACCACTAGGTGGGTGGATAGGTCCACAAATGTCTCCTTGTATACGTTCCAAAAATGCAAGAGACTCAATTCCAACCTTTGTTGGTGATGGTCTAATAATTAACTTGCCTTGATAACAAGAAGTGCAAGAAAATTCATCATTTAAAAGAATCTTTAAATTGTTTAATGGATGCCCATTTGAGTTTTCTATAATTTGTCTCATCATAATTGATCCCAATCGATCATGCCAAAGAACAAAAGTATTGGAATCGGTAACCTTTTGGTTTACAATAGAATGTGCCTCAATTGCACTAATTCTTGTCCAATACGGGCCACAAGACAAAGATGGGAACTTCTCAATAGCCCTTTTCTGGCCAGAGGCATTTTTGGTAATGATGAGATATTCAAGATTATTCTCATCTATTGTCTCAATATGATATCCATTTCTGCGGATATCTTTAAAACTCAACAAGTTCCTCTTGGACTTGGAGGAGAACATTGCATTCTCTATAATAAGTATTGTTCCCTTAGGCAGAGTTATAGTAGCTTTTTCAGAGCCTTCAATTAATTTACTACTACAAGAAATTGTAGTAACATCTGCCTTACACATACTTAAATGAGAGAAATATTTCTTCTCTTTGAATATTGTATGTGTTGTACATGAATCAATTAAACCAATATTTTTACAATTGAACTGTGATCCAATTTTGCTTTGTGATACATCCATATTTGCTTCCCATGGTTTGACATACAAAAGATACGAATAACATTAGTATTTTTCGGAAAAACGAAAAAGAAACAAAGTTAAATCAATAACGTGTGATGATAAATTTTGGTAAGACTTTCTTTGATTTGGACTAGTATATTTCAAAAAAAAATTCTTTTACCATATATTAAAAGTAACATGGTCGACTAAATGAAGTAAACAGTAGGCAAACCTTTATCACTAACAAAGCAGTAGAGTATATTACTGTTAGTCTTTTAATAAGATCAATATTCAAACTCAATAATGTAGTGTAATAACCAACAGACTAAATCCAAACTTTATTCAATGACGTACTATACTAATTCAACATACTAAATAATTCTAATTGCAAAACTAATACTCATGTAAACTGCGATACTTACATGATGTTTATTCACTAACTAATATTAATAAGCAAAATAAAATAAAATAAAATCAAACAACTTAATCTTCTTTAACCACAGATCCATCACCGATCAAGTGGTCTATTATTCCATCAGGGCGACGCTCAAAGAAATCTGCCACATCCAAGTGGGTGATGTCAAAATCATTGTC
>JASVEL010004304.1:0-101487 GCA_032618575.1 Nicotiana noctiflora | reverse complement strand
CCTTTTGAAGTAAAGGTTCGGTCAAGCCTTTCAAAAATGCTTCTCACGGAGTGCTCAAACGGGCAAAAAATCGCTCGTATCCGCTCACTTGTCTTTGCACGAAAACTCTTCGTGTTTCCGCGCAAAGAGGGGCAGCTGTAAGCACGTGATTTTTGCCCTATATGAGAATTACTCCTAAAAATTCAAAATAAAAGAGTGTTGTGTTGTTTGCAATATTTGTGGATTTTATGTTATTTTTCTCTTATTGTTTGCATTTGTGTGTCCATGTCTATTTGTTTAAATTAATAAAAAATACAAAATATGTTTCATTTATATTTTTAGGATATAATTCCGCACTTAGAAGTAGTTAAGTTTGTTTTACAAAAAGAAAAAAAAATCACAAAAATAGCGTACTTTGCATTTTTAGCATTTAATATATAAATTGTGTGATTGGTAGTCAATTGTGTGTGATAATCTAGAAATTAATTAATATTTTTGATAAGTTAATTTGGTTCTATAGTATAATTTAGGATTTTTAGAATTTAACTTTAGAAATGAAATTAAAAAAAAAGGAAATAAAATGTAACGACCCAACCGGTCGTTTTGAGCTACGGTGAGTCATTCAGCAGTTTGAGGCCATGAGCAGCTTCATCTCAGGTATATTGACTTGTGTGTATGGTCAGAATTAAAATTCAAGAAGTTTGGAGTCAAATTTAAATGAAAATTCTCATTTCCGAAGCTTAAAATTGAAGAAATGAACTAGGATTGGAATTTTGTGTATACGACCTCGGAATTGGGATCTGAAGGTTGAAACAGGTTCATATGATGATTTCGGACTTGGGCGTATGCCTGGATCGGGTTTTGGATAACACGGGGCGTTTTGACACATATTATGGAAGATAGCATTTTAGAAGAAATTGCATCAGTTTGGCTTAAAATGCATTTTAGTGTTATTGATGTCCGTTTGGAATTCCGAGATTGGAGTAGCTCCGTATGGTTATTCTGGATTCGGGAGCGCGATCGGAAGTGAATTCGGAGGTCAGTAGGTCATTTTGGAGTCGTTTGCCTAAAGATAGAAAATTGAAGGTTTTGATTTGACCGAAAGTGGAAATTTTGATATCAGACTCGAAATGCAAATCTTATGGTTCATATAGCTTCGTTAGGTGATTTGGGACTTAGGAGTGTGTCCGGAATATTTTTGTGATGACCGGTGTAGAATTAAGCTTGAATTGGCAAAGTTAGTATTTTGGCGAATTCCGGTTGATAGGTGAAATTTTGATCCGACGGTCGGAATGGAATTCTGAAAATTTTTGTAGCTCTATTATGTCATTTTGGACTCGTGTGCAAATTTTGAAGTCAATCGGACTTGATTTGATAGGTTTCGGCATCGGAAATAGAAGTTGGAAACTTCAAAGTTCATCAAGCTTGGATTGGAGGTTAATTCATAATTTTTGTGTTGTTTGATGTGATTTGAGGCCTCGAGCGAGTCCGTAATGTGTTTTGGGACTGGTTGGTGTTATTGGTCGGGGTCTCGGGGGTCTCGGATGTGTTTCGGATGCCCAACGGGTCATTTTTGGAAGATTTTTGCCGTTTTGAGCATAAATGTAATGATCCAAAGGTCTATTTTTAGTTCTAGAGATCCAAATTTGATTTCGAGACTTCGAGAATTTAAATACTGAATTATAGGACTGATCTGGAAATTTTGGTTTAATTTCATCGAGTCGCGATTGGGTTTTTGACGCGAAATGTGAGTAAATTGTTTAACGAGCATAAAACATGAAATTACAACATAACGGGGTGGTAATTCCCGTGATGACGGGCCGGGTCGTCACATAAGTCTAGGCCTAAAAGGTCCTTCAATACCGAATTGAGTACAAAAATCTCCTAATTGAGATCTTTCTATGGCCTTTTGGCGCTTAAGTTGTTGATTCAACTTTAACTCGTTACACAGTTTCAATCCTTCTTGTGTACAAGTGCCAATGATATGGCCATAGGTTAGTGTAACGACCCGGCCTGTCGTTTTAGAAAATTACGCCCCGATCCCCAATTTAATTGTTCCCCTAAGTTCAATTCTGCTATTGTGGTTTGCCGGGAGAGTCGGTTCTGAAATTTGTAGCATTTTGGGACACTTAGTCCCTAAATGAGAGCTTTAAAGGTAGAAAATGGTCCGTAGCCGGAACAGTGTTAAGACGACATCGGAACGGAAATCCAATGGTTCCATTAGCTCCGTTAGGTGATTTCGGTGTTGGGAGCGCGTTCGGAATGTATTTTGGAGGTCCGTAGCTCAATTAGGCTTGAAATGCCGAAATTTGAAATTTTGGCGAATCCGAACGATAGGTGAGATTTGATCCGGGGGTCGGAATGGAATTCCGTCAATTTCTGTAGCTTCATTATGTTATTTTCGATATGTCTGCAAATGTTTAGGTCATTCGGACGTCATTTGGTCGGGTTTTTGATTAAATGCGTGTTTTGGAAGTTTTAGAAGAACTTAAGCTTGAATTCGATGTAATTTGATGGTATTGGCGTTGTTTGATGCATGTCGATGATTGGAACAAGTTTACATGATGTTTTAGGAGGTGTTAGTATTTTTGGTTGAGGTCCCGAGGGCCTCGGGGTGATTTCGGATGGTTAAAGGAAACTTTTGAAGTTGGAAAACTTCATAATAGGCGAAGATGTAAATGAGTGTGCACAAGACCTCACTTGAAACGATCATATCTCCCGTTATATAAAGCATTGTGTGAGCTACAACCTATCAAACTAAAGCCCTTTGAGTCTAGTTTCCAACGCAATTAACCGTTCGTCATTTGGAGGTGTATACAGAAAGTTATGACCATTTTTCTGAGCATGTATCAGTAGCGCGGCCTTAGCGCGGGAGCGCTAGTAGCCCGCGCTAATGGATTATTTTCTGCCTCAACCCGCGCTAATTAGCGCGGGCGCGCTAGTAGCAGGCCCCTAAATACCCCAAGACCAGGTATAGAGAGTTCCAAAGTCATTTTTGGGGCAAGGGCTTGCTCTCTCAAGAGGAATCCGTCCAACTCTTCATTTCTATGATCCAAGGTAAGATTTTTGGAGTATTTTGAGTTGATTACTACTCCTAAACACTTATATTAACATGGATTAATCTTGAAAATCTTTATATTTTCAAGAAATTCCTTCAAGAACTCAAAAGGGGGTTTTTGCAAGATTTCTTCCAAAAGGTAAATCCTACACCTTAGACTTATATATATGGGTATATTATGGGAATATGAGTATGAATCAAGAATTACAACTTATGGCATGGTAATTGGAAGTCATAAATTCCCAATTTAAATACATGAACATGGTAGGGATTTAAAGGTATTTATTTGATGGAATTTTGTTGGTTGGGTGTGAATGGATGGTCATACATGTGTATTTGGAAGTTATAAATTGGTTAGGAATGATGGTGAGATGAATTGTTGGTTAATGGTGATAGTTGGAAGAACCAATACTATAGTTATGAGGTGAAAATAACCATGCCTACAAGGTGTTTGATAATATGCCTAAATGGCATAAGTTATGGAATTTTTTATCAATATTGGCCCTATTGAATGTTGAACTGTAGATTGAAGTTACATAACTATATTGGATCATCGTAGTATCATTAAGGGGCGAATTTCGGATATGTATGGCTAAAAACCCCGTCTTTTAGAAATCGAGTTTCATCGATGTTTGTGTGATCTTGGTCATTTTTCATAATTTTTCGTATTAGCTTAGCATTTAATTGTAGAATAAATTACTTGAATTATTGTTTACAATATGCAATTTAATTGGATAGAGTTGAGCCACTCGGAGTCGGATACTCTTGGCAAGGGAGTCATTTCTTAGCGGTTTTGTACCGGAATTGAGGTAAGTGGCTTGTCTAACCTCGTGTGGGGGAACCTTTACCCCTAGGATATTATGTGATAGTTTAAATGCCTTGTACGCGAGGTGACGGGCATGTACATGTGCTAGTTGTTGTAACTCACTTTACTTGAATTGTCCAATCCGTGATATTTCTGTTCTTAGATTATTAATTTGTGACATTTACCTGGTATTCGTTAGGGAAGCATGATTAGGTAGGATTTATCTGTCTAATTGCCTAATTGTCCTACTTGAACTTCTTGAGAATTGTTGGCACTAGTCCTCAGTGAAGTTGTAGTTAAGCATATTATGTTGCTGTGTGCGTTTTCTTTACTTGTTGTGTTGGTGGACTGCGGGTTCAATTCCTGGATATCCCAGGGCTGTGGGTTCGATTACCAGAGACCCGGGGTGATATTGGTAGGGACTACGGGATCGATTCCCGAGATCCTGAGTTATTTGTAGGGACTGCGGGTTCGATTCCCGAGATCCTAAGTTATTTGTAGGGACTGCGGATTAGATTCCCGAGATCCTGAGTTATTTGTAGGGACTACGGGTTCGATTCCTGAGATCCTGAGTTATTTGTAGGGACTGCGGGTTTGATTCCCGAGATCCTGAGTTATTTGTAGGGACTGCGGGTTCGATTCTCGAGATCCCGAGTTATTTGTAGGGACTGCGGGTTCGATTCCCGGAGATCCCGAGTTATTGATATATTATTGAGACATGGGCTGCGGGTTCGATTCCCGGAGACCCAGGGGTACTGTTAATGGGACTGTGGGTTCAATTCCCACAGGTTCTGGACTTGTTAATTGAGTTGTTACTTGTTGTTAGTTTAATTGTAGACGGTTGCAGTAATCACTTTATTGTTGTTATTTAAAGATTATTGTCATTTAAACTGCTCTTTATTGTTATTGTCATTTTATTATTGATTTCTCTCAGTAGGGCCCTGACCTTCCTCGTCACTACTCCATCGAGGTTAGGCTTGGCACTTACTGAGTACCGCCGTGGTGTACTCATGCTACTCTTCTGCACACTTTTGTTGTGCAGATCCAGGTACATCAGAACATGCTCGTACTAGGTGATTCCGCAGCCTTTTGGGAGACCTCGAGGTATGATCTGCTACGTCCACGGATCCGGAGGCTTTCCTTCTATTCTGATAGTATTAGTTGACATTTTCCTTCATTTCGTTGTTAGATACTCTTTACACATAGAGCCACAATTGTATATTCTCTTTTAGTCTGTGTTACCCGTGGGATTCCGAATCTGGGTGGTGTTTTATACAGTGTGTTTTGACGGATGTATGTGCCAAGCGGCACGGATTACATTTCTTTTTATGCTATTTTTCCGCTATTTCTTACTTAATGTTCATAACTTGTATAATCCGCAATGTGTTAGGCTTACCTAGTCGTGGGGACTGGGTGCCATCACGACATGTTCACGATTGGTGAACTAGGGTCGTGACAAGTTGGTATCAGAGCTCTAGGTTCATAGGAGTCACGGGACACAGACCGGTTTCTTAGATTCTCGCTGATCGATACGAAGACGTTTATATTTATCTACGAAGGGCTATGTAACTGTTTAGGAAACTCTTCAATTATTTGAATTCCTCACCGTGCGCCATTTATTCAGTTGGAGCCTATGTCATATGTTCTTTTGCATCCACTCGTGTATTGAAACTGCGCACTCGGTATCAATTATGCGCCGACTGTCACGACCCCAAATCCGATCGTGATGGCGCCCAGCACACTGCTAGGCCAGCCCGACCAATAAACAACTATCATAGAGCTATGAGCTCGCCTTATCCCATTTAAGCATAACGATTATAAAGCAACAGAGATGGATATATCGAAACAGGGAACCAAGTCCCAACATAGTGCAACTCCCAAAGACCGAAGTGTCAAGAGTCATGAGCCTCTACAGAGTGTACGAAGTGTAAATAGTGACTATAACTATGCACAAGTGTGGGATGATCAGAACAAAAATACAGACAAACTGGAGAATCAGGTCCTGCGAACGCTGGCAACTACCTCGATTGTCCAAAAGCACTCCCGAGCCGCAATAGAATCAGCTCCAGTGTGATGTACCTGGATCTGCACACAAGGTGCAGGGAGTCGGGTGTGAGTACTTCCAACTCAGCAGTAATAAAAGTAAATAATGTTGAAGAGAAGAAAACCACGATAGGCACTATCTCATGCTACACAATACAGAACTATCTTTTTATCCCTTTCCAGCATATGTGAGTAGATTATTTAGAAATCAAAATTTTTAGCTACTTTCTTTCATGATAATATACCAATACCTGGATACAATCTCAAGCAGTGCAAGTCCGCACTCAAATCAGCCCCTCGGGCTCAGCACTCCTTATCAATTTACACTAGGAGATCTAGTCAATAAGGCAACTAATGCATGTGTGCCAGTAATGTATGAATGCTGAATGTTATGCCGCGTAGTAGACCTAAACTAATGTATGTATGCCATGTAATGCATATGACCGCTACGGCGTGTAGCCCGATGCAATTTGGGTACCTGTGCTTACTGTGGGGGTTCAGACTCCGGAGGGGCTCCTACAGCCCAAGCACAATATTAATATCACACCTGCTGCGGCGCGCAGCCCGATCCGTATACCACTGCGGCGTGCAGTCCGATCCATGCATGTGTATGCATATGCTCACATAAATTGTCATGCCCTAACATATGGCCCTCGGCCCCAATCAGTCTAACAAATAATCAAGGAAGCCCTACGGGCAACAATATCATGTTAGCTCACAGGTAAAAATGTTATTAAGACTTTGTTCAAGTTTTTCATAACCTTATAAAAATGCTGAATAGCAAAATACTATTTTTAAACCTTAAATTTAGAATAAAATATGCACAGTGTTATCAAAACAATGATACCAATCCCTGAAGGATTCAAATAATCGGCACGAAGCCCTAGCATGATAATTAGTCCAATTCATTTCAGCAATTAGGTGTTATTATTTATTACGCGGGACGGACCAAGTCACGATCCCCAATGGTGCTCTACTCCACGCCCGTTATCCGGCATGCAAGTCACCTCAACACAGCACTAAGATGTGCAAGTTCGGGGTTTACTAACCCTCAGGACATCATTTACAAGTATTACCCACCTCGAACAGGCGAAAACTCATGCCCGCGACGCCTTAGCTCCTCGAAACGGCATCCACGCACGTCAAAACTAGCACAAATCAGCACAAATATATCAAAATAGGCTAATGGAACATAACCCAATCTAAAGAAATCGAAAAATATCAAAAATCACGAAATTTGCAAAACCCGAGCCCCGGGCCCACATCTCGAAAAATTTCGAAACTCATATTTCCAGAACCCTCGTCTCGCCACGAGTCCATACATATAAAATTTACCAAAATCGGAGTTCGATTGGCCTTTCAAAACCCAAATTTTCTTTTTCAATATCTAGGCCACAATCCTTCACAATTTCTACCCAAATTCATGAAGATTGATGTTAATTCTACCATAAAATGATGTTTTTGAGTCAAGAAACTTACCTCCGATGAATACCCGATGATTTCCCAGCGTTTTCCCGTGATTTCTTCTCTCTAGGGCTCAAAAATGGTGTTTTGGGGTGTGAAACCCGCGAGCCCTCTGTTCTGCAATTAAACTCACTGCCTGGGAATTTAACTCTACGGGTTCGCGATGTCTCTCACGCGAACGCGATGGCCTGATCGATTACTTCATCGCGAACGCGACGCCCTATCACGCGATCGCGAAGTTCAATTCTCCCAGCCGCCGGATTTCTTCTACGCGAACGCGTCCATCCTTCACGTGAACGCGAAGCTTCGTCCAACCTTGCCTATGCGAACGCGACAGCCTGATCGCGAACGCGATGCCTTAGCCAGCCCTGCCTTCGTGAACGCGACCTGGGCCACGCGAACGCGAAGGCTTAATGCCTGCTGCACCAACCTTCAATTTACAGCAGACCTTTCCAAGTTCAAAATGCTCGATTGATGGTCCGAAATCCTACCGAGGCCCTCGGGACCCCAACGAAAACCACCAACATACTCCAAAACACGATACGAACTTGTTCCAATCATAAAAACACCATCCTAAACATCAAATTCACCAATTACACACGGATTCAAGCCTAAGTTTCTTCAAAACTTTCAAAACTAACATTCAATCCAAAACCCGATCAAACGACATCCCAATGACCTAAATATTTGTGGACACATCCAAAATTACATAACGAAGCTACAGAAATTGTCGGAATTCCATTCCGACCCTCGGATCGAAATCTCACCTCCCATCCGGTTTTGCCAAAATTCAACCTTCGCCAATTCAAGCCTAAAACTACACCGGACCTCCGAATTCAATTCTGATTGCTCTCCTAAGTCATAAATGATCCCCCGAAACTAGTCGAATCATCAGAATCTGATTCCGAGCACTCAAACTTGATAGTCAACTCTAGGTTGACTTTCCATAATCAAACTTCCTTCAAACATGCTATTTGCTTCATTTTCAATTCAATTCACTCCTAACTCACTCGATAGGTTCTAACACTGATATAGAAGCATAAGATATGTTAATGCAAGGTAACGGGGTGGTAATTCCCATAACGACGGGCTGGTTCGTTACATTCTCCCCAACTTACTCAAACGCTCGTCCTCGAGCGGACTCAGAGTTGTACTAGAAGCAACCCAATAGCCGAATTACCTTACCAATTATATATTCGGGTGATCATACGTCACCCTATCTCACATAAGTCCGAAAACACCATATAGTCAGAATTTCACAGACCATCTGAACCATAAATAACATTGCACTTTCTGAAATCATATGCCAAATGCTAATCCCATGCCTATACTTAGGATACACTCGAATCCACTGCAATAACATTCACTACTCCGGGTGAGATCATATGATGTATCAACAACCCAATCACTCGAGACGATAGTCTCTAATCACAACAACTGGCCACAATAACCAAATACTAGCTAAAAACCTCTTTCGTTAGATAGAGTCTGATTCCAACACCTCCATATCCTGCCCACAGCAGCTGAAGCACGCGATATACCGAATCCATCTCTCGGGTCAACCATTCGTGAATCTATTTCCCTTTTTTTTTTAAAACTGATACCACGATAGGTTTCGGAGCCAAACCTCGATTTTTACCTTTCTAACAAGCTAAGATCCAATATGCTCGTAGTCATTAATGACTCCAATGGTCATTTCGATCATAACACACCACACTGGTGACATGACATCTCAACCACCGGCCTAAGCCGCGACGAGCACAACATAGGCTCCAATAGAAACGTCCGCACACACTCGAATCATGACAGCTCAAATCATGACAACTGTCTCCAGCAAATAGAGCTGCAATTTAATCCCTCTGTGCCATCATAATATAGAACAGAGATCGCATCTCACATTATAGAAATAGAGTACCTGAATCCTCCTCGAGAGGTCATAACATCACGTGGCCTTGCCATGATTCGTGATTCTATCCCAACGTTATTACTCATGAAGCTCCTCAAGCCACTAAGCTCAAAACGGTTAGCCACGCACAGATCTAGGTCTTGAACCCAAGCAATCAACCTCACCCACGGTGAAACAATTAACGTATGCTATTAAATCCTGAAAGGACACAACCGATGTGCCATTCCCCAAGCGATACTCAAAATGGTCTTTTTCTCAGAAGCGAGGAAGTATTGTATACCAGGTAGCATATAACTAACTATATTTTCACAATATTCTGTTGCGGCGTGCAACCCGCTCCAATGACGTACCCGTGGCGGCGTTCCACCCGATCCGGATACCATACCTGTGGTGGCGTGCCACCCGATCCAAATAACCCGTGGCGGCGTGCCACCCGATTCACGCATAAATCTCGCAAAAAGGAAATGCATATCGAGTCGAATTTTCTCATTACAACAAACATATATATATATATAGCCTCAAGCTCGGCCGCATGAAACGCATCTGACAACATTCCTCAATACTGGAACTGAATCAATGGTAGATACCTCTACACTGACATCCGCCACTAAGGTCCAACTGACAAAGCAATGCCTACCAGCCGTCCGCTGGTCCTGGGTACAACTACTCTGTTGGAGCATACTCGGATGCTCTCTGCTACGCAATTTGTGCCATTTTCCGACATAGTCCATATCACATTAGTCTAGATGACCTGACTTATGTCAACCAGTCTGAAATAAGGTATCATAACCCAAATTCATCATATCAAGTTAAGAGAGAGCCACTAGGGCTTCCGATTTCCAATAACCGCTAAACGGTGCCGGTACACACGACATACCACCGCTGCGTAGGCGGGTTACAAGAACTTCTAGTCTCCAACACACATATAACACATGAATCACCATGCTTGATTCCGTACTTCACCATACAAATACATAACGCACATCAAGCGTCCATTCATACCACGAAAGTCATTCAGAAATTTCACTATGCCATCAACGACTCAATTATTATAGTCGATCCAACAAGAGAATACCACCATACCGCTGGATATTATCAGTTTACATTACCTTGTCCTTTTGGACCATATACCCTGCCAAATTACTAGAATAGCAGTACCATTTTCCTTAATCACTAGAAAGATCGATTCTTTAAATCACATGTAGCTGCCTGCGCTGCTAAATAATTTTAATGACTCCCCATATATTATAAACTGATTTCAAAACCTTGAATATGTCATTATCAACTTTCCATTCGTTGCCTAAGTTTAACTGCCAGGACTGAGTCCTTATACCCATATCAAGTTACACAACTGCCAGCACTCCAGAGCTTTGCTGCAATGTCTGCAAGACTCATTACTTCAACCACATACCAGGAATCAATCGTATTCCTTTTTATACCATTCTAGTTTATTAACAAGTTGTTCCATTTACCAGTTTCCTTTCTGATTCATCTCTAATTTCATATGAGTCTTAACTGTAGTATGACAATGCCTCAACCCTTTTTACCACACAAGACTCGTACACAAGACCACACGGTCTAAGACCCATAGGCTACTGAATACTCTCTCAATGTTTTCACAAAAATACCACATTCTACCACACTTTATTTTGATGAACTTCCCGCGATTTTTTTTTAAATTGTTATCATTACTTCCCAATACGGATACGTAGAATACCATCATTCACATGATATAACACAAGCCTTGATCGTCTCTAATGAAACCGCCATCTTTAGCCACAGACACAAATCTTAAGGAACCTGACTGTTACAAGCAAAATCTTGAACACTGCAAAACCATTCTCGGGCATCATTCACCCTTATTCAGCTGTAATTCAACTGTCCCATTGAGTAGAACCACTCGTGTTTTGTTAGAACTCTGACATCGCAGAACATGATTACTTACAAATACAACTAGCCATCTTTCCTTTCTATACACCGAACATTCTCTGCCAACAGTAGTTCAAAACATCCTAGTATTTCTTCACATCTACGAAGCGCCATAACCTTGTCAGAATCTTCCCAACATACTTAAAGACAGAATCAACATAGCACACAATATTGCAATCAGTTAATCAATAGCAACCACCCCAACTTAGCTCGAAGCCATTCATCAAAGCACTTTTAACCACTCATATCATTATTACTCAAGTGATGCCGAAATGTTAAAATGAGATTAAACTCAAGTCATTTACAAGCCTTGACAGAGACTCGAATCATCAGAGACCTTAACCCTTCTGCAATTCTTGCATTTATACACACACCACCAATAAGCCCACTCTCTTTAGGTGACAGAAATCTTTCTAAGTCCCAAATTTTTCCAAACATTTCGGCAGAGTTTCCTTTGTAATTTGGCCTATCCACCTGCCAGAGAATCACCAAACCATTCTAACAATACATCCACAACTCAACGAAACATCACAATGTATTTCAACAACATTAAATCTCAATACTATACAAATCATCTTATCACAATTATACCTGAACATGTACTGCACCTGCTCCAATCATAACATATATCAAATACCCTTCAATTACACATCAGAATCAACCCAACTATTTTTCCTCAATCTAGTATTTCAGTACAAAACCTTCCACCAGGATATACATAGCATAATCACTTTAGTCTTCCTGAGTCTAAACTCGATTTACTACACGTAAGGCACTTTACCTTCCAACTAAAAAATATGATAAATATTCACCACGCCCATAGCTCGGGGCTACACAACATATTAGACAAAAGTCAAACAATTAACAACTCATCCATTAGTAAGCCTCCCTAATACTCTACAGATCGGCACAAGGCCCCAAACATGGCTACTAGCCCAAGAACATAGATATAAGCCCAGTCTCGGTCACTTACACAGTAATTTATCAATCGGGAAGGATCAAGTCCAAATCCCCAGTCACAATACCACCACGCTCGTCACATGACGCGTGTATCATCTCAGCATAGCAGTGTATAGTACAAATACGGGTTTCAGACCCTCAGTGCCTTATCTTTTGCCATCACTCACAAAATCATCACCTCGATGCTAAAGTCATATACAAGGTCCAGCCTCAAGTCATCCCGACTGGCCGAACATGAACTCACAAAGATTATATCTCGCCCCTCGTTTGGGGAAATCACAAGCCATAAGACAATTTATATTACTGAGCGCTCGAAGCGTACACAGACGTGGGGAAGGAATTTCAAAGATTATATCTCAAGCTGAATCAAGTACGCACGATAAGAATTCCAAGAAATGTGAAGTGTTTCCTAAAGGTTCGCAGCCTCCCGAGGATAAGTACAGGCGTCCCCGTACCGATCCACAAGACTCTACTAACCGGCTCAAGACTCATGAGGCCTAGTAAACCTAGGCTCTGATACCAACTTGTCACGACCCCAAATCCGATCGTGATGGCGCCCAGCACACTGCTAGGCCAGCCCGACCAATAAACAACTATCATAGAGCTATGAGCTCGCCTTATCCCATTTAAGCATAACGATTATAAAGCAACAGAGATGGATATATCGAAACAGGGAACCAAGTCCCAACATAGTGCAACTCCCAAAGACCGAAGGGTCAAGAGTCATGAGCCTCTACAGAGTGTACGAAGTGTAAATAGTGACTATAACTGTGCACAAGTGTGGGATGATCAGAACAAAAATACAGACAAACTGGAGAATCAGGTCATGTGAATGCTGGCAGCTACCTCGATTATCCAAAAGCACTCCTGAACCGCAATAGAATCAGCTCCACTGTGATGTACCTGGATGTGCACACAAGGTGCAGGGAGTCGGGTGTGAGTACTTCCAACTCAACAGTAATAAAAGTAAATAATGCTGAAGGGAAGAAAACCACGATAGGCACTATCTCATGCTACACAATACAGAACTATCTTTTTATCCCTTTTCAGCATGTGTGAGTAGATTATTTAGAAATCTAAATTTTTAGCTACTTTCTTTCATGATAATATACCAATACCTGGATACAATCTCAAGCAGTGCAAGTCCGCACTCAAATCAGCCCCTCGGGCTCAGCACTCCTTATCAATTTACACCAGGAGATCTGGTCAATAAGGCAACTAATGCATGTGTGCCAGTAATGTATGAGAGCTGAATGTTATGCCACGTAGTACACGTAAACTAATGTATGTATGCCATGCAATGCATATGACCGCTACGGCGTGTAGCCCGATCCAATTTGGGTACCCGTGCTCACTGTGGGGGTTCAGACTCCGGAGGGGCTCCTACAGCCCAAGCACAATATTAATATCACACCTGCTGCGGCGCGCAGCCCGATCCGTATACCACTGCGGCGTGCGGTCCGATCCATGCATGTGTATGCATATGCTCACATAAAATGTCATGCCCTAACATATGGCCCTCGGCCCCAATCAGTCTAACAAATAATCAAGGAAGCCCTACGGGCAACAATATCATGTTAGCTCACGGCTAAAAATGTTATTAAGACCTTGTTCAAGTATTTCATAACCTTATAAAAATGCTGAATAGCAAAATACCATTTTTAAACCTTAGATATAGAATAAAATATGCACAGTGTTATCAAAACAATGATACCAATCCCTGAAGGATTCAAATAATCGGCACGAAGCCCTAGCATGATAATTAGTCCAATTCATTTCAACAATTAGGTGTTATTATTTATTACGCGGGATGAACCAAGTCACGATCCCCAATGGTGCTCTACCCACGCTCGTTATCCGGCGTGCAAGTCACCTCAACACAGCACTAAGATGTGCAAGTCCGGGGTTTACTAACCCTCAGGACATCATTTACAAATATTAGCCACCTCGAACAGGCGAAAACTCATGCCCGCGACGCCTTAGCTCCTTGAACCGGCATCCACGCACGTCAAAACTAGCACAAATCAGCACAAATATATCAAAATAGGCTAATGGAACATAACCCAATCGAAAGAACTCGAAAAATATCAAAAATCACGAAATTTGCAAAACCCGAGCCCCGGGCCCACATCTCGAAAAATTTTGAAACTCATATTTCCAGAACCCTCGTCTTGCCACGAGTCTATACATATAAAATTTACCAAAATCGGAGTTCGATTGGCCTTTCAAAACCCAAGTTGTCGTTTTCAATATCTAGGCCATAATCCTTCACAATTTCTACCCCAATTCATGAAGATTGATGTTAATTCTACCAAAAATGATGTTTTTGAGTCAAGAAACTTACCTCCGATGAATACCCGATGATTTCCCAGCATTTTCCCGTGATTTCTTCTCTCTATGGATCAAAAATGGTGTTTTGGTGTGTGAAACCCGCGAGCCCTCTGTTCTGCAATTAAACTCACTGCCTGGGAATTTAACTCTACACGTTCACGATGTCTCTCACGCGAACGCGATGGCCTGATCGATTACTTCATCGCGAACGCGACGCCCTATCACGCGTCAGCGAAGTTCGATTCTCCCAGCCGCCGGATTTCTTCCACGCGAACGCGTCCATCCTTCACGCGAATGCGAAGCTTCGTCCAACCTTGCCTACGCGAACGCGACAGCCTAATCGCGAACGCGATGCCTTAGCCAGCCCTGCCTTCCCGAACGCGACCTGGGCCACGCGAACGCGAAGGCTTAATGCCTGCTGCACCAACCTGCAATTTACAGCAGACCTTTCCAAGTTCAAAATGCCCAATTGATGGTCCGAAATCCTCCCGAGGCCCCCGGGACCCCAACGAAAACCACCAACATACTCCAAAACACGATACAAACTTGTTCCAATCATAAAAACACCATCCTAAACATCAAAATCACCAATTACACACGGATTCAAGCCTAAGTTTCTTCAAAACTTTCAAAACTAACATTCAATTCAAAACCCGATCAAACGACGTCAGAATGACCTGCAAATTTGCGGACATATCCAAAATTACATAACAAAGCTATAGAAATTGTCGGAATTCCATTCCGACCCACGGATCGAAATCTCACCTCCCATCCGGTTTTGCCAAAATTCAACCTTCGCCAATTCAAGCCTAAAACTACACCGGACCTCCGAATTCAATTCTGATTGCTCTCCTAAGTCATAAATGATCCCCCGAAACTAGTCGAATCATCAGAATCTGATTCCGAGCACTCTAACTCGATAGTCAACTCTAGGTTGACTTTCCATAATCAAACATCCTTCAAACATGCTATTTGCTTCATTTTCAATTCAATTCACTCCTAACTGACTTGATAGGTTCTAACACTGATATAGAAGCATAAGATATGTTAATGCAAGGTAACGGGGTGGTAATTCCTATAACGACTAGCCGGGTCGTTACACCGACGGTTCGTGATGCTGCAGAGGGATTTCAAGGGAGTCAAGAATTTACTCAACCATTGTTACCGCGTTTCATCCATATCGATAATGCAAGAGAATTGAGAGATATTCAATTGTGCACATGGGGGTGCACTAGATTCCGACATTCGGTTGATAAGTACGATCTTATGAAGTTTTACTTAACTGCCAAATCGTCATAGCAATGGTAGAATCACAAGGTGGATGTAGATATAAAGATATATGGTGGTAATAAAGACTATATGGTTCACATGTGATATCTATTTAGCGAAGGATTCAGCCAGCAGAGATACTGGGGGGAAATGACTTTAACTATCTTAAGAAGGCCATGTACCAAACGAATGTCTTGGGTCTGTCTTATGATGAAGACGTACAAATGATAAAGGCTATTGTGGTGGATTAGCAAAATGTATCTTAAGGCTTCGTGCTAAGTGAAAGGATTTCACTATCAACGATCTAATTATGGGTCATGTGTCATATCCGATTTGGCCTGCGATGTATTTAGGTGCTATTCAAAAAGTTCTTGAAAACTTGCGGATGAGTAAGAGTTGAGACTCGTATGGTATGATGTTGGGACTTTTGATGTTCCTGTGTCCACAATAATTCTAGATTTCATTATTAGTAGGGAAGACTTCGGCAAAGGCTACATGGTGCTTCGTAGGTGTGAGAATCACAATATGTCTTAAGCTGTCGTGGTAAAGAATGCTCGATACATAGAGCGGGAAGATGCTTGGTTGTATTGGGATGGGTTCATATCCTATGGTGTCAGAGTGCTAATAGAGCACAAGTGGTTATGTTCGTTGGATCTAGTGAACTGCAGTTGAATACGAGTAAATGACTCGAGAGAATGGTTCTAATGTGTTCGAGAGTTGTGTAATAGTGGCCTTGAGCTAAGTGGGAGAGTCCCACCGCTTACGATGGGGTCGCATGGTCAATTACCTCTGCATGAATTCAGGATACTAGCGTATTATTGTGTTATTGTAGCCACGGAAAAAGGGCCATGAGTGGTAATTTGAGTATATGAATTGTTGAATGCATGTTATGGTTAGCCTTACTGGCTCGTGTTCAAACTTGAGGAAAGATTCATGATTTATGCCTCGTATAGGTGCAGGCTTCGCGGGAAGTGGTTTCGCTGGGGGCTTTATCGAGAGGGTATTCATATGTTATAAAATTTAGTAGAGTTGGTTGCGTACTGGGGCAAGTCAGGGTCGGATGGCTCTCAATAGCGGTCCTAGTGAATTCAAGAGGTAAAGTGTGGTGCCTGATAATTCAGAATCTATAAGTACAGTTGAGGCTCAAGCTTTTGAAGCAACTTATGAAGAAATGCACAAAACGATCTATGATGTTTTGACTTGTGGTGTAGTATTTGAGAGACATGAAATGGTCGTCGTTCTTGAGATAGCATGGCCTCATGATTTAAGGTCATTCGGGGTAAGTGCGGTTGGAATAAGTTCGGTATTGAAGGAAGATATTAACATTTCTAAGGCAATCAATGATAACCTGGAAGGAAGTAGATTGATCAGCCATAGTTGAGTTGGCGTATTGGTGTCAATGATCGGTTCATGCAACGTGATCGAATTATGCATGTGATTTGTGGCGGTGCATTGAAGACTTGTCGGCCGTAGTGATTGATGTTATTCTAAAGTATTCTACTGTTAAGGGCCTGTTATGAGTAGGCATATCTCGGGAAGGGTTATGGTGGCTTGGACCACTACTTAGAGATTGGCATATTCGATGGTTATGAGAATTCAATGTATGTTGTTATAGTTCACCTGCAGTGAGCTAAATGGAAAGTCTTATGTGATGAAGTATTAGCCTATCGTCAGTTCTAGAGTTATGATGGAAATTGTGTCTATCGTATATCGGCACGTAATGTGCAGTGAGTAGTATGAAATTTGAAGTAAGGACCAAGGTCACGGTTTGGTCAATGAATGTGATATAAAGAGCTCGGATGAGCAGGAAAGGAGTTCAAGTATTTTGAGTAAGATTGGTATTAACATCAGTATCATTTGAGATCGGTGTTCTATGAGAAAGGCTTGCATCCCGGTTAGGGACTCCTGATCGCTTTTCAGTGTTAGTGCAGCCGGTGGGTTGAATGTGCAGGCCCGTTTAATTATTCGGAAGATGGTGGGAGCTTGACCCACAAGAAGATTGTATAGGTGTGACTTGTAGTCACTTGATTGGTTAGAAATTTAAACCAAGTATGAGGATTTTGGTGATATCATCCATTTGAGAATTTATGCCTGGAGGGCACTCTGCTTATTGGGTTATAGACCTGTGAAATGTTATTGACTTAGCTTGGCACGACCGGGATAGACTTAAGGTCGGTGGATAGATTTAAATGTGGAAGTGAGCCTTCCGTCAGGCCGGTTGTGTTTCTTCTAGTAATGCGCCCTTTTGGAGGGGTAGTCGCGGTCTTATTTTGCGGTTAGTTAATTCATGTAAAGATATATTGCGCTGTATGAGTTGTGAGATGGCTTGGTAAATTCCTTATGTGTTGAGGATCCGCTCAGCGGTGATGTTATATGAGCATGATGGCTATTGAGACTTAGATCATATATCACACCTCAGTTGTGCTTGAGTTTGTAGCCTATAGCGCTATATGTTTCCTTGTGACTGATATCATGCACCTTAGTGTGCTTATGATCGATATTCAGTATTTTGATGTGATGAGCTATTCAGCTCGACGTGTGGCTCCTTGTGTGAGTTTTATATTGTTTGGATCGGGTGGCACGCCGCCATGGTTATATTGTTTGGATCGGGTGGCACGCCGCCATGGGTATATTGTTGGGATCGGGTTGCACGCCGCAACGGTGTGATGTTTATTTCAGTGTCCATAATTGCTTTTATGTGTTCTGTTTCCTATTTTTCTGAGGAAGTCCATGTTAGTGTGAGAGTTGAATAGTTCTCTCTACTGTTCGCCTTCCTTTTGTGTCACGTACGAATTAGTGGCCTACCGACACATTGTGTCATATTGTAGGACTTTTGATTATGTCTGATGTGGCTTATCACCTGAGCAGTTCGTACTGGGTGAGATGAGGTTATGGGATTTGGGGTCAGTGCAAACTGATTATATGAAGTATATTATAGAGGAAAGGATCATCCTCTGGTTTAGGACAAGGTAATGGATCTTGTCAGGAGTATAGACCTAATGAATTGTTGATTCAGTAGTTGGTTATGGATATCGGCACATCTCTTCTGTCGGGTCGGTATTGTAAAAGTTAGAACGAAACCTATGTAGATCATGAGGTGCAATGAGAGCATCCGATTCGTTGAATTTTTGGCTAATTTGGTCATAAAATGTTATCGTGGTCCTGTGGATTTTGTGTTGCAAGGTAAGAATCCAGCTAGGTTATGCAGTCATGTTTGAGGACGGCGTTTGAGGAATATCGAGTGATCTCTTGATGAAAACAAGCCTGACATAGAATTCCGTATGTTGGAATTAGGCTCTAAGACTTAATTGTTTGAACAAGAGGGAACATCTTCAGATTATATCAGGCTAATGTGCTCAGCTGAGTCCTAGATTTATTGGCCCTTTTGAGATTTTGAGGCGTGTTGGGGAGGTTGCTTATGAGTTGGCCTTACCTCCCAGCCTAGCCGGAGTCCATCCCGTATTTCATGTCTCTATGCTCCGGAGATACCATGGTGACCCGTCGCATGTGTTGGATTTTACTTCTGTTCAGCTAGACAAAGATCTGTCTTACGTTGAGGAGCCAGTAGCCATTCTAGACAGGCAAGTCAGGAAGCTAATGTCAAAGAAAATCGCTTCAGCAAAGGTTCGGTGGCGGGGTCGGCCGGTCGAGGAGGCGACTTGGGAGACCGAGCAGGATATGCGCAGGCCAGTACCCTCATCTTTTCACCACTCCAGGTATGATTTCTATGCTCGTTCGAGGACGAACGAATCTTTTAGGTGTGGGAAGATGTAACGACCCGGCCGGTCGTTTTAGAAAATTACGCCCCGATCCCCAATTTAACTGTTCCCTTAAGTTCAATTCTGCTATTGTGGTTTGCCAGGAGAGTCGGTTCTGAAATATGTAGCATTTTGGGACACTTAGTCCCTAAATGAGAGCTTTAAAGTTAGAAAATGGTTCGTAGCCGGAACAGTGTTAAGACGACATCGGAACGGAAATCTGATGGTTCCATTAGCTCCGTTAGGTGATTTCGGGGTTGGGAGCGCGTTCGGAATGTATTTTGGAGGTTCGTAGCTCAATTAGGCTTGAAATGCCGAAATTTGAAATTTTGGCGAATCCGAACGATAGGTGAGATTTTGATCTGGGGGTCGGAATGAAATTCTGACAATTTCTGTAGCTTCATTATGTGATTTTGGATATGTCTGCAAATTTTCAGGTCATTCGGACGTCATTTGGTCGGGTTTTTGATTAAATGCATGTTTTGGAAGTTTTAGAAGAACTTAAGCTTGAATTCGATATAATTTGATGGTATTTGGGTTGTTTGATGCATGTCGATGATTGGAACAAGTTTGCATGATATTTTAGGAGGTGTTAGTATTTTTGGTTGAGGTCCCGAGGGCCTCGGGGTGATTTCGGATGGTTAACGGAAACTTTTGAAGTTGGAAAACTTCATAATAGGCGAAGATGTAAATGAGTGTGCACAAGACCTCACTTTAAACGATCATATCTCCCGTTATATAAATAGTTGTGTGAGTTACAACCTATCAAATTAAAGCCCTTGGAGTCTAGTTTCCAAAGCAATAAACCGTTCGTCATTTGGGGTGTATACAGAAAGTTATGACCATATTTCTGGGCATGTGTCAGTAGCGCGGCCTTAGCGTGGGAGCGCTAGTAGCCCGCGCTAATGGATTATTTTCTGCCTCAACCCGCGCTAATTAGCGCGGGCGCGCTAGTAGCAGGCCCCTAAATACCCCAAGACCGGGTATAGAGAGTTCCAAAGTCATTTTTGGGGCAAGGGCTTGCTCTCTCAAGAGGAATCGGTCCAACTCTTCATTTCTATGATCCAAGGTAAGATTTTTGGAGTATTTTGAGTTGATTACTACTCCTAAACACTTATATTAACATGGATTAATCTTGAAAATCTTTATATTTTCAAGAAATTCCTTCAAGAACTCAAAAGGGGTTTTGCAAGATTTCTTCCAAAAGGTAAATCCTACACCTTAGACTTATATATATGGATATATTATGGGAATATGAGTATGAATCAAGAATTACAACTTATGGCATGGTAATTGGAAGTCATAAATTCTCAATTTAAATACATGAACAAGGTAGGGATTTAAAGGTATTTATTTGATGGAATTTTGTTGGTTGGGTGTGAATGGATGGTCATACATGTGTATTTGGAAGTTATAAATTGGTTAGGAATGATGGTGAGATGAATTGTTGGTTAATGGTGATAGTTGGAAGAACCAATACTATAGTTATGAGGTGAAAATAACCATGCCTACAAGGTGTTTGATAATATGCCTAAATGGCATAAGTTATGGAATTTATTATCAATATTGGCCCTATTGAATGTTGAATTGTAGATTGAAGTTACATAACTATATTGGATAATCGTAGTATCATTAAGGGGCAAATTTCGGATATGTATGGCTAAAAACCCCGTCTTTTAGAAATCGAGCTTCATCGATGTTTGTGTGATCTTGGTCATTTTTCATAATTTTTCGTATTAGCTTAGAATTTAATTGTAGAATAAATTACTTGAATTATTATTTACAATATGCAATTTAATTGGATAGAGTTGAGCCACTCGGAGTCGGATACTCTTGGCAAGGGAGTCGTTTCTTTGCGGTTTTGTACCGGAATTGAGGTAAGTGGCTTGTCTAACCTCGTGTGGGTGAACCTTTACCCCTAGGATATTATGTGATAGTTTAAATGCCTTGTACACGAGGTGACGGGCGTGTACATGTGCAAGTTGTTGTAACTCACTTTACTTGAATTGTCCAATCCGTGATATTTATGTTCTTAGATTATTAATTTGTGACATTTACCTGGTATTCGTTAGGGAAGCATGATTAGGTAGGATTTATCTGTCTAATTGCCTAATTGTCCTACTTGAACTTCTTGATAATTGTTGGCACTAGTCCTCGGTGAAGTAGTAGTTAAGCATATTATGTTTCTGTGTGCGTTTTCTTTACTTGTTATGTTGGTGGACTGCAGGTTCAATTCCCGGAGATCCCAGAGCTGTGTGTTCGATTTCTAGAGACCCGGAGTGATATTGGTAGGGACTGCGAGTTCGATTCCCGAGATCCTGAGTTATTTGTAGGGACTGCGGGTTCGATTCCCGAGTTCCTGAGTTATTTGTTGGGACAGCGGGTTCGATACCCGAGATCCTGAGTTATTTGTAGGGACCGCGGGTTCGATTCCCAAGATCTTGAGTTCTTTGTAGGGACTGCGGGTTTGATTCCCAAGATCTTGAGTTATTTGTAGGGACTGCGGGTTTGATTTCTGAGATCCCGAGTTATTTGTAGGGACTGTGGGTTCGATTCCCGGAGATCCTGAGTTATTGATATATTATTGAGACATGGGCTGCGGGTTCGATTCCCGGAGACCCAGGGGTACTGTTAATGGGACTGTGGGTTCAATTCCCACAGGTTCTGGACTTGTTAATTGAGTTGTTACTCGTTGTTAGTGTAATTGTAGACGGTTGCAGTAATCACTTTATTGTTGTTATTTAAAGATTATTGTCATTTAAACTGCTCTTTATTTTTATTGTCATTTTATTATTGATTTCTCTCAGTAGGGCCCTGACCTTCCTCGTCACTACTCCATCGAGGTTAGGCTTGGCACTTACTGAGTACCGCCGTGGTGTACTCATGCTACTCTTCTGCACACTTTTGTTGTGCAGATCCAGGTACATCAGGACAGGCTCGTACTAGGTGATTCCGCAGCCTTTTGGGAGACCTCAAGGTATGATCTGCTACGTCCGCGGATCCGGAGGCTTTCCTTCTATTCTGATAATATTAGTTGACATTTTCCTTCATTTCATTGTTAGATACTCTTTACACATAGAGCCACAGTTGTATATTCTCTTTTAGTCCGTGTTACCCGTGGGATTCCGGATCTTGGTGGCATTTTATACAGTGTGTTTTGACGGATGTATGTGCCAAGCGGCACGGATTACATTTCTTTTTATGCTATTTTTCTGCTATTTCTTACTTAATGTTCATAACTTGTATAATCCGCAATGTGTTAGGCTTACCTAGTCGTGGGGACTGGGTGCCATCACGACATGTTCACGATTAGTGAACTAGGGTCGTGACAGTTAGGTTATCATAAGGGATAGAGTTATTTGCTCCTCGAAGCGTATTTCTAATACGTTCAGCAAACAGAGGGGGAAGGCCATCAACTAATCTGGCTTTCCAATGAGATTGGCCGCTGTCAGGTAGATCCATAACATGGCTAAGGAAAGTATCCTTGTACCAACGAAATTCTCCGAGATGTTTACATCATAAACCATTTAGAGAGTTCGGAGGTTCTCATAACCATTGGTAATTCTACCATTGAAATGTTCTAGAATAGTGAGAATCAAAGTATAGACTGAATCATGTACTAAAACATCAGTTTTAGTCTCATCCTGAACTATTTAGTGGCAGTAAGAATATGATTCTTAGCATCAATACTTAGGCAATTATCCCACCAGCCTTTAAGCTAACCTGTGAATCCATTAATAATCATCTTTGCGACAGCTAAATCATTATTAGAATCTGCGCAAATAGAAGCATACATCATCATACGATGGCACATAATAGAAATTTGTCTTTCAGTAAGACCCTCAATACACCATTCATAAACGGAATCTCCGTTGTAAGAAGTGTTAGTTTGGTTCCAATCTCTTTCCTCAATTAAGACATCCTGACCAATGGCGATCCAAGATCTACAAGGCTGGCGGTAGTCCGCACGGCCATCTAGACTAGGATACAAAGTATTGATTTCATCAGAATACTTTAGTTGGTTATTTAGATCTAGCTTTATTCTTTTAATTTAGGTCGATTGTATGGAAGACTAGAAGCCATTACCAAAGCATGGGGCCTGTCTGTTTTCCAATATCGTCTACAGTAATAACAATTCTAATTGTGGTATCAATTATTGCCCCTAAACGCAACACAACTAAGCGGGGACTTACAATACACCATTGCTCGTTATACTGTAGACGGTGCCGGAATCGAATGTTCCACCACCTTTGAACCAAGTCAACTCTTAAATTAAAGGATATAAGGCTGAGATCTATGATAACCTACTCATAATATTATGATTGACTCTAGATAAAATCATGACATACTTACTGTAGTTACCGGAGTTTCAACATAGATATGAACAAACTTAGCCGGAAATAGTTCCGACTATCATCTAAAGAGAAGAAGAAGGGAGATCGGAATAGTACCTGATCGGAAAGGATGATGATGTCACCAAAAGACGCCGGATAATATAAACACAATACTTTATTTATTGAGATAATATGTTACAGAGAGAGAGAAAAGAGAGAGAATAGAGAGTTTGCCAAAACTTGGCTTGCTCCAAATGAATAAAGGGAGTGGTCCTTATATAGACGGACCAGGGGAACAAAAGGAATCTCTATGGGACCCACATTCGGGCCCTTACAAAAAGCAGCCAATTATTTTGTCTGCTGATAAGAATAAAACAAATAAAGTGGACAAGTCTTATTTCTTGTCCATTTTTAACAATTTTTTAACAAGATTATTATTACATCTTGTCCTTCTCTTTAGACTTTTTGAATGATCCTTCATGTGCTTGCAGGTACTGTTCTATTTGAAGAATTATTTCTTCTATTATAGAAGAAGGTGTCTCTGGTCGTTGAGACTCTTCTAAATCTGTTTCTGGCATATCTCCAGTACTGGAATTACTTCTCATTGAAGAATCCGATTTATCAATTTGGGAGAGGTTCTTCAATAAACTTTGTTCTACCTCCTTTAAATAATTTCTGATCATTTCCTCCCTATCACCGTCTTGTACGGAGATTCTCCTGGCAATATGAGTTACTGAATTGTCAGCTACTAATTTCTTCAGTTTTATCTTGTATTCAGCAACTGAATTTTTAATCTGATCAATTAGTTCGGCGCCATAAAGCGTTTTTGTCTGAGGATTTCTTTTCATCAACTTGTCCCAGAAGTTGGTATCATAGACTCTGTATAGGCATGGAATTTGTTCTTCAGGGGAAGTACATCCCACTTCTGGTATCCATTTGCAAATCCAGGGAATAGAATATTCAATACAGAAATACATCTGGTCAATAGTATCTATTTTGCAAATGTGTTCGGATAAATATAAATCCGTTATGAAAGGCGAAACTGCAGTCCAATCCTTATAATGATTTAGGAATGGTTCTGGTAAAATTATTGTGGTAGGACCAAAATATATCCACCATTTAATAAACCAAGTAGGAATAGGTTCATTAAAAACGTTTGAACAAATTTTTATCCACCAAGAATGTTTATGCTTTTCATTATTGTAAAAGAATACTTTTGAAAAAGCCTGGATATAATCCCAGTAAGTAAAGCTTGTGGGAGTTTTATTTATTAAAACGTTCTTTTCAGAAATTGTAGATATTCCCCAAGCTTCAATTGTTAGAATTCTTTTAACAATCAATTTAGAATACTGGTAAGTTTTGTTATTGTAAGGCCCCGTAAAAATTTTGTGCATAAAACCTAGTAGCTGTGGTGTCATGGTCCGAATAATGTGTTAGGAATGCGTAGAATTCTTCGCGGCGAGCTTGCTCGCCGCGGTTCGGACCCTTGGTAGTGATTTAAGTTTCAAAAATGTAGAGAATTAATTTTTCCGAAAAATGTCAAATATGCGGTCAAGAATGCGACCGCAAACCTGACATGCGGACCGCATTCTTGCCGCAAAACGTTCCAGAGAGTTGCCCAAAATCGTGTCAAAAGTGCGGTCGATATGCGATCGCATGTCAAATCTGCGGTGCACTTTTGCGACCGCAGAATCAACATGCGGTCCGCATAGTGACCGCATTCCTTAACAGAACCTGCATAACTTTGAGGCCATTTTTGCGGTCACTTTGCGGACCGCATGTGGATTCTGCGGTCGCATAGTGACCGCATAATTGACCCCGGCCCAGATTTTTGTAACATTTTGACCCGATCTCTTCTTTAATATAACACCTTTCTTCTTCATTTTATCATATCATCTCACCAAAATTAGAGAGAGAAGAGAGGGTTTTTAGAGAGAGAAGTTCTTCATCTTCAAAGATTGTTCCAACTACTTAATTCCAAGGATTCTAGGGCAAAGATTCAACATCCCCAATCTTTTCAAGGTAAAAACCCTAACTATTTTCTTTGATTTTCAGTTTTAATTGGGTAAAGAGAGGTTTGCATATAATAGCTTTTAAAAATAGAATTTTTACACTCATGCATGATTATTGAACTTGATTTTTAGTAAAAAGAAGTGAGTAGAAGTAAGAGTCTTCAAGAACAAGGTTGGCAAGAGTAGGATATCTTGGGTAAGCATAAAGTAGGAGGAAAAATCATCACCAGGTATGTATGGCAAATTTTGATTCTTGTGAAATCGCCTATATGTGTGAAGTTTGTTTGTTTCGTGTTAAATTGACAAATTGTGTGAAATTCTTGATGTTGTTGTTGAATATTCAAAGTTTGTTGTTGAGCTATGAGTGATGTAAAATGAGAGTTTAATTTGGCAAAAGAATTGTGAATAATGACTATGATGGCCTATATGGCACCTTGTGGAAAACAAACGAAACACTTGGGAATTGGTTTATTGTGGAAAGAGATGAAACACTTGAATTGTGGAAGTATTGTAACATGGTTGTGATATTGAATTGAGAAGAAATTGAGAACATGAACCAATGTGTAAGTTGCTTATTTGAACTTGTTGAAATTGTGTGTAGTACCTTATCTGCTGTTTGAAATTGTTGTGTTTTCAACTGTAAGGCGGGGTCGTGTTGCGCGCCGCAACGTGGTGAAATAAGGTGTGGGTTGGGGTGATAAGGGTGGCCGAGGTAATAAGGGTGGTCGGGGGCAATAAGGATGGAAAGCGATCGAAATCGCTATTGAAAATTGATACAAAAATCAATAATGTGAAATTGTGAAAGGAGACAGCAGGAGAGTTTGCAACCTGTGGGGCACCGATTGCCCCTTTGTTTGACTACTTGTGCTTTACGTGATTGATTGGTTATTGTTAAATTGGTTGATCGTAGAAAGTGCTTTGTGTGAGAATTATTTGAAATGAGGAAAATGTGGAAACATGGTTGGCTGGCTTAATTAATTGTTGATGTAATTTAATGGCTTGAGTTTACTTGGGACAAAGTTTGTCCATACATACCGGTACAATTCAAGTGTACTGACGTCCCTTTTGCCGGGGCGCTACATTCGTGTCATGATTGTAGGTGGATCAGTAGCAGGCACTTCAGCTCATCGGCAGTAGTATCCTTCTCCTTCCACTGCCCGTTTTGGTGAGCCCCTTTCTTCCTCGGGGCCTTGTGTGGTTCATGCCACTTCGGTTTAGATTTCATTTTGGTTTTGTAAGGTATAGCCGGAGCCTTGTTACCGGCAAGTATTGTATTTCCCTTTTTGTATCCTAGAGGCTCCATAGACATGTAAACTGTGGGATTGTGGCCTATGTATATGTATGGGGCGTTGTAAATATAAATTATGAACTTGTTAATGAATCACTCGTATCATTTTATTAGTTTAATGTGAAATCAATCATGATTAGTAATATATTTGGTTAATGAGAAACAGTCATCACAGGGGTATCGCGTGGGAATGAAAGGCACCCAGGTCCGCTTGACTGGGGCAACCCGGTCAGGCGCCGGTCATGTTCCTCGATTTGGGGCGTGACAAACTTGGTATCAGAGCTTAAGGTTTTAAAGTGTCCTAGGATGTCTCGGAGCCGTGTCTAGTAGTACCCTTCTTATAGGTGTGTTGTCGACCACATCATATAAGTAGGGGGCTACACGGGCATTTAGGAATTTACCTACTTCTTTGTTAATCTATATCGTGCGGTAAAGTGCAATGTGGAAATATCCGTGTCTAATTCGTGCCTTGTTCCCAAATTTTCAGAATATGGCACCTAAGAAGAAGGCTAGACTCAGCCTTAGGGCCAATGCCGGCCCATGTGCGGCTGTTAATCATGTACCCGATGCCGTGGGAGAGAATGACCCACCAGTCCCGAATTTGCCTGGCCCATCTGTTCAAAACCCAAGTGTCCCTATTCCAGCTGCGGTAGAGGATGCCACCATTCCTCCTGCCAGTGTTCCTGACTCAGATACAGTTCTCGCTTCGGGCTCTGGTATCTCTAATGAAGAACTTAAGGGAGCCATCCATATGTTAACACAGTTAGTAGCCGCCCAGGCCCAGAGATCCCATGATGCCCCTGCATCCTCCAGCGGACAGGGAGATTCCTTTGGCTCTAGAGTCCATCAATTCTTGCGGTTGGCCCCTCCAGAATTTTCAGGTACCGATCTAGAGGCTGACCCACAGGAATTCCTTGATGAGATATACAAGACCCTCAGAGTGATGAAGGCTACAGATATAGAGGGGGTAGATTTGGCCTCTTATAGGCTGAAGGGAGCGGCACGTTCATGGTTCGAAATGTGGGAGGATTCCCGTGAGGAAGGGAGCCCTCCGGCCGGATGGGATGAGTTCGTGGATGCATTTATGGACCACTTCTTACCTGCTGAGGCAATGGCAGCCCATGCCACTGAGTTCGAGGTTCTCAAACAGGGGAGTATGAGTGTTTGGGAGTATCACATGGAGTTCGTAAGGTTGTCCAAGTATGCTCCTCATTTAGTGTCGACCATGGATGCCCGGGTTCGACGGTTTGTTCGGGGCCTTAGCCCTTTGGTGGTGAATGAGGCCGCCACAGCAGCTTTGCACTCAGACATGAACTATGGGAGGATTGTGGGGTTTGCTCGGGCCACAGAGGCCAGGAAATTGAAGATTCGTGCAGGAAAGAGAAAGTAGCAGCAGGGCCCGGTCAATGGGTCGTTCGGGGAGATCACTTCCAGGGAAGGGGTCATCAGGGCCATCCCAGTCATATGCTCGGTCCTCCGCGAGTGCACCGCCATCCGTGCACGGTCATCAGCAAGGCAGTTACTCGAGACCCGGTTCGGACAGCAGGAGGTCTCGTCAGTCTGGTCGTCCTGGGGGTGAGATCCCAGCAGCGGGGGAGACCTACATGCCCCAAGTGTGGGAGATTTCATACGGAAACTTGCTACCTTGACCTTCCGGTGTGCTTCGGGTGCGGGGTGAGAGGTCACATTCAGCGGGATTGCCGTGCACCCCGTCAGGGGTATAGGTAGGGGATCTGCTCGGTCATCCGGTTCTTCAGCTGCTACATCATCGGCGCGTACTCCAGCAGCAGCAGGGGCGTGGTGCAGCTAGGGGTGGAGCTCGGGGTAGGGGTGGACCTAGCCGATTCTATGCATTGAGTGACCGCCGGAATGCCGAGGCTTCTCCAGATGTTGTTACGGGTATCCTGTCTGTTCAAACTATTGATTGCTATGCCCTTATTGATCCAGGGTCCTCCTTGTCTTATGTTACTCCATTCATTGCTTCAAGTTTTGGGATAGTACCCGAACGGCTTCATGAGCCGTTCTCTGTGTCGACTCCAATCGGTGATTCTATTACAGCCTCACGAGTCTATAGGAATTGTGTTGTTACGATGGGTGGTCGTGATACCACGGCCGATCTTATTGAGCTTGGGATGGTAGATTTTGATGTAATTATGGGGATGGATTGGCTCTATTCGTGCTTTGCCAAACTTGACTGTCGGACGAGAGTTATGAGGCTCGAGTTCCCTAACGAGCCAGTTATTGAATGGAGAGGAAATGGTGTAGTGCCAAGGGGTAGGTTTATTTCCTACCTTAAGGCTTCGAAGATGATTAAGAAAGGGTGTATCTATCACCTGGTTCGGGTAACGGACACCACCTCAGATGTGCCTATCCTCGAGTCCGTGCCAATTGTGAATGAATTTCCTGAAGTGTTTCCAGATGAGCTTCCAGGCATCCCGCCGGATAGGGAGATTGATTTCGGGATCGATGTAATGCCGGATACTCAGCCAATATCCATTCCACCATACAGAATGGCGCCAGCAGAGTTAAGGGAGTTAAAGGAGCAGGTGAGGGATTTATTAGAGAAAGGGTTCATACGACCGAGTGTGTCGCCGTGGGTTGCTCTAGTTCTCTTTGTCAGAAAGAAGGATGGGTCACTTCGAATGTGTATTGATTATCGGCAGCTCAACAAAGTCACCATCAAGAATAAATATCCTTTGCCTCGAGTGGATGATCCGTTTGACCAATTGCAGGGAGCGAAGTTCTTCTCAAAGATTGATTTACGGTCTGGGTACCACCAGTTGAAAATCAGGGAGCAGGATATTCCTAAGACTGCCTTTAGAACTCGTTATGGTCACTTCGAGTTTTTGGTCATGTCTTTTGGGCTAACCAATGCCCCAGCAACTTTCATGGACCTTATGAATCGGGTTTTCAAGCCATTCCTAGATTCCTTTGTGATTGTATTCATTGACGACATCCTCATCTACTCTCGGAGCAGGGAAGATCATGCCATTCACCTCAGAGCAGCATTGCAGACCCTTCATCAACATCAATTGTATGCCAAGTTCTCAAAATGTGAGTTTTGGTTGGAGTCCGTAGCTTTTCTAGGGCATGTTATTTCCAGTGAGGGAATTATGGTGGATCCTCAAAAGATTGCGGCAGTGAAAGATTGGCCTAGACCCACGACCCCAACAGAGATTCGTAGCTTCTTGGGTTTGGCAGGGTACTATCGGAGGTTTGTAGAGGGATTCTCAACCCTCGCCTCCCCATTGACTAAATTGACGCAGAAAGCAGTTAAGTTCCAGTGGTCCGAAGCATGTGAGAAAAGTTTCCAAGAACTGAAGTCAAGATTGACCTCGGCACCGGTATTGGCCTTGCCAGAAGGCACAGAGGGATTTGTAGTCTATTGTGATGCCTCCAGAGTCGGTTTGGGATGTGTATTGATGCAGCACGGAAAGGTTATAGCTTATGCTTCCAGAGACAACTCAAGAACCATGAGAAGAATTATCCGACGCATGATTTGGAACTTGCAGCTGTTGTGTTTGCCTTGAAAATATGGCGACACTATCTTTATGGGGTTCATGTAGATGTGTTTTCGGACCACAAGAGCCTCCAGTATTTGTTCAAGCAGAAAGAGCTGAATCTGAGACAGCGGCGGTGGTTAGAATTACTCAAGGACTATGATATGGACATATTGTACCATCCAGGGAAGGCAAATGTGGTAGCCGACGCTCTTAGTCGGAAATCCATGGGTAGTTTGGCTCATTTGGGTGTGGATCAGAGACCCCTGGCTCGAGAGGTCTACCAATTAGCCAGCTTGGGGGTTCGTATTTCGGCGTCAGACGAGGGGGATATCTTGGTGCATAATGGAGCAGAATCATCATTGGTCGCGAAAATCAAGGAAAAACAGTTCATGGATCCAGCATTGGTTCAGGTGAAGGAAGCAGTCATGAATGACAAGACCTCAGCATTTGTACTCAGCGGCGAAGATGGTGTATTGCGGTGTCAAGATAGGCTATGTGTTCCGGATGTGGACGAGCTTCGGGAAAGAGTGATGGCAGAGGCTCATACTTCCAGGGTATTCTGTGCACCCTGGTTCAACGAAAATGTATCATGACCTTAAGGAGGTTTATTGGTGGAACGGTATGAAAAGGGATGTGGCAAGCTTTGTAGCTAAATGTCCGAACTGTCAACAAGTGAAGGCCGAGCATCAACGGCCCGGTGGATTAACTCAGCTTATAGAAATATCAAGGTGGAAATGGGAGATGATCAATATGGATTTCGTGGTGGGGTTACCTTGCACTCAGCGTAAGTTCGATTCAGTATGGGTGATAGTAGATCGACTCACCAAATCAGCTCACTTCCTGCCTGTCAAGTCCACTGATTCTGCCGAGCAATATGCAAGATTGTACATCAAAGAGATAGTAAGGCTTCATGGCACTCCACTTTCTATCATCTCAGATCGCGGGGCTCAGTTCACCGCTAACTTTTGGAAGAAGTTTCAGCAAGGTTTGGGAACTCAGGTGAATCTCAGCACAGCTTTCCATCCACAGACCGATGGACAGGCCGAGCGGACCATTCGGACGCTTGAAGATATGTTGCGGGCTTGTGTCTTAGATTTTAAAGGTAATTGGGATGAACACTTGCCACTGATAGAATTTGCTTACAATAACAGCTATCATGCTAGCATTCAAATGGCCCCGTTTGAGGCATTGTATGGGAGAAGATGTAGGTCGCCAATCGGGTGGTTTGAGGTAGGTGAAGCGGAATTGCTAGGGCCAGGATATGGTGTACGAAGCTATGGAAAAGGTCAAAGTTATTCAGGAGAGAATGAAAACAGCACAGAGTCGTCAAAAGTCCTATGCGGACGTTCGTCGAAGGGATTTGGAGTTTCAAGTCGATGATTGGGTGTTCTTGAGGGTATCTCCTATGAAGGGAGTCATGCGATTCGGAAGGAAAGGGAAATTGAGTCCTAGGTATGTCGGGCCATATCGGATCGTTCAAAGGATTGGTCAAGTTGCTTATAGGCTAGAGTTGCCTCCTGAGATGTCATCAGTGCATCCGGTATTCCATGTGTCCATGTTGAAGAAAGTGATTGGAGATCCATCCACCATCATGCCAGTCGAAGCTATAGAGGTTAATGAAGATTTGTCATATGAAGAAGTTCCGGTTGCCATTCTTGATAGGCAAGTCCGTAAGTTGAGAAATAAGGAAGTTGCCTCTGTTAAAGTATTGTGGCGAAGTCAAGAAGTTGAGGAGGCCACATGGGAAGCGGAAAAAGAGATGAAAGAAAAGTACCCCCATTTGTTTGATCAAGCCTAGAAGAAATTAGGTGACCCTTCTACTCCTAGTAATTGTCATTTTGTCCAAGTCGTTTCTCTCTTAGTGTTAGTAAAGTCTCCTTCATTTTGTAATGAATTTAATGTGTTGTCGCATTGGGTCATTTGAACCGTTCTTGATAAATGAAAGCCTTATAAAGATTTACGTGTTTAATAAACAACTAATAGTAAGTGTAGATTGGTAATGGTTTGTTAAGTGTACATGGTATGTTAAAATGGTTAAGTAAGGTAAGAATTCATTGAAGTGACTAGTTTATGTGCAATTGTAACAATGTGATAGAATATGTGCATTCGTTGAGGTAAGAAAGTGTATACCGGTTGTGAAAAGTGTTGTAGTTGTATATTGTTGTTTGGTAATGTGTTTCGGGGGCCCTCTGACAGGTGGATATGTCCATAATACAAAGGAAACTCCGGCGAAATTTTTCTAAAATATAAGAGTTAGTCAAAATTTTGATGGTTGCATATCATGTCTTTCAAAACCAACTCATTTATTTCAAAATCCTCATTCGAGGACGAATGATCTTAAGGGGGGAGGATGTAAGGCCCCGTAAAAATTTTGTGCATAAAACCTAGTAGTCTGTGGTGTCATGGTCCGAATAATGTGTTAGGAATGCGTAGAATTCTTCGCGGCGAGCAAGCTCGCCGCGGTTCGGACTCTTGGTAGTGATTTAAGTTTCAAAAATGTAGAGAATTAATTTTTCCGAAAAATGTCAAATATGCGGTCAAGAATGCGACCGCAAACCTGACATGCGGACCGCATTCTTGCCGCAAAACGTTCCGGAGAGTTGCCCAAAATCGTGTCAAAAGTGCGGTCGATATGCGATCGCATGTCAAATCTGCGGTGCACTTTGCGACCGCAGAATCAACATGTGGTCCGCATAGTGACCGCATTCCTTAACAGAACCTGCATAACTTTGAGGCCATTTTTGCGGTCACTTTGCGGACCGCATGTGGATTCTGCGGTCGCATAGTGACCGCATATTTGACCCCGGCCCCGATTTTTGTAACATTTTGACCCGATCTCTTCTTTAATATAACACCTTTCTTCTTCATTTTATCATATCATCTCACCAAAATTAGAGAGAGAAGAGAGGGTTTTTAGAGAGAGAAGTTCTTCATCTTCAAAGATTGTTCCAACTACTTAATTCCAAGGATTCTAGGGCAAAGATTCAACATCCCCAATCTTTTCAAGGTAAAAACCCTAACTATTTTCTTTGATTTTCAGTTTTAATTGGGTAAAGAGAGGTTTGCATATAATAGCTTTTAAAAATAGAATTTTTACACTCATGCATGATTATTGAACTTGATTTTTAGTAAAAAGAAGTGAGTAGAAGTAAGAGTCTTCAAGAACAAGGTTGGCAAGAGTAGGATATCTTGGGTAAGCATAAAGTAGGAGGAAAAATCATCACCAGGTATGTATGGCAAATTTTGATTCTTGTGAAATCGCCTATATGTGTGAAGTTTGTTTGTTTCGTGTTAAATTGACAAATTGTGTGAAATTCTTGATGTTGTTGTTGAATATTCAAAGTTTGTTGTTGAGCTATGAGTGATGTAAAATGAGAGTTTAATTTGGCAAAAGAATTGTGAATAATGACTATGATGGCCTATATGGCACCTTGTGGAAAACAAACGAAACACTTGGGAATTGGTTTATTGTGGAAAGAGATGAAACACTTGAATTGTGGAAGTATTGTAACATGGTTGTGATATTGAATTGAGAAGAAATTGAGAACATGAACCAATGTGTAAGTTGCTTATTTGAACTTGTTGAAATTGTGTGTAGTACCTTATCTGCTGTTTGAAATTGTTGTGTTTTCAACTGTAAGGCGGGGTCGTGTTGCGCGCCGCAACGTGGTGAAATAAGGTGTGGGTTGGGGTGATAAGGGTGGCCGAGGTAATAAGGGTGGTCGGGGGCAATAAGGATGGAAAGCGATCGAAATCGCTATTGAAAATTGATACAAAAATCAATAATGTGAAATTGTGAAAGGAGACGAGCAGGAGAGTTTGCAACCTGTGGGGCACTGATTGCCCCTTTGTTTGACTACTTGTGCTTTACGTGATTGATTGGTTATTGTTAAATTGGTTGATCGTAGAAAGTGCTTTGTGTGAGGATTATTTGAAATGAGGAAAATGTGGAAACATGGTTGGCTCTGGCTTAATTAATTGTTGATGTAATTTAATGGCTTGAGTTTACTTGGGACAAAGTTTGTCCATACATACCGGTACAATTCAAGTGTACTGACGTCCCTTTTGCCGGGGGCGCTACATTCGTGTCATGATTGTAGGTGGATCAGTAGCAGGCACTTCAGCTCATCGGCAGTAGTATCCTTCTCCTTCCACTGCCCGTTTTGGTGAGCCCCTTTCTTCCTCGGGGACTTGTGTGGTTCATGCCACTTCGGTTTAGATTTCATTTTGGTTTTGTAAGGTATAGCCGGAGCCTTGTTACCGGCAAGTATTGTATTTCCCTTTTTGTATCCTAGAGGCTCCATAGACATGTAAGCTGTGGGATTGTGGCCTATGTATATGTATGGGGCGTTGTAAATATAAATTATGAACTTGTTAGTGAATCAATCACATGGTTATGTTTAATGTGAAATCAATTATGATTAGTAATATATTTGGTTAATGAGAAACAGTCAACACAGGGGTAACGCGTGGGAATGAAAGGCACCCAGGTCCGCTTGACCGGGGCAACCCGGTCAGGCGCCGGTCATGTTCCTCGATTTGGGGCGTGACAGTTATCGTTACCAGTGAAGTGTTGAATATCAACAGTGCCCGTAGAGATTAACAGGCTCTCATAGTAACTACGTTGTTTGTATTATTCACCTGGAAAATACAATCCCGATGTAAGGTACCGTTGGCATATTTCCCACGGATCCCTTTTCATATCAGAAGGCTCGATAAGAAATATCATTTCTTTTGATCCTTTATTGAATTCCTTTGAAGGCGTATCTCCTTCTTTCATCATTGAAGCGAATGTATCACTTTGCTTCTGAGAATCAAGGAAATCTTTTAATTGTCCATATAATGGATGGCTTTCCGGAATATTGTCCAGTGAAATTGCTGGAGTTGAAGAAGATTCTCCAACTTTTGAATTGACCAAAGTTTTTCCTGCTATCTTTCTCAAAGCTGGAAAATCTCTGGATGATGTATAAGATGAATTAGGGGAAGTTGGAGGGCCATATCTTCCCTTTCCCCGATTACTCTATCCTCCGCCTTTACCGCGGACTGGTGGAGACCATAGTGGTTCTCCGTTTCCACCCATCATTGAATAAGATAAAAGACAAGATTAGTTAAATTGATAATAATTATCCATATCATACCATGAAATATCTTCATCATCGTAATCAAATATTGAAAACAAGAAATCATCTTCTGCATCTTGTTCTAGAATTTCATCAATAAGATTTTTCAAAATTATTTCTTGGATATCTCGTCCAAGAAGAACGGCTAGAAGAATTGCAATTATTTTGTTATCACAAAAATATGCACTAAGATTCATGACTTAATTTAGAAATTCTCTTGATAAGAAATCAGGTAGAGAATTATCAATTCCCTTTTTATAAAGAATTTCGAAATCAAAGGGTGCTAGTTGTGGTTGCCACCTGGCGAAAATCATTTTAGAAGCGTCATGCTTATAGTCCTTATTAAACATAATTTTAACAGACTGAGCATCAGTTTTTATTAAAAACGTCTGATTATATAAATCATCTTGAAATTTTAGAACACATTTAACTATACAAAGCATTTCATGAGCCACAGTAGGGTATTTCTTCTGGGCTTCATTCCATTTTCCAGAGTGAAAACGAATCAAATACTCATGATTATTGTTGGGATTAATTTGTTTTAGAATCCCACCAAAACCAATATTGGAAGCATCAGTTTCAATAATTTTTTGCCAGTTAGGATTGGCAAGAGTTAAGCAGGGGAGTGAATGAACTCGTTGTTTTACCCGTTTAACTAGATTTGTCAGACTATCAGTCCAAGGGGATTTAGAATCCTTTTTTAACCTATCATAAAGAGGGGCTAAATCTCGAGAAAGATTTTTGTAGAAAGAGGAAATATAATTCAAACTTCCTAAATATCTTTGTAGCATAGTCCTGTCGGTAATAACATCAGGAAACTTAGAAGCAAAATCAATGGATCTTTGAATAGGAGTAATTTTTCCTTGACAAATATTATGACCAAGAAATCTTACTTCAGTTTGAAAAAGGTTCATTTTTGGTTTTGAGATTACTAAACCATTTTGAATAACTATTTTCTTAAAAATATCCAAATGTTGAATATGATGTTCAAGAGTTTTTGAGAATACCAAAATATCGTCGATATAGACTATAATAAAATCTAAATAGGGGTTGAATATATCATTCATAATTTTCTAAAATTCAGAAGGTGCATTTTTCAAACCGAAAGGCATTACATTCCATTCGTATTGACCAAACGGAACATTAAATGCAGTTTTATAAGAATGTTCTTTGAAAATCATAATTTGCCAATAACCAGATTTTAAATCAAATTTTGAAAATATGTTTGAATCATAAAGTCTTGAAAGCAAATCTCTCTTGTTGGGGATTGGATATCTAATCCATTTCAAAACTTTGTTTAATGGTTTGTAATTAATCACTTAACGGGGATGACCGCGTTCTTTCTCAGCTGCATTATTCACATAAAAAGCATTGAAAGACCAAGGTGGTTTAGAAGGTTTAATCAAATTCTTTTGTAAAAGATTAATAATCTCTTTTTTACAAAATTCAACTAACTCTGCATTCATTTGACAGGGTCGTGATTTAGTAGGAATCTTTTCTCTTGAAAAATTGTCTTCATAAGGAAGAGTGACAATATGTTTCTTTCTATTCCAAAAAGCACTTGGATGATCAGCACAAATATCAACAACCATTTTTTCAGAGATCAATTTAATTTTTTCCTGAATTTTTGCCGATTGAAGAGAATTTGTAATATTAAGACTATAAATTTCGAGTTGTAAAGAATTTACAAATCTTTCTTTATTTAAAATAATAGAGTTTATATCTCTAGTAATCGGATTAGTTACAAACTGAAATGAAATCGGGTTACCATTAAAAGTGGCTGTAAAACCTTTTTCATCAATGTGAGTAAAGGGGTAGATTGCATTTATGAAAGGTGTTCCTAAAATAATTTGAGGACTCATGCAATCTTTTACCAGAAAAAAGAAATGAGGAATACAAACTTTGTCTGGCAAATATGGGCCTTACTTAATTTATAACGAATAGACAAAGAGTGATTAGAAGCAGATTTAACTACATGAGTAGTTTTTTCAAATAATCTAGAAGGAATTAATCCTTCTTGAATACAACTAACATCAGCACCACTATCAATTAAAGCAGTACCAGTATTAACTAAAACTGTACACTGAACATGCCATTTATGCGCAGTTACAACCTGCATCATACCTAAAAAAATATCTCTTTTAGAAAAATCTAGTTTTTTATTTAAAAGATCTGTGTCAGAAGAATTATTTTCTTCAAAAAGAATTTTTTCTTTTCCTTTATTAGGAACAAAAGTTGAAGCTTCAGAATCGGATGATGAGCTGTCATTTTCTAACTGAGAAATCCTATGATGGTGGACTGCCTGATTCTGTTTCAGAGATTTAATCTCTTGCTTCAGTTTTTCAACTTCGAATTTTAAATCATCGAGTGAACAATCGTGAATTTCGACAATTTCATGCTTCTTTTGTAATGTGTCAAAAACTTCTTTCATAGAATAAATTTTAGGAATACAGTTTTTCGGCTTATTCTTTTGAAAAGACTTTGAAGGAGAAGAAGAAGAAGCTTTTGAAGTCATTTCTAAAATTTTGTTACGAATATCATCGTCTTTAACCTCTTTCAAAAGTTCTATAACATTTTCAGAATTAATCATGTTGAAATCTAGATTATCAAATTGAGATTGAAGCTTATAAAACTCATCGTTTTCACAAGTACATGTATCACCTGCACAATTTAAACAATTATTTTGATCGTCTAAATCAGTATCATAATCAGGACTATCTTCCTGATCACTAGTTGAAGAGGGGTAAATATCAGACTGATCTGTCTTTTCAGCATAAGCTTCATAGATCATGGTCAAAATCTTGTCTTGGACATCGTCATCTAGTCCTAAACCTTTAAGATTATCAGCTTTACAATTCGGAGCAATGTGACCATATTGACCACATTTGTACCACTTAATTGTGCGAAGTTCTCGTTTAGAGAAATTCTTTGTGAATCTTGTAGACTTACGGTGCGCCTTTTTAGCTTCCCGTTTTTCCTTATAGTGTTCGGAACGTCTACGATATTTCTTACGGTGAGGTTTATCAAAATAATTTCCTCTATTAAGTCTAGGCCTAGAAGGTCCTTCAATACTGAATTGAGTACAGAAATCTCCTAATTGAGATCTTTCTGTGGCCTTTTGGCGCTTAACTTGTTGATTCAACTTTAACTCGTTACACAGTTTCAATCCTTCTTGTGTACAAGTGCCAATGATATGGCCATATGTTAGGTTATCATAAGGGATAGATTTATTTGCTCCTCGAAGCGTATTTCTAATACGTTCAGCAAACAGAGGGGGAAGGCCATCAACTAATATGGCTTTCCAATTAGATTGGCCGCTGTCAGGTAGATCCATAACACGGCTAAGGAAAGTATCCTTGTACCAACGAAATTCTCCGAGATGTTTACATCGTAAACCATTTAGGAGAGTTCGGAGGTTCTCATAACCATTGGTAATTCTACCATTGAAATGTTCTAGAATAGTGAGAATCAAAGTATAGATTGAATCATGTACTAAAACATCAGTTTTAGTCTCATCCTGAACTATTTTAGTGGCAGTAAGAATATGATTCTTAGCGTCAATACTTAGGCAATTATCCCACCAGCCTTTAAGCTGACATGTGAATCCATTAATAATCATATTTGCGACAGCTAAATCATTATTAGAATCTGCGCAAATAGAAGCATACATCATCATACGATGGCACATAATAGAAATTTGTCTTTCAGTAAGACCGTCAATACACAATTCATAAACGGAATCTCCGTTGTAAGAAGTGTTAGTTTGGTTCCAATATCTTTCCTCAATTAAGACATCTTGAGGCGTTGGTCTAGGGTAATAATAAGTCATAAGAGGCGGGACAGAAGCATAATTCTTCTTTTTGTTGTAATTAGGCCTCTTTCTACTAGGTCTTTCTAGTCCTCCTCGAGACATCCTAGCTTGAACCTCAGAAAATAGGTGTTGGTCTTCATCTAACTAATTATCAGGTTGTTTATGAATACCTGAGCTTTTAAAACCCGAAAATTTTTCATTAAGCAAATCAGCTAGCTCTGTTATAGAAGAATTTTTTCTAAATTTAAAATCTGAAACATCAAGGTGTCTCTTCAAATGAGTTTCTTTCAAAACATCTTTTTTCGTCGAAACCTTTTCAGAAGAATTTAAAGATTTGACAAGCTTCGTTAATTCATCTAATTTTTTATCTAAAGAACTAATTTGTTCTCCCAAAATTTTTGAATAAAGATTTTGGTAATTATGCTGTAAATTTACCCATTTATTTCATTAATGGTAATAGCCGCAACCTTTTCGTCAATCAATTTTTGACAAGCCAAAAAAGCAATTTATGTATGGTTTTGCAATTTGAAAGTCTTTTGAGTTGGAGGGTAAATAGCTTTTACCAATCCTTCAGCAGTTACAAAACATCTTTCAATTACCTTAACGTACAATGGCAAATAAGTGGTTATAAACCAAGGAACAAAATCTATTATTTCGTTATGCAAAGCACATAGCTCATAGAATTCTTTGGAAATATTCTTTAAATCAGTTCGGCTATAAGTTTCAAAAAACCAAGTTCGAAACGTATTCCACCGTTTTTTATAAAATCTTTTTTGAATATATTTACGTGCCGGGGAACCCGAACTAAAATTGATTTGGACACAATCCATAAAATCAGAGTGACTCTTGGTCTACACCCATATCGGATGGTGTAGGTTCTAATTCAAAAAAATTATCAACTGCCTGGACTACATTAGTCTTAGAATCAATTTTAACCTTACTCTTAGTATCACTAAGGGTATGCAAAGAAAGAGGTCTATCTCTTGCTGGTCCATAAATATGGGCATCAGGGGTTATAGAAGAAATATGCTGAATAGCAGGAAGAGATCTATCACCAGAGAATAATTTCCTATTATAAACCGGATTCTTTAAAGAATGAAAAGAAGTAGAAGGTTTTTCTGCAAATTGAATACAAATCCTTCTGTCAGGATCTTGAGTAATATGTGAAGTCTCGTTATTCGTGACTTCACTGATAAGTTGGTGAGGGGCTATCACCGACTCAAGAGTCCAAGTAGTTGGAAAGTTGATTTCATCCCATCTTATAGGTCTCCGAGTGGTGACCTTAGACTTTGTGAAATTAGTTTCTACCAAAATAGTTTGGTCGGATGTATCATATAATTTACATCTAGGATGCAGCGTAGAAAGCAGTTTATAATAAATCATGTAAGATAAACATATCAGTTTAGATCCAGGAATATAATTATAACCATGCGTCTTAACATTCAAAGTTAACGCATCTAGAATATTAACATCAGATAAAGATAGTTGCAAGTTAGGTTGAGTGTTAAAATAAACATGGCCATAAGCAACTGTAGATTCAATAGAACCCATTAAATATTGTCGAAAATTTAAATTTCGTGCATCTCTTAATGCTGCAAGAAAAGTTTCAGGTAATCCCTTTAAAGTTAAAGGTTTGAACGCAATTTGAACCATACCAATATGCATAAAATTGTATTTATAGCGATAATGAGTAATATCATTTTTATTTAGTAAACAAATAGTTTGTTCATCAGAATTAAGCACCAAAGATTGTTCTGTTGTTTTAACAAGCTGTTTGGTTGAGAATCGATCAAACAATCCATAATCATAAATGGTTTTTGTATCAACTTTAGGAATCGTCCATTTATTTAACAAATCAAGGTTTTGAGGTACATCAACCTCTTCTAATCTAGTACTTTTAATACTAGAGGCTTCTTCAAGATTCATGAATCTTGTAGTTTATGCTTCATATCTATGTTGATGTTTCACAGTAAATTCAATAAGTGTCATGACCTTTCCTATTTAAATTTTCGACAATCTTTAATGGGTTCTATTGAATCTACAGTTGCTTATGGCCCTGTTTATTTTAACACTCAGCCTAACTTGCAACTATCTTTATCTGATGTTAATATTTGATGAGTGGCAATTTTACCACTCATTGTAGCCTCTTTTGCTTAGCTTTTTATGCCTTTTTAATATGAAATGAGGTTGCTTTTGGTGGTTATTGCTAGATTTTCAGGTAAATGATGCTAGTAGGTGATTTGGGCTGAAGTGACAAGGAATTGAGCTAAGAAGAGAAGAAACATTGCAAAACTGTCAGGCATTTCGCTTCTGCGGATTTTGATCGCAGAAGCGATCTCGCCTCTGCGAGATTTTGATCGCCTTTGTGAATCGTCAAAGAGCCAGCCAGTTTCGCTCCTGCGGAGATGAAGACGCAGAAGCGGTCACGCTTCTGCGAATGGGTAGATCGCGCCTACGGACGAATTCCACTTTTGCGGAATCTTATGCGCTTCAGCGATGTCGCTTCAGCGACCAGATGTCCGCTTCTACGATGGCTTGACAGGAGGCCCAATTGTCGCTTTTGCGGGTAATTTCCGCTTAAGCGGAGCCGCACCTGCGAGGTATTTTTCGCAGGTGCGAAAGTTGAGCATCAGACCTGGGCAGAATGGGCATTTCACACGTTTTGACCCTAAATCAAATATATACTCATCCAAACAGACATTGTAGGGGATCTCTCTGCATCTCTGATTATTTTCTACACTCTTGGACATACTTTTAGTCTTTGGCTTAGAGAGAACAAGTTTGAAGGCTAGGGTTTTGCACACACACTTGGGTCTTGAAGATTAAAGCTTGTGGTTAAGGATTTCTTACCCATTTATGTTTATTTCTTCATTTCCTTGCTTTGTATTGTATATCTAAGTGTGTAGTATTTATTTCCAACACTTGAATCTTGTTTATGGGAATATTCATATTTAAAGTGTGGATTAAATACCTTGTTGTGCTTATGTATTGAATGATTTTTGTATATTTATGAATCGAGTTATTGTTACTTTAATTATTATTGTTCTTTAATGTTTCCAAAGAGTTTAGCTAACTCTAGGACTCGCCCATTTACTTTGAATTAATTTTGGGAAAGATAATTCGGAGTTGGGATAGATTAATTAACAAGAACTTGAGGCGTTAACACTTACTTTATAGACTCAACCTAGGGATAGGATTGACTACTTGTAGCCTATCGGGTGTGCTTAATCTTCTAATTGTGATTAGGGATAATTCAATTAGGAAGTCTTGTTAGTCTTCGGAAGAAGCTAATTAAGAATTATTATCCGTGGCTAATTAACATAAACTCATTCATATTTGTAAAATCGTGAAATACATTGGATCGTTACTTGAGTGTAATTCCCGACGCATTCATACTTGTAGCCATTGATCATTTTAATTTTCTTTCTAGGTTAGTTTACATTTCCGCATTTAGATATAAACATTTTCCAAAACCCAAAATCTTAAGTGTTTGGCTTAGCGCGACTAGCGATAATTTCCTTGCATTCCTAATCGCCTACACATTGTTCTCCGTGGGATTCGACCCCGACTCATAGTTGGGTAAATATATTGCATACGACCGTGTCTATTGCTTTTTAGCGGTGGAAATGGACGTTATCAAAAATGGCGCCGTTGCCGGGGAACAATTTGGCGTAATTTAGGTTGTTTGAGAAGTAAGCGAAAGTGCTTTGGTCCAAACTTGTGAATATTTGTGTAATTATTTTTCTTACCTTGGGTCTATTTTTAGTGTTTGTTTCTTGTTTATTTTCTTAATTTTGAAAAATGGCATCATATAACGAAAATTGGTCGGATGGTAGTTGTTAATATTTTGATGATCCTTGTCCTTATTGTGGAGGACCACACTCATGGCAAAATTGTTTAAATTCTCCCGGGGGTGGATTGTGCGCACAATTCCAAACCCATGAGTGGGGTATTTGTGAAAAGTGTGGTTTCCAAAATGGTCATTGGGATGATTGTGCTTATTTTTTATTCCCTTCCCCAAGCCCCCACTATGATGATTCTACTCGTTTTGGCAATAATTATAGGGCTATGGAATTGGAAGAAGTGGAGCATGGCCAAAGTGGAGAGTTCAAACTCATGTTTGAGTGTCTACTTGAAGAAGGAAACAAGGAGCAAAGTGCCTTGGAACATCTCTTGGAGATTAGTCTTCAAAATGAGTTTTCACCCCAAGGATTGCACTCACAAATGGATGAACATCCGCCAATCAACTCAATAAGTGTTGTTGATGCCGGCAAAAACATAGAATTGAAGTCATCCGGTGTAAATGCTAAGGTGATTGTTGTTGACTCTAATCCGGGGGAAAAAGAGAATGTCAACATAGAAGAATTGCAAAGTGTGGGCTTAAAGTCACATTCCAAACATTTTTCAACCTTGGAATTGTGTGGTGACACGGGAGTTGAACCACATGAATCAATGAAGGAATGCGAGGAGGAACAACTTTGGCCATACATTTTACAGTTTGAAGAGGCAAGAAATCAAAACGACATTCCTCACTTGAAAGCAAAGAAGTGCAAAATGAAAATTTTAAGCATTGGCTCGAACATCCAATTACCACCCCCATCGCTCGTGGTCATAAGCTTGATTCCAAGCTAGGGGCCCAATTCATATCATCCAAGTGGCGAGAAAAGTGGAAATGTTGTTTGTGTCGTGCCACGACATTAAATGCGGCGCTTGGTGGGAGGCAACCCATCGTTTTACAAAATTATTGTCATTTTTTGAATTTTTTTTTTAAATAGCTTAGAATATTATGTTGAACTAATCTGCCAAATTTAAGAATTTTTGGAGTTGATTTGAGCACGTCGGGATGACCCAGAGAGGCCAAACCAGTAGCTGAAGAAAACTGGCAACAAAACTCTGCTAGAACCGCCTCTGCGATAAAACACTCGCACCTGCTGTCTCGCAGAAGCGACAGTAGCATCGCAGAAGCGGCATTATCGCAAATGCGGCTAATTTTCCGCTTCAGCGACATCGCAGAAGCGAGTTTAAAATCGCAGAAGCGGCATCTTGCGCAGAAGCGTTCCCAGTATCGCTTAAGCGTTTCCGCAGGGGCGTATAACTTTTCGCAGAAGCGAAACTCGTCCAGTTTTTAATTTCAAACAGAGAGATTTGAGTCTTTCGGTTAACCCTTTTCTCTTCACTAAAAACCGTCTCCCCTACCCTAAAATCCCCAAAATTCCGAATTTTCTTAGCAATTTGTCAAAAGCATCTCGTGTAGTCTCCTTCTCTTCTGCAAACATCAGGTAATCTCTTCCCATTCCATGTGATTTCCATATCCAACAATGTTTGTAAGTAATTCAAGATTTTTCTTTTCCTTCTTTTGGTTCTTAAATTTTAGATTGTTTTAGGAAGTGAGGAATTGGTTGAGTGTAGATAATGTGTGCTGTTATTGTGAACAAATTTTGGGAAGTCTAGTACCACAATGTTGTTCAAAGAGAGGTCAAATTATATTGCCCGCAAGATGTTTGTCACATTGTTTCAATGAAGTATTGTGGCTTTACATCGCAAATGGGATTTAATTGAATCATAAACCCTTTTACTGCACAAATACAAGCCAAAAATTTGTTTAGACATTGAAAAATAAGTAAAAATTTTGATGAAAGTGCTGGGAATGAAGAAGATGTCGAAGACCGTAGAAGCGAAATTTTTTTTGCAGAAGCGAATCCGCTTCTACGGAGGAAGCCACGCAGAAGCGATACCCATCGCAGAAGCGAGATCCTCTTCGCAGAAACGTAGCCGCTTCTGCGGCTCTTCGTTCGCAGAAGCGAAAAGCACCGCAGAACCGAAAGTATTTTCGCAGAAACGGATCCGCTTCTGCGGCTCTTTGTTCGCAGAAGCGGAAACTGGGATTTTTTGCTAATTCCAGTAGCTTTGCAACTGCTCATTCCCGGGCCCGTTCAATCCAAACTTTTGGCTAAATTGCAGTGTTTTGAAGTTCTTAATCTGGTTCAATTGCCCAATTGACGTTGTGTTGAATTTTTATAGGTGATTTATTTGAAAATGGACGCAACCACAAGCGGACAACGGAGAGAAATCGAAGAAGAAATCGATGAACCATATGATGATATACGCTTCATGTCCGCTGAGTGTGAGCGGCGATATCTGGACGACCTCGTCCACAAAAAATTATCCTTGAAAAAGGAATTCATGAAGAGAAGTTGGTAGAAAAGCTTCCGGATTTCTATGCTTGACTCGAATCATCGGGATGGTACTGCTTTATCCCCACTCCTTGCAAAGCCAATGAGGAGTGGGTCCGTGAATTCTATGCTAACCTCAGGCGGGTAAATTTTGATAGCCCACAGATAGTCATCCGAGGAAAGTTAGTGAGGTTTGGAATTGAACAAATCAATGATACTCTTGGAATTCCTAACTTTTCGGTGGACCAAGTACGAGAGAAGGATACTTGTGAAAATGGAGCATGGCTTGTCTCCAAGCTCTTTCCACCACAGCTCAGAGAAAAATGGGCAACCGGAAGAAAAGGGTTCAAATCCACCGACTTCACAGCCGAGGCTAAAATGTGGCTATACATCCTCAACAACAGAGTTTCTCCTTGTGGCAACATGACTGATGTTTCCTACACCCGGGCACTGATCATAGCATGCATTCTAGATGGCACACCGGTGAATGTAGGATACTACATTCTACAGGAGATGAGGCGGTACTTGAAAGAGTACTCAAGCAACAAGGATGCAGGTCTGCTATTCCCCTTCTCTCATCACAATGCTATGCACCAGGGCAGAGGTTGATGTCCGTAGCACCGATCGGTGGCTACCAGCGGACAAACCTTTTCATCCATTGAGAGTGACGGGAGAGGGGAGTGCGGTTAAAAGCAAGAAGAGGAAAATAACTTTCACAGCCACCGGTTCAGAGTCCTCTTCACAAACAGCTGCTCAGGGGCCATTTATGATTCTTAACTACCTCGATGGAGTAGTGACGAGGAAGGTCACCCTACTGAGAGAACAATAATATAATGATCATAACAATGATAAACAATTTTAATAATAATGAATCTAAAATGACGACAATAAAGTGATTTCTGCAACCGTCTAAAATTTAAGCTAGCAGCAAGTAAATAACTCAATAAAACTCAATCAGTAAGTCCAGGACCTGTGGGAATTGAACCCACAGTCCCTTTCCATAACCAACAATCCAGGAGCTACAGGAATTGAACCCGCAGTCCCGATAACAGTATCCCTGGGTCTCCGGAAATCGAACCCGCAGCCCATGTCTCAATAAATCTCAAGATCTCCGGGAATCGAACCCGCGGTCCCTACCAATAACTCAGGATCTTCGGGAATCAAACCAAGCTGTGTCTCAATGATCTCAGGATCTCCGGGAATCGAACCCGCAGTCCATATCTCAATAATATATCAATAACCCAGGATCTCCGAGAATCGAACCTGCAGTCCCTAAGAATAACTCAGGATCTCCGGGAATCGAACCCGCAGTCCATAAACAATATCACTCCGGGTCTCTAGGAATCGAACCCACAGCCCTGGGTCTCCGGGAATTGAACCCGCAGTCCACCAATACAGACAATAAAGGAACGCACAGAGAGAATATAATATGTTTAACTACAACTTCACCGAAACTAGTGCCAACAATTTATCAAGATGTTCAAGTAAGTTAACTAGGCAATTAGACATGTGAGCTTTTCTAACTAATACCGGGTAGAAGTAACGCTTTTATCAGCTAAGAGCAGGAATATCACTAATCGGACAAATCAAGTAAAGTGTGTGTTACAACAACCAGCACATGTACACACCCGTCACCTCGCGTACAAGGCATTTAAACTATCACATTATATCCTAGGGGTGAAAGTTCCCCCACACGAGGTTAGACAAGCCACTTACCTCGACTCCGGTACAAAACCACTAAGAGACAACTCTCTTGCCACAAATATCGACCTCTACAGGTATAGTATCTGATAAAAATCAATAGAATTATATCGAAATAGGCCAATTGGGCATTACCCAATCGAAACAATTTAAAATACACCAAAACCCACAAGTTGTCAAAACCCGACTTTCGGTATGCTTCTCGAAAAATTACGAAAGTTATATATTCGGGTTCCTTATCTCAACACGAGTCCGTGCATATAAAATTTATCAAAATCGGACTCCGTTTGCCCATTCAAATCAATGATTTTCTATAATTTAGGTCTAGGGCTAAAACCCTCCATTAATCCTCCATTAACGGTGAAATAATCACGGATTTCACGATAAACTAACGAATTAAGGCCAAAAAACTTACCCTCGATGATTTCCCGATGATATCCCAGCGATTCCCCGTCAATTTCTATCCAAAAGCTCTCAAGTTGCTCAAAAAAATGGAGGAAAATGACCCAAAAATCGCGGATATACTGCCCAGAATTTTCGTCGGTACTGTTCACGCGCGGACACTGTTCATGCGCGTAGGACAATGTTCACTGTTCACCCGCGCGGTTACTGTTCACGCGCGGTTACTGTTCACTATTCATAAAATGCAGCAGCTTTTTCAAAAAAATTGCAGCACAGCCATTTTGCACCAAAATGGTTCTAACTCCGTCGCACGAACTCGAAATTCGACGATTCTTTTTCCTATGGCTCCGTAATTTCGATATGGATCCAGTGGTTCAAAAAAAACTGAATTTGGATCTCATTTGCTTAGTCTAACATCAATTTCGCTCGTTAAATAATTAACTCGCATTTCGCGTCAAAAACCCAATCGCGACTCGATGAAATTAAACCAAAATTTCCAGATCAGTCCTATAATTCATGATTTAAATTCTCGAAGTCTCGAAATCAAATTTGGATCTCTAGAACTAAAATTAGACCTTTGGAGACATTTATGCTCAAAACGGCAAAAATCTTCCAAAAATGACCCGTTGGGCATCCGAAACACATCCGAGACCCCCGAGACCCCGACCAATAACACCAACCAGTCCCAAAACACATTATGGACTCGCTCGAGTCCTCAAATCACATCAAACAACGCAAAAATTATGAATTAACCCCCAATCCAAGCTTGATGAACTTTGAAGTTTCCAACTTCTATTTCCGATGCCGAAACCTATCAAATCAAGTCCGATTGACTTCAATTTTTGCACACAAGTCCAAAATGACATAACAAAGCTACAGAAATTTTCGAAATTACATTCCGACTATCGGATCAAAATTTCACCTATCAACCGAAATTCGCCAAAATACTAACTTTGCCAATTCAAGCTTAAATTCTACACCGGTCATCACAAAAATATTCCGGACACACTCCTAAGTCCCAAATCACCTAACGAAGCTATCCGAACCATAAGATTTGCATTTCGAGTCTGATGTCAAAATTTCCACTTCCGGTCAAATTTTCTCAAAAATCTTCAATTTTCTATCTTTAGCCAAACGACTGAAAAATGACCTACGAACCTCCGAATTCACTTCCGATCGCGCTCCCAAATCCAGAATAACCATACGGAGCTACTCCCAGTCTCATAATCCCAAACGGACATCAATAACACTAAAATGCATTTTAAGCCAAACTAATGCAATTTCTTCTAAAATGCTATCTTCCATAATATGCGCCAAAACGCTCCCGGGTTATCCAAAACCCGATCCGGGCATACGCCCAAGTCCGAAATCATCATATGAACCTGTTGGAACCTTTAGATCGCAATTCCGAGGCCGTATACTCAAAATTTCAATCCTAGTTCATTTCTTCAATTTTAAGCTTAGGAAATGAGAATTTTCATTTAAATTTGACTCCAAACTTCTTGAATTTTAATTCTGACCATACACACAAGTCAATATACCTGAGATGAAGCTGCTCATGGCCTAAAACTGCTGAATGACGCGTCGTAGCTCAAAACGACCGGTTGGGTCGTTATAATCTCCCCCACTTAAACATACGTTCGTCCTCGAACGTGCTGAGAACTACACTGATGTAGTCTGAAATCACTGGTTTAACATCTTATGCAACTTCCTGCGCTTCCACAACTCATTTGAGCACATTAGCTCAATAACTCTATAGATATACTCCTTTATTCGAGTAAATAAGCCATTAGACCCAACTCCAACATCCGGAATTTCCTGCCTAGCATGTTTCCATCATACGACCACCATATCATTCTTCACACGCTGTACCCATACATGACTGCATAACTTTGCTGAAGTCACACTTTGCATCACTTTATTCATGGGACCACAATAGTATTCTTTAAATATAATAGTCGAAATTCCACAAATCTGATGCTCTTATTGCATCTCATGACCTATATAGGTCTTTCTCTAGCTTTTACAACACCGATACGATGGAAGAGATGTGCCGGAATTCATATTTAGTTGCCAAGTCAACAAATCATTCAGTCTATACTTTTGACAAGAACCATTACCTCATTCTGAACTAAACAATGGTCTTAGCCCCTTAATTTATTTCATATGCTCGGATTACACTGATCTCGAATTCAATGATCTCACCTCAACCATTACGAACTGCTCAGGCGATAAGCCACCTCAGACATAATCAAAAGTCCTGCAAGATGACACAATGTGCCAATAGGCTACTAATTCGTACGTGATACAAAAGGAAGGCGAACACTAGAGAGAACTATTCAACTCTCACACTAACATGGATTTCCTTAGAAAAATAGGAAACAGAACACATAAAAGCAATTATGGACACTGAAATAAACATCACACTGTTGCGGCGTGCAAGCCGATCCCAACAATATACCCATGGCGGCGTGCCACCCTATCCAAACAATATAACCATGGCGGCGTGCCACCCGATCCCTGCATAAAACTCACACAAGGAGACGTACGTCGAGCTGAATAGCTCATAACCTCAAAATGCTAAATATCGATCATAAGCACACTAAGGTGCATGATATCAGACACAAGGAAACATATAGCGCTATACGCTACAAACTCAAGCACAACTGATGTGCGATATATTATCTGAGTCTCGAGAGCCATCATGCTCATATAACATCACCGCTGAGCGGAACCTCAACACATAAGGAACTTACCAAGCCGTCTCACACTCATACGGCGCAATATATCTTTACATGAATTAACTAACCGCGAAATAAGACCTCGACTATCCCTCCATAAAGGGCGCATTGCTGGAAGAAACACAACCGGTCTGACGCAAGGCTCACTTCCACATTTAAATCTATCCACCGACCTTAAATCTATCCTGGTCGTGCCAAGCTAAGTCAAAAATATTTCACAGGTCTATAACCCAATAAGCAGAGTGCCCTCCAGGCATAAATTCTCAAATGGATGATATCACCAAAATCCTCATACTTGGTTTAAATTTCTATCCAATCAAGTGACTACATGTCACACCTATACAATCTTCTTGTGGGACAAGCTCCCACCATCTTCCGAATAATTAAACGGGCCTACATATTCAAATCACCGGCTGCACTAACAGTGAAAAGCGATCAGGAGTCCCTACCCGGTATGTAAAGCCTTTCCTATAGAACACTGATCTCAAGTGATACTGACGTTAATACCCATCTTACTCAAACACTGAAACTCCTTTCCTGCTCATCCGAGCTCTTTATATAACATTCATTGACCAAACTGCGACCTTGGTTCTTACTTCAAATTCCATACCACTCACTGCACCTCACGTGCCGATATACGATAGACACGATTTCCATCACAACTCTAGAACTGACGATAGGCTAATACTTTCATCACATAAGACATTCCCATTTAACTCATTTCAGGAGAACTATAGCAACACACAGGCGAGTTCTCATAACCGTTGAATATGCCAATCTCTAAGTAGTGGTCCAAGCCACCACAACCCTTTCCAAGGTCCGCCTACTCATAACAGGCCCTAACAGAAGAATACTTAAGAATGCCATCAATCACTACGGCTGACAAGCCTCAAATGCACCGCCACAATCACATGCGTAACTCGATCACGTTGCATGAACCGATCATTGACATCAATATGCCAACTCAACTATGGCTAATCAATCTACTTCCTTCCAGTTTATCCTGGTTTGCCTTAGAAATGTTAATATCTCCCTTCAATACCTAACTTATTCCAACCGCACTCACCCCGAGTGACCTTAAATCATAAGGCCATGCTATCTCCAGAACGACGGCCATTTCATGTCTCTCAAATACTACACCACAAGTCAAAACATCATAGAACGTGTTGTGCCCTTCTTCTTGAGTTGCTTCAAAAATTTGACTCCCAACTGTACTTGTAGTCTCAGTATTATCAGGCACCACACTTTACCTCTTGAATTCACTAGGACCTCTATTGAGAGCCATCCAGCCCTGACTTGTCCCAATATGCAACCAACTCTACTCAATTTTATAACATATGAATACCCTCTCAATAAAGCACCCAACGGGATCACTTCCCTCGAAGCATGCACCTATACGAGGCATAAATCACGAATTTTCCCTCAAGTTTGAACATGAGCCAATAAGGCTAGCCATAACATGCATTCAACAATTCATATACTCAATTACCACTCATGGTCCTTTTCTGTAGCTGCAATAGCCCATTAATGCTAATACCCAGAATTCACGCAGGTAATTAACCATGCGACCCAATCGTAAGCGGTGGGACTCTCCCACTTAGCTCAAGGCCACTATTACACAACTCTCGAACACATTAGAACCATTCTCTCAAGTCATTTACTCTTATTCAACTGCAGTTCACTTGATCCAACGAACATAACCACCTGTGCTCTATTAGCACTCTGACACCATAGGGTATAACCTCATTCCAATACAACCAAACATCACCCCGCTCCATGCACCGAGCATTCTCTACCGATGACATCCTAAAACATACTATGATTCTCACACGCCTACGAAGCACCATGTAGCCTTTGTCGAAGCTTTTTCCCTGCTGATAATAAAATGTAGAGTTTATTAGGGACACAGGGACATCAAAAGTCCCAACATCATACCATATGAGCCTCAACTCTTGCCCATCCGCAAGTTTTCGAGAACGTTTTGAATAGCACCTAAATACATCGCAGGCCAAATCTGATATGACACATGACCCATAATTTGATCGTTGATAGTGAAATCCTTTCACTTGGCACGAAGCCTTAAGGTACATCTTGCTAATCCATGATACTAGCTTTTAACATTCATACGTCTTCATCATAAGACAAGCCCAAGACATTCGTTTGGTACATGTCCTTCTTAAGACAGCTAAACCCATTTCCCCCAGTATCTCTGCTGGCTGAATCCTTCGCTAAATAGATATCTCATGTGAACCATATAGTCTTTATTACCACCAACTATCTTTAGATCTATATCCACCTTGTGATTCTATCATTACCGTGACGATTAGGCAGTTAAGTAAACCTTCTCAAGACCGTACTTATCAACCGAATGTCAGAACCTAGTGCACCCCCATGTGTACAATTGAAGATCTCTCAATTCTCTTGCATTATCGATATGGATGACACGCGGTAATAATGGTTGAGAAAATTCTTGACTCCCTTGAAATCATTCTGCAGCGTCACGAACCGTCGGCGCATACTTAATACCGAGCGCGAAATTTCAATACACGAGTGGATGCAAAAGAACATATGACATAGGCTCCAACTAAATAAATGGCACACGATAAGGAATTCCAAGAATTGAAGAGTTTCCTAAACAGTTACATAGCCCCTCGTAGGTAAATACAGACGTCTCCGTATCGATCAGTGAGAATCTAAGTAACCGGTCTATGTCCCGTGACTCCTACGAACCTAGAGCTCTGATACCAACTTGTCACGACCCTAGTTCACCAATCGTGAACATGTAATGACGGCACCCAGTCCCCACGACTAGGTAAGCCTAACACGTTGCGGAATATACCATTTTATGAACATTAATTAAGAAACAGCGGAAAATAGTATAAAAAGGAAATGTAATCCGAGCCGCTTGGCACATACACCCATCAAACACATTGTATAAAACACCTCCAAGACCCGGAATCCCACGAGCAACACAGACTAAAAGAGAGTACACAATCGTGGCTCTATGTGTAAAGAGTATCTAACAACGAAATGAAGGAAAACATCTACTAATACTATCGGAATAGAAGGAGGGCCTCCGGATCCGCGGACGTAGCAGATCATACCTCGAGGTCTCCCAAAGTGCTGCTGAATCACCTAGTATGAGCTTGTCTTGATGTACCTGGATCTGCACAACAAAAAAGTGTGCAGAAGAGTAGCATGAGTACACCACGGCGGTACTCAGTAAGTGCCAAGCCTAACCTCGATGGAGTAGTGACGAGGAAGGTCAGGGCCCTACTAAGAGAACAATAATATAATGATGACAACAATGATAAACAGTTTTACTAATAATGATTCTAAAATGACGACAGTAAAGTGGTTTCCGCAACCGTCTACAATTTAAGCTAGCAGCAAGTAAATAACTCAATAAAACTCAATCAGCAAGTCCAGGACCTGTGGGAATTGAACCCACAGTCCCATCAACAGTACCCATGGGTCTCCGGGAATCGAACCCGCAACCCATAATAGTATCCCTGGGTCTCCGGGAATCGAACCCGCAGCCCATGTCTCAATAAATCTCAGGATCTCCAGGAATCGAACCCGCAGTCCCTACCAATAACTCGGGATCTTCGGGAATCAAACCCGCAGTCCCTACCAATAACTCTGGATCTCAGTGAATCAAACCCGCAGTCCCTACCAATAACTCAGGATCTCCGGGAATCAATAATATCTCAATAACTCAGGATCTCCGGGAATCGAACCCGCAGTCCACATCTCAATAATATATCAATAGCTCAGGATCTCCGGGAATCGAACCCGCAGTCCACAAACAATATCACTCGGGTCTCTGGGAATCGAACCCACAGCCCTGGGATCTCCGGGAATTGAACCCGCAGTCCACCAATACAGACAATAAAGGAACGCACAGAGAGAATATAATATGTGTGAGCACATGATTTTTGCACCGGGCAAATAATTCCAAAATTAAAATAAATATGTTTTTGAGTGCAATTACTTGATTTGTTTGGAATTAGCTATACTTGTGTGTTTGAATAAGTAAAAATTAAAAATTAAAAAAAAAAAAATCAAAAAATTAGGCTAGTTAATTACTTTGTTTAACTAGTTAGATTTTAAGAAAATAAGCAAAAAATAGTAGAAAATTGCCAAAAAATACTAAATAATTAGAGTAGGTAGGAAATTAGGTTTTATATTTTTCCATAAAAGAAAAAGAAAAAAGAAGTACAAAAGAAAATACATAAAAACAATTAAAATCAGAAAAAATACAAAAAATACATAGGTTTAATATGACTGGGCCAGTTGAAACCCGTTTGTTTGGCCCAGTCCATTGGCCCAAGAGACGGCCCCGTCTGATCCATTTAATAATCAATCCAGGCAGTTCGTGAGAAGTGATCCAACCGCTCAGAAAATTGGGCGAATCAATAATTAATAAATTATGGGAGATTTGATCTGAGCCGTCTGTGTGACTTGATCTAACGGTTGATGGCCTTGGCCTCATAAGCGATGATGCGGCGTCGTTTTAGTAACGCGCATATGAGCCGTCGATCTCCATCAATTGGACGGTCGAGATTATCTGGGACGGTCGGCCTATAAAAGGGCCTTGTCTGAACGATTTTTGCCATTTACATTAACCCTAAGAGACTTAGCCGCCCCTGATCTCCTTCATCATCTGCATCAGAGAACCCTAGATCGCCATGGCGGCCACCACTCCTACGGTGGTCGCCGGCTCCTCTTACCTCTCCCCTTTTCTTCTTCTTCTTCTTCATTCCATAACACACCCAAAACTCAGAAAAAACATCCTGTTCTTCAAAGTCCCGGTCACCGGAATCCTCGCCGGTGACCACTAAAGTATGAACCACCGCATAAAACCAATGCCGTTCGATTTCGCTTCACTTGATCTATCCAACCATACTAGCCTTCACACTCGAATATGCCCCAGCCGTCTCGAATATCCCAAAAAGAGTCGTCGGAACCCTAATTCCGGCGACCCCCAAAACCAAACCCCTTCCAAAACCTCATCTTTTACACTCCTGAACACCCCATGCAACTCAAATCTCAAAAAAGGTTCCGTCTTTAAAGCCTAAAAGGAAAAACAGAATGAAAAATGAAAGAAAAAACGAAAAAAAGGGAATAATGAAGAGATTGCCAGAAGTCGGAGAAAAGAGAAAAGAAAAGAGAAGCAAAGAAAGAAAAAATGCGGTGAATAAGGAGATTTAGGAAGCTTGGGGGACAGACCCCGCAAGCTAAGTCCCTTCCCTTTGTCTGTTATTTGTTTGATTTTTGTGTTTAGCATGTCTTCTATGTCTTTTCTGATTTTAGTTTGCGTTCGTGATTTGTTGTTGTTTGATTATGTTCCCCATAGTTCTGTAGTTCACATTTCTTTTGTTGCTTTACTTTGTTAATTGTTGGCTCTGCTATACTGATTAGTTGTTTCACATGCTAGCCTAAGACTTTACTGTTTATTTTCTCATGTTAAGCGTTTCCTCTCCCTCTGTGTTTTATTTAATGTTTGTTGCTTGCTTATTATTATGATCATCTCTTCTGTTTTGTTATTTTTGAGGGTTTGAAATCCTGTGTTAGTCATATTGTCTTTGTTTCTTTGCTTTCATCTGTGTTTCTCTTATCTTGAATGTCTCAGCATGTCTTCTTTCTATCCTGTAGATTCTTAGTTTATGCTTCGCATGTTAGTTATAAGGTTCTTATATAATTGTCTCTTCTTTTGTTTCACATCTCTTGCATGTTTCTCTAATGATTAATCATAAGGTTTCTTTGCCTGCTTCTTTTGAGCCTGTTAATAATGGGATTTTATCTGATTAATTGTCCTGTTTTTATGGTTCTCTGCTACAAGTTCAGAAATTTCATCTTTCCCTTGTCATTTTGATTGTTGAGTTTTGATTCACTGCAAAAGCATGATCTTTAATCTGTATCTGCTATTTAAAATTAAGTTCAACTTACTATGGCCACTCTTGTTGCCTTTGGCTTTAATGGTCTATGATGGAATTAGGCTTCTTTTTTCATCCTGTTCATCTTCATAATTGTTTGCTACCAATCATGTTAAGTCATAAGAGTTACCTTGAATTTCCTTTGCTTCCTCCATCTTGTAAATATTGTAGTCTTTGGATCTATTTAGCTTTTACAGTCCAGCTTTCTCCTATTTGTCATGAATGCATAGTTTTGATAGTAGTTTAACTTCATTCTCTTCTCATCTTTACATTAAGTTGCTTTTGAAGTATCCTGGTTGATCTTTCTTGTTTCTTTTGTCACTGTTTCTCCATGTTCTTCTTTTCATCATTTTCATCTTATTTGTCATGCACTTGTGCTAGATTTAGGATTCCTCTTCACTGTTTCTTCATGTCTCTTCTCTTCTTTATCTTCATCTTGCTCTATCATATGCATACACAAGATTAGGATTAGTTCATAACCCTATGCTTTACCTGTCCTGTTTGCTTAGCATGATCTTAGGGTCAATACTTGAAAGTGAATTCTGATTACCATTCTGTTGAAGTCCATTGTTTTATGAGTCATGTTGATTGTTTCATGAGAATCTATGCTTATATGTGTAACTTGTGCCATGAACCTTAAAAGTTCTAAAGTTCTTCAAATGTCATATGACTTGAGCTAGGAGTGATTAGGTCGGAACTAACATGGATTCATACTTTATCACATGTAGTCTAATAATATGAGTTAATGGACTGAAATTCAACCTTATCAATTGTTTTCTCTGAGTTTGGGTTAATTAATCCATTTTATTTGATCATGTGTGTTTCTGTATGCAGTACATGTTGGTAATGATTAAGTTTTTTGCTATCTCTTGTTGATTATGAATGTCTGATTAACTGGTCAGACCTTAGGGGAATTGGTTATAGCTGTTAGTGTTAGTTTCCTTGAAAATGGCTAGTTTTGAAATAGGACTAAAACTGAAAATCATAATTAGGCTATAAGTTAAATAATTGGCCTAAGAATGGTCAACCTTGCAAGGGGTTGACCAATTCTATAAGCCCTAACACACAGCTCACTGTTAACAGTGGCTGGTTGTGCAAAAGGGGCTATGTTTGCAAATGCAGACTAGCCCAGGCTCTCTTTAGAGCCCTGAGCATGAAATGGCCAAACCTGCAAATGGTTTTGGGCCCAAATGTTCAGTAATTGGCCTTAATAGCCAAAGCCAAGTCTCAACTTGAGACTGGCTAAGTTTTAAATAGTTTAATCAAAACAATAAAACAGGCTATGCCTGCAATTAGCTTAAAATTGAAATAATTTGGTCTTAATTGACTGGAATTAGATTAAAAGTGGCTAGAACTGAAATGGTTTCTTAAAATAGAACTGGCCAGCCCTTAAATACTAATGCCAGGGCTGGCCATTAGTTAAATAGGTGCAAAACAAGCTGAAAATTGACCTAGGTAGGCTAGTAAATCAGCAGTGCCCTTAGGGGCATAATTGGGTATTAAAAAGGTAAAATAGTAACTAGTTAGAACTTAAAAGGGTAATGGAGTCATTCATGCTCCTGATTTCTGCAATTTTGCAGAGATTTAGGGGTATAATGGTCTCCTAAAAATGGGAAATCTGTAAAAATCTCAAACCCCTAAGGTCATACTAGTAAAAGGCCCTAAAAGGAATCTTTTAGAACCTTCCAGCACATGCTGGAAGGGTTTTTCATAACTGAAATGGGGTTTAAGTGTAGAATTGATAATTTTAGGAGGGGGGAAGTGGGATTAATCCCATACTTCCTCCCCAAGTATTCAGCCCTAAAAAATAGCTATAAATATCTCTAAGAAAGGGGCTGAAAGGGGGTTCCAACATTAAGTAATCTGAATTCATTTAAGCTGACTTTTGATAACAATTTCAGAGTAAAAACATAGCAATTTAGCAATAGTGTTTCTGGTATTCTTCGAGTGAGAGTTTGCTGATTTTTGTTGATTGCTGGGTTCGTTTGCTCGTTAATCTCTGGGTTTCTTTGTTGCTGTGTTGCTGTGTTGTTCTACGCATTTGGATCTTCACTCTACTGTTGCATTGGTCGCTTGAGTCCTTGCTTTACTTACCTGCCTTCCCCTAGACTCATCGGTTTCCTTTCATTTGATCCGGGTATATTCTTGTCCAGAAATCAAGCTGTAGAGACTGGTTTGAATGAAATGAAGATTTGAGTTACTTTGTTGTCTGCTTGTAATTCCGTTTTTAATTTATAGTATACTGCATTAGATAGCAAGGAAAAATAGAAACAAAAAACAATGTAATAGCTAGTATATGATAGTAGTAATGTAGTAGTAGTATGTCACTTAGTTAATTAGGTAAAATTCCTAAAACAAAGTCAAATGGCCATCACATGAGTCGATAACAGTCATGCTCGCCTAATTAATCTATTTCGTTGATCAATCTAGATTTGGATAAGTTAAGAGAAGAAACAATCGGATAAGGTAATAACTGGAGTGAAATTGGCTTTGATGACATCGAATAAGCTTGGTTTGTGTTAATATCAGTAGTTAATCATATCCTTGAAGTAGTATATTGATAAGAATAAGCCCAAAAGGAGAAAGTGTAGTTAGAAGAATTGGTAAATTATTTGCAACTGAGTCTGTATTACTACATAAGCTAAGTAGTATTTGAATCAGTAATATGATCATGTATATATCATTAAGTCAGTCTTAGATAATCAGAGTAGTCAAAATAAGTAATTAAACTGTTTAGCTAAATAATGCCATACGTAATTTCTTAGGTAGGTAACTTCACTCTAATATAAGTCATTTAAAGCAAAAGGGTAATAGGTGGTCGACTCTCGTAAACACTAACTGGTTGTTATTTATAGTTAACACTGGCCATTTTTGTATTGTAATTTCTCATCTATTGAATAAAGATTAATTTGGATTCCAATTCTTCACTTTGTATGTCTGCTTTATTTACAGTTCTTCATTTTTACTCTCGTCATTGTATACTGTCAATTGGTTTAGGCCTAAGACAAAACGTAGGCCTGAACTGCCCCTGCGAAATCGATTGGTCCGCTGAATGGAAGTCTGAAGATTGCCTGGGCTTTAAGGCTTGGGTAGGCCCATTGCTGATCTGATTAAGCAAATGAAGAATTTTGGCCCAATAACAATAGGAATCATACGGGCCTAGAATGGTTGGTGCAGAAATACGAATAAGGTAAAAACAATATAGCAAATGTAGTACATACAAAATAGGATTGAACTTTAAATAAATTAAATTGGGACGAGCCTCGCCCGAATAAACACCGGGGCCCCCTTTAGTAACAATATAATACAATTAGACTCGGGAAGACTATTAATTAATTCCATAGTCTTACCCAAATAATTAAAAGCCGATAGACGTTACTTTAGGGCACGATTTTAATATACCTTCCTATGAACGAGTGTGCACCTGGTGCGACTCAAATCCAAATCTCGGTAAAGCTGAAATACACCAAAAGTCATAGGCGTACTGGTTGCGGTATGACTCGAGGCGTGTTTTCGCGATACCGCAAATTCCTAAAAAATAATATTTAACGTAAAAGCATATTATGTTGTTAAAAACTATAATTGAGTCAAACAAAAATCAAGAACGACAGTGGAGCGACCGTGCTAAAACCACGGAATCCGGGAGTGCCTAACACCTTCTCCCGGGTTAACAGAGTTCCTTATCCGGACCTCTGCTTCGCATACATTTTAAGAGTCAAAATTCCTCGGATTCGGGATTAACCGGTGACTTGGGACACCATTGTCATTCCCAAGTGGCGACTCTGATTAATCTCTAATAAAATCCCGAACCGATTGTCCCTTAATTGGAAAAACTCCTTCCCTTACGTTATTTTATCCGTCTTGGGTAATTGAGCATCGGGGTATACCCTATAAGTGTATTTATACGCTTTTAAGTAGTGGGGTAGTAAAAAGGGAGGTGTGACAGCTCTGGCGACTCTGCTGGGGAACCAACCCTGAATTTCGATTTCAGGGTTTAAGAACTCGAGCTCCTTAGAACTGCCGTTCGCGTTTTTGTTTGACTTCATTATGTGATTTGAATAACATGCTATGTGCTTTATCGCTTTTGATATTATGTGAACTGTATATATAAAACTGTGCCGAAAACCCTTCTCTCTTCTCCCCCGGGGATGTGCTTACTGGTTGAGACTCCCCTTTCTGTTAAAGTCACCTTAAATTAAGAAAACAGAGGCCGGATAAGTTACAAAGCCGATTGACTCCGCGGGTCACCGGTACGTAGCCCCCTCCTCGATTCGAGTTGTCCGCTCGGGTACATGGTCTAGCAATCTATGAAACCGTAAGATTTTGAACATAGGTCTAGGACGATTATTTGCATCATATTTGACTTAGGGGACTCAACACAGGGGTTGGGTCCGTCTAGGACAAGTGACCCGGTATTGAAAAGACCGAGCATGCTATGTGTTGCATTTTATTGTCCTTGATCGTTATGCGGACCGGCGAAAATCCCGAGATTGGAAAAATTGTTGAAAGAGGAAAAAGAGAGAGAGGAAAATAATGATTTGTAGAAAATAGGTACATGGAAAATTTGAAAATTTGAAAAAAAAAAGAGAGAGGTGGAACATTTTTTTGGGTCAAATAATCTGACCGAACTACGCAGGTTTGATTCTCGCCATTAGGTGGGATACGTAGGCAACCCTTAAACGGGTCCAACCACACTTTTAGAAAAAGACCAAAAAGAAAAAAAAAAGATTTTCTTTTCAAATAATCGAGGTGATTGCTATTTTTGGAAATTGCCGAATGTTCCGAAAGGACGACGGAAGGCTGGTTTTGCAAAAATGGCCACTTCGAAAATCATTTTTCTTTTCTTTCATTCAAAAATTGAAAACTTGCATTGAAAAAAGATTTTTCCTTTTCTAAATAAAATCACCTTAATAAATGTGCAGGACGAGCACGATGATGAATGAACAATTTTCCCTAAATAAAATCCCCTTGGAGCTGAGATTATGGTGGCAGGACATGGGATCCGATGGTCAAGACTGGGTCAGAAAGTACTTGAAAGGCCTTACGGGGTTAATAGACATGGTTCCTCGAGGTGATGTGGTTAGAGCGTTGGTCACGTTTTGGGATTCGGCACACAACGTATTTCATTTCCCAGATTTTGAACTTACCCTAACTTTGGAGGAGATTGCCTTTTACATTGGGAAGACCGAGGTTCCGCTGAAAGGAAAATACCCGGTATCTCCGAGGACGGTGACAGTACATCGCTTCCTCGACTCTTTGAAAATTGCCCGGAATATTCATAATGAGGATCTGGCCAACGGGTTTTGTTCTTTAAGCTTCATCTACAATAGGTTTGGACACGTTGGGGGTTTCAACGATCTTACCAACAAATTATGCTGTAAGTCCAACCGGGCGAAATGGGAAGAACACCGGAGGTTCGCATTTTTGGTGGCATTTCTTGGAGTTGTTGTATTCCCGAGGAAAGATGGACATATCAATATAAAAGTCACCGGGGTAGCTACCACACTGATAGTACAAGAAAACTGTACTCTGGCCCCGATGATTGTTGCGGATATCTATCGTGCTCTGACTGCGTGCAAAGCGGGGGCTAGCTTCTTCGAGGGGTGTAACTTGATCTTGCAAATCTGGATAATCGAGCATTTGTGCCACCACCCTTCATTCTCGAGCTATGGTTCGGCCGATCGGACATGTTTGGAAGAGTTCAATGTGAGGACAAAGGAAGTAAAGTTGCCGGAAGGAGTCCAAGGTTGGATTGTATATCTTCGATCACTAACTGACGGTCAAATTGATTGGACGTATGACTGGTTACCTCTTGACGAGGTGATATACATGCCAACGGAGGGATCGCCGTTTTTGATCATGGGTTTGAAGAGTATACAACCCTATGCCCCATACAGAGCCCTGCGACAGTTGGGTCGGTGTCAGATTATTCCAAGAGATGGGGATCTCAGTGTGCAAGCTGTGGAGATTGGTCCGGACGGGCAATTCCCGGAAGCAAAAATCCGGCAAATCTGGAACGAATGCCAAAATTTGAAGATTGATACTTGTGTGCCGAATAGAGCAAAGGGGGAGATATCACCTGGGTACTCCACATGGTACCGACGAGGGGTTGAACACGAACGTCTTTCAAAGAGACCTCACTTGCAAGACATGATAGAGCAATCCGAGGAAAATCTGAAATGGGCGGCCAAGGAAAAAGAATATAAGGCCAAAATCAGTCTGTTGGAAGATAAACTGAGAAATCTTCATTTCGAAAGCGGCTTACAAACAGCATCCGATGAAGTGGAAAAGAAACAGCTGAAAAAAGAAAATGATATGTTGAAGGCTCAAATAGCTCAAATGAAAATTGCATCCGAGACCCCAGAGTTCGTTCAGCCCGAGATGAAAAGTTAATTGAGATTCTCCGGCGGAAAGTAAATGACTATAGCTTTGATTTGGACGTAGCTGAAAAAGAGTTAGTCAAGGTTCGGAAGCAAATGGGCAGAGACGCCGATGAAAGAGCTAAGTTGGTTCGGCAGCTACAAGACAAACATGATGTTGAAATAGCTCAGCTTAGAAAGAAAGTAATCTCGGCCACAGTCAAGAGTAACAAGATTATCAAAGATCTTGAAGAAGAAAGAGAGCACTGCTACACGACTATGGCTAGATTGGAATTGAAGCTGCAACAAGTGCAAAAGGACAACCAACATACCTTGGATGCTCGCGCTCAACAAATAAGTCGACTATTGCAAGAAAAAGGGGTCATCAGAGAAAAGGTTGTTCGCATCGCCCAATACATCACCCGAAAGACTCAGCTTTGTGAAGATATGACTCGGAGGACTTTTGTATCTGCGGTGAAGTTTTTTGTACAACAAGTCATGGCCGACCTGGATAGGCTTCAAAGGGGTTTAGCATATAGGCCCGCGGCAAGGCCGAACGATGCCTCGCGGGCACTAGGTGCATTAATGTACTCTTAGGTCATGCATCATCTTTTATTTTTCTTTTTTTTTAAAAAAAAACATCACTTTGTAATCAATGTTTTGAGTTATCAATGAGAAAACAAGTGTTGTTACCAATTCTTTTGCTTTATGTCATTTCCTTTGAATCCGCTAGGCAAATAAATAGGAACGATAATAAAAAAAAAGAGAAAGAAAAAGCAAGAAAAAGAAAAGAAAAAAAGAGAGAGCAAGAAAGGAGAAAAAGCAAAAGAGAAAAGAAAAGAAAAGAAGAAAAGAAAAAAAAAAGAAAACAAAAGAGCGGAAAAAGAAAAAGATGATGGAAGTGAGCAACGGCCGGGATGATGCATAACGACTCGAGCAAATGTGTTTGTTTTTAAAGTCGTTACATCTTATTCATGCGCTAACAACTAACAAGTGTTGATGTTTGTGAGTCCAGATTTTCTAGGCAACTGGCATACTGGCTACCCACCCATACAACACCAGATCCAAAAAGATGACAAAGGCTGTATCCCAGGAGATCGAGGCGACCATTGTAGACCCTGCTCACGAAGAAGAGATCGTGGATGTGGCGGGGATGAAAGAAGAAATGTACAAGTTAAGACAACAGATGGCTGAAATGTACCAGGCTTGGTCAAGAGGTCAACCACTACCAGCCTACCCTGCTAACCCTGCATATGTCCCTCCAGCCAATCCTAACCCCGAGCCACCAACAATGAACTCATCCTCCACCTACCCCGACTACCCTCACTACTATGCTTCCACCTCTCAAATACCACCACCTCCAGCCAAGCAGGTACCACCTCAGATACCACAAGTCGCTCCTGTATATGTGGCACCTCCGCCCGCTGTTATCCATAAATCCTCTAGTGAACCAATATTTCATATCCAGGATCCTCACTACTACCCTCCGGAGCCTACTTTCAGACAACATGAGTCTCACGCTCCGATGATGGAAGCAAGTGCCGGGCAGGAAGAGATGGCTCGGAAAGTGAAGAGTCTTGAGAATGCTTTCCGCAATATGCAAGGGTTGGGAGGGCAAGTAAGTGTAGCCTACAAAGACCTGTGTTTGTTCCCTGAGGTGCAGCTTCCTGCGGGATTTAAGTTGCCAAAGTTCGACATGTACAACGGACACGGGGATCCGGTAGCTCATCTAAGAGGATACCGTAGCAAGATGAGAGGCGCGGGAGGAAGAGATGAATTGTTGATGGCGTACTTCAGCCAAAGTTTGAGTGGATCAGCTCTGGAATGGTATACCCGACAGGACCATACAAGATGGTTCGTTTGGGATGACTTAGCGCAAGCTTTCGCTAGTCACTTTCAGGTACAATTTGGAGATCATACCCGACAGGTTATCCCTTACCAAGATGGAGAAAAAGCCAGGAGAGAGCTTTAGAGAATACGGTTTTAGATGGAGGGAACAGGCCGCTAGAGTGGATCCACCAATGAAAGAAGGGGAGATGGTGGATTGTTTTCTGCAAGCTTTGGAGCCAACATACTACGGCCATCTAGTGTCAGCAATTGGAAAGAGTTTTAATGAAGTTGTGAAAATGGGGAGTTTTGTAGAAGAAGGTTTGAAGACAAACAAAATTATGAGTTTTTCGGCTATCAAAGCCACCAATCAAGCTATACAGAGTGGAAACGGAGGAGTGATGGGAAAGAAGAAGAAAGAAGAAGTAGCAACCATTGAAAGTAGGTCATGGAGTCGCAACCCACATTATAACCCACCCAGACCCTACCGCCAACACCCACCAAGCCCAGCAACTCCATATAATCCACCACCACCATCTTACCCACCAAACCCCTATAACACACTAAGCCCATATAACCCACCACCACCACCATACTCACCAACTGTACCACATTACCACCACCCGCAAGCCCAAACCTACCCACCACCACCGCCTCATGTGTGGAGAGCTCAAGCTCCACACAATGTGTACCACACCCAGAACACATATCCAACCCCCAAACCTTACCGTAACCAAAATAGACCCAGGCCGGACGCTGATTGGAGGAACAAAGCAAGAAAAACATTCACTCCTCTCGGAGAATCATATACCAGTCTTTACCACAGGTTGAAAGAATTGGGGATGTTGAGACCAATTGCACCAAAAGTTCCAAACCCACCCCCGAAAAATCTTGATTCTTCTGTCAGATGTGAATACTGTTCGGGAACATTGGGCCACGATACTGAGAAGTGTTGGCAATTAAAGAATGCCATTCAAGATCTTATCGAGGAGAGGAGAATCGAAGTACAGGCTCCCGAAGCCCCAAACATTACTCAGAATCCATTGCCAAATCACCACGAAACGCATATGATAGAATTGGTGCAGGGTGATGGCAATCAAAAACCATCTCAGGCCGTCATGATGATAAGGTCGAGTGACAAGTTAGAAAAGGAAGTTGTGAAGGAGAAAGCAATTGTTGAGAAACCAAAGCCAGTAGTGATGGGAGGTTTAAAGGTGGTAGTTCCAGGTGCAAAGACGATCGTGACTGTGAAAGGAGCAAGTGCGGAGCCAGTAATCATTAAACCAGTAGTGCAAATGCCAGTGGTGAGTACGAAGACTGTACCTTGGAACTATAACAAGGTAGCAGTAGTTTACAAGGGAAAAGAGATTTCTGGTGAAATTAACGAAACGCATGGACTCACCCGATCTGGAAGGTGTTTTGCTCCAGAGGAACTGAGAAAGATGAAGACGGTAAAAGAAAGTCAATCGAAGAAGCCAGTGTCGGAGGAGGAAGCAGAAGAATTCCTTAAGAAAATGAAATCACAAGAGTACTCAGTGGTTGAGCAGTTAAGAAAGACCCCCGCCCAAATTTCTTTGCTATCTTTGTTGATACATTCAGAAGAACACCGGAAAGCTCTTATGAAGATTCTAAATGAGGCTCATGTTCCGGAGAAGATTTCAGTGTGTCACTTGGAGAAGATTACCAGCAAAATTTTCGAGTCTAATAGGATCACCTTCTCTGATAGGGAGCTGCCGGTGGAAGGAACTGAACACAATAAAGCATTGTACCTCACAGTAAAGAGTGAAGATTCAGTCGTGACCAGGGTATTGATTGACAATGGATCGAGCGCGAACATTTGCCCGCTGTCAACTTTAGGGAAGCTGAACATTAGCCCGGACAGAATCCGGAGAAACAATATCAATGTGAGAGGGTTTGACGGCGGAGGTAAGAACACGTTAGGAGATATTATTTTGGAAGTGACCATCGGTCCCGTTGATTTTACGATGGAGTTCCAGGTGCTCGACATTGCCGTGTCGTATAACTTGCTGTTAGGTCGACCCTGGATTCATGCGGCCAAGGCGGTACCATCTTCTCTACACCAGATGGTCAAGTTTGAATGGGAACAGCAAGAGATTGTTGTACACGGGGAGGAAAATGCTTGTAATGTGGTAGCACCATTTGATGGTACTGATGGGGATAGGGGTCCTTGGGTTTACCAAGTGACGGATGCTGTTGTGGTGAATAGAGTTGCTGAAGGAGAAAAGTTACCAACCCCTATGATGGCACCAACTGCTGTGATGGTGGCCAGAGAAATGCTGAGAAACGGATTTGCACCGGGAGGGGATTAGGCAAAACACTGCAGGGAGTCATTCAACCAGTTCAGCTTTCGGAGAATAAAGGTACATTCGGCTTAGGGTTCAAACCCACCTTTGCCGATATCCAAAGAGCCTCTAAAGCCAAGAAGAACTGGACCTTGCCCAAACCCATACCCAAATTATCCGACATCTTCATCAGGCCTGGTACAAAATATCAACCATCTGCTGCAACAAAGTGCATTGAGACCCAACTTGATGAAGAAATGCTTGGTTTTGAAAAAATGTTTTGGGAGGTGAATACGATTGAAGCAGGGGAAGGCACGAGCAGAATGGACGTGCAATTTGTGGGGCCTGGAGTCACATTGAACAATTGGGAAGCTACTCCTTTCCTTATCCGGAAGGAGTCTTGGTAGTTAGCTCAAAATTTTCATCATTGCTTTCCCGAAAGTTGTTATTTTTATAGTCTCCCCATTCCCCTCATGAAAAAAAAATCACCACGTATCCCGAACATTGTCCGTTTCTTTTATCAATGAAATGCAGTTTTTTTCCTTTTTTTTCACTTTTGCCTTATTTTTTCTTTATTTTTCCTTTTGTACAGTTTTGCATGTGTTGATTCCAATGCCATGTCATGCGTGAAGGATTCTAGACCCAATTCTGACAATCATGTTACTATACAAGAAATCGAGGAAGATAGTGAAATAGAATGTGAGGATGAGGAAGCCCTGGAGGAAATAAGTAAGGACATGAAACAATACGAGGAAAAACCCAAACCGAATCTAAGTGATACGGAATTGGTAAACTTGGGGAGCGAAGATGATGTCCGAGAAACAAAGATTAGTGTGCATTTGGAGGCACCCCTCAGGGATGAATTGATAAGGTTGTTACATGAATTCAAGGACATCTTTGCTTGGTCCTATGATGACATGCCCGGGCTTAGCACAGATCTAGTGGTACACAAGTTGCCTATCTACTCTGAATGTCGGCCGGTAAAACAAAAGCTGAGGAAATTCAAAACGGACATTAGCGTGAAGATAAAAGAAGAGGTGAATAAGCAGTTTGAGGCAAAGGTCATAAGAGTTACCAAGTACCCCACCTGGTTGGCAAATGTTGTGCCGGTCCCGAAGAAAGATGGCAAAACCGGAGTGTGTGTAGACTATAGAGACCTCAACAAGGCCAGTCCGAAGGATGACTTCCCATTGCCAAACATCCACATATTGATCGACAATTGCGCCAAGCATGAGATCGGTTCGTTTGTGGATTGTTACGCAGGTTATCACCAGATCCTGATGGACGAAGAAGATGCTGAGAAAACTGCCTTCATTACACCTTGGGGAACGTATTGTTACAGAGTAATGCCGTTTGGATTGAAGAATGCCGGGGCAACTTACATGAGGGCAATGACCACAATGTTTCATGATATGATGCATCGAGAAATTGAAGTATATGTGGACGATGTCATCATAAAGTCCAGAAAACAACTTGATCATGTGAAAGATTTGAGGAAGTTCTTCCAAAGACTCCGGAGGTACAGTCTAAAACTCAATCCGGCGAAGTGTGCTTTTGGAGTACCTTCGGGGAAACTACTGGGGTTTATTGTGAGTCGGCGAGGTATTGAACTGGATCCATCAAAGATCAAGGCTATTCAAAGTCTACCTCCGCCGAAGAACAAGAAGGAGGTCATGAGCTTATTAGGAAGGTTGAATTACATTAGTCGGTTCATTGCTCAATTGACATCAACATGCGAGCCGATCTTCAAGTTGTTGAAGAAAGATGCAGCGGTTAAATGGACCGACGAGTGTCAGGAAGCCTTTGACAAGATCAAGGAATATTTGGCCAATCCTCCGGTATTAGTACCTCCAGAACCAGGGCGACCTTTGATTTTGTATTTGACGGTGCTAGATAACTCTTTCGGTTGTGTACTGGGTCAACATGATGAGACAGGCAAGAAAGAACAAGCCATCTATTACCTCAGCAAAAAGTTTACGTCCTACGAGGTGAAGTATACCCAACTGGAAAGAACTTGTTGTGCATTGATTTGGGTAGCTCAGAAGCTAAAACATTATTTGTCAGCATACACCACGTACTTAATATCACGGCTGGATCCTCTGAAGTATATATTTCAGAAGCCTATGCCTACGGGAAGACTGGCCAAATGGCAGATTCTGCTCACAGAATTTGACATTGTCTATGTAACTCGTACGGCGATGAAGACGCAAGCTATTGCAGACCACTTAGCTGAGAATCCGGTGGATGATGAATATGAACCGTTAAAGACGTACTTTCCGGATGAGGAGGCAATGCTTGTCGAGGAGATGGAGCAAGAGGAGAGGCCAGGATGGAAAATGTACTTTGACGGAGCCGTCAACAGTAGGGGCGTTGGTATCGGAGCGGTACTCATTTCAAGTACGGGTCAACACTATCCCGTCACAGCTCAGCTTCGATTTTTCTGTACCAACAATATGGCCGAATATGAGGCGTGCATCTTGGGATTAAGGATGGCAATTGACATGGGTATTCAAGAGATTTTGGTCATGGGTGACTCGGATCTATTGGTACACCAAATTCAGGGTGAATGGGAGACACGAGATTTGAAATTGATACCATATCGGTATTGTTTGCACGAATTGTCTCAAAGATTCCAGTCTATAGAATTCAAGCATATCCCGAGAATGCACAACGAGATTGCAGATGCTTTGGCCACGTTGTCCTCTATGTTGCATCATCCGGACAAGACATATATAGATCCACTCCAGATCCAAGTCCGAGATCGGAATGCTTATTGCTTCGTTGTGGAAGAAGAGTCGGATGGAGAGCCGTGGTATCATGATATTAGAGAATACTTGAAAGCTGGCAAATACCCGGAGCAAGCCACCTGGAGACCAGAAGAGAGCCATCAGGCGTCTAGCCAATGGATTTTTCCTCAGTGGAGGAGTGGTATACAAAAGAACACCCGATTTGGGTTTATTGCGGTGTGTAGATGCACAACAAGCAGATGAAATCATGATTGAAGTACATGCAGGAGTGTGCGGACCCCACATGAGCGGATATGTTTTAGCAAAGAAGATCTTGAGAGTTGGGTACTACTGGCTCACGATGGAGCGTGATTGTATCAGGTATGTAAAGAAATGCCATCAATGCCAGGTACATGGGGATCTGATCCACTCCCCGCCTTATGAGTTGCACACAATGTCAACACCTTGGCCCTTCGTTGCTTGGGGCATGGATGTCATCGGCCCAATAGATCCAGCCGCTTCTAATGGGCACAGGTTCATTCTAGTTGCAATTGATTATTTCACCAAGTGGGTTGAAGCTAAGACATTCAAGGCGGTGACGAAGAAAGCGGTGGTGGATTTTGTGCACGAAAATATTATATGCCGATTTGGAATCCCCAAGGTGATTATCACGGACAATGGAGCCAATTTAAACAGCCATCTCATGGCGGAAGTTTGTGAAAGATTTAAGATCACGCACCGCAATTCCACACCTTACAGGCCAAAGGCGAATGGAGCGGTAGAAGCGGCTAACAAGAATATCAAGAAGATTCTCCGAAAAATGGTGGAAGGATCCAGGCAGTGGCATGAAAAGTTACCCTTTGCTCTTATGGGTTACCGCACGACGGTACGTACTTCTATCGGAACCACACCTTATACACTGGTGTACGGAACGGAGGCTGTTATACCCGCAGAAATAGAAATACCGTCATTGCGAATTATAGCCGAATCTGAGATAGATGACGATGAATGGGTAAAGGCCCGGTTCGAACAGTTGAATTTGATTGATGAGAAGAGATTGGCCTCAGTCTGCCATGGGCAGTTGTATCAGCGGAGAATGGCCAGAGCATATAATAAGAAGGTACGACCTCGAAAGTTTGAAGTCGGACAACTGGTATTGAGGCGTATCTTACCACATTGGGCGGAGGCAAAAGGCAAGTTTGCGCCGAATTGGCAGGGACCGTTCGTGGTATCACGGGTGTTGTCCAATGGAGCATTATATTTAACAGATGTTGAAGGAAAGTGCGTAGAGACTGCTATCAATTCGGATGCGGTCAAAAGATACTATGTATGATTCCTTTTCAATTGTATGTTTTGTATTTTGTTGTGATTTTGGAATTGAAATGACGAAGGCATTTTATTCTCTATCCAAACACTTTATCCATTGATAACCCCTTTGAGCCGTAATGAATGAATTCTTTCATATCCCTCTCTCGGAATCGCTCTAGTGCAACAAGATCGAAATTGCCAGAATGAAAAAATGAAATGATGGAAAAATGAAAAAAAAATGAAAAAAATGAAATGGAAAAAAAAAATGAAAAAATGAAAAAATGAAAAAAAAAAGAGAAAAAGACAAAAATCGGGAAAAAGTCAAAAGAACTCCATCTAACTTATGAAGTTGGATGAACTACGTCTGACTTGATCCCGAAAGGGTACGTAGGCAGCCTCTTTGAGGTTCAGTCACAATAAAGGAAAAATCCAAAAATTCCCCACATATTGAAACTGGGGCAGAAGTTATGTTTAATAATTCCGAGAGTTGTAAATATTTTTAACCCTCGTTGAAATTTTGAGCCTTTATATCTTTCTTTCTTAACCCGTCCAAAAGCCACGTTACAGTCCAAAGAAAGACCTTCTGATCAATTTTGAAATGATAACAAATACAACGAAGGAGGAGCGAAGCATCGGATAATACCCGTGGTGCAGAAAACGAAATACAAAAAGGAAAAATGGAAAAATAAAAAATGAGAGAGTCTCATCAGTGAAAACCTTAGCCGGCACTGTGAGGCGATTGTGAGGTTGAGAGAAATAAAATGAGAGAGTCTTATTGGTGAAAACCTTTCGAGGCACCGTAAGGCGATCGTGAGGACTATCAAAAAGAGAAAAGGCAACAAAAAGAGTATCGGTTTTGGGTCAAAGGCAATTCAGAGTCAGAATAATGATTGGAACGAACTGGGTCAGAGTTTAAATACATGGCATGGTCAACGGAATCAGCCAGCAAATACCCAGATAAGTTTCGTCATCTCTCCAAAATACCCTTACTTTTCTTTCATTTTTCTGCATTTCATTGTTTACCCTTTTGAGAGCTAACTACCGGCTCCTGGTAACGGAAGTTGAAACAACACTGGATCAGAAAGGATAGAAGATTGGGGAAAAGGAATAAACAAGCTTGGCAAACATGGCCAAAGAAAAGAAAACAAAACAAAAATGAAGAAATGAGAAAAATACAAAAAGAGTCTGCAAGGGACAAGAAGTTGAAAGTCATGCAACATGAGAAAGCAAAAACAAAGGAAGCAATAAGAAGTGGGGACGGCGGATGCCAGTTGCCAGCAGTTTATATCTAATAAATTTTGTTTCATGCAGGAACAAATTGTCACTAATCACTTTAAAGTGAATGTGACCAATGTGGAAAATTTAAAATACCAAAAAGAGAAAGTATGCCGAATAAGTGGAGAAATTCACAGGCAAGAGATAAGTTGGTAAAAAGAAAATACCAAAAAGAGGAAGGTAACATCTTTTAAAAGACACTCCCCGGTCCTCAGACTGAGAGAATATTTTCTGCATTTGCATTGTACGTTTAATTTCTGTTAGGCACCCACCTTCAAATACGGGAATATTTTCTGCATCGCATTGCACGTTTAATTTCAGTTAGGCGCCCACCTTCAAATACGGGAATATTTTTCTGCATTCGCATTGCACGTTTAAATTCTGTTAGGCGCCCACCTTCTAATACGGGAATATTTTCTGCATTCGCATTGCACGTTTAATTTCTGTTAGGCGCCCACCTTCTAATACGGGAATATTTTCTACATCGCATTGCACGTTTAAATTATGTTAGGCGCCCACCTTCAAATACGGGAATATTTTCTGCATTCGCATTACACGTTTAAATTATGTTAGGCGCCCACCTTCAAATACGGGAATATTTTCTGCATCGCATTGCACGTTTAAATTTCGTTAGGCGCCCACCTTCAAATACGGGAATATTTTTCGCATTCGCATTGCACGTTTAAATTCGTTAGGCGCCCACCTTCAAATACGGGAATATTTTCGCATTCGCATTGCACGTTTAAATTCCGTTAGGCGCCCACCTTCTAATACGGGAATATTTTACGCATTCGCATTGCACGTTTAATTTACGTTAAGCGCCCACCTTCTAATACGGGAATACTTTTCGCATTCGCATTGCACGTTTAAATTACGTTAGGCGCCCACCTTCTAATACGGGAATATTTTTGCACATCATGGTTTATACAATAAAAAAAAAGGGCCCACACTGGGGCAGAGAAAAAGAAAAAAAAGAGGTAGTTTGTTGTTTTGTTTTAAGCAGGTTCAGTTCGAGATCAAGAAAAACAAGAAAATCAACAAAAAAGAGAGTCAACAAGAAAAGAAAAATCAACAAAAAAGAGAGTCAGCATCGAAGAAAATCAACAAAAAAGGAAGATTCTGCATCACCGGAAAGGGAAGAAGAGCAAAAGCTAGATTAGGAACGATTGTAATTGTAGGATCATAGCTTAGAATAGCTTCTTCATTTTACATTTCCCCCCCCGGTGTAATAAGGAGTAAGTCAGCAGGTCTCAACAGTGTCAATCACAGTTCCCCTAGTAGTTTTAAACTACCAGACCATCTCGAACTACACTTACCCGATTCCTGTTTAGCCCGGGATATGTAGGCAACCTCTGAAGCAGGGTGCGATCAAACGTTTTTCAAAAATGCTTCATACGGAATGTGCCGATGTGCAAAAATCTCTCATTACTGCTCACTTGTCTTTGCACTGAAACTCTTCGTGTTCCCGAGCAAAGAGGGGCAGTTGTGAGCACATGATTTTTGCACCAGGCAAATAATTCCAAAATTAAAATAAATATGTTTTTGAGTGCAATTACTTGCTTTGTTTGAAATTAGCTATACTTTGTGTGTTTGAATAAGTAAAAATTAAAAATTAAAAAAAAAAAAATCAAAAAAATTAGGCTAGTTAATTACTTTGTTTAACTAGTTAGATTTTAAGAAAATAAGCAAAAAATAGTGTTAATTAGGGAAAAATAGTAGAAAATTGCCAAAAAATACTAAATAATTAGAGTAGGTAGGAAATTAGGTTTTATATTTTTCCATAAAAGAAAAAGAAAAAAAAAGTACAAAAGAAAATACATAAAAATAATTAAAATCAGAAAAAATACAAAAAATACATAGGTTTAATATGACTGGGCCAGTTGAAACCCGTTTGTTTGGCCCAGTCCATTGGCCCAAGAGACGGCCCCGTCTGATCCATTTAATAATCAATCCAGGCCGTTCGTGAGAAGTGATCCAACCGCTCAGAAAATTGGGCGAATAATTAATTAATAAATTATGGGAGATTTGATCTGAGCCGTCTGTGTGACTTGATCTAACGGTTGATGGCCTTGGCCTCATAAGCGATGATGCGGCGTCGTTTTAGTAACGCGCATATGAGCCGTCGATCTCCATCAATTGGACGGTCGAGATTATCTGGGACGGTCGGCCTATAAAAGGGCCTTGTCTGAACGATTTTTGCCATTTACATTAACCCTAAGAGACTTAGCCGCCCCTGATCTCCTTCATCATCTGCATCAGAGAACCCTAGATCGCCATGGCGGCCACCACTCCTACGGTGGTCGCCGGCTCCTCTTACCTCTCCCCTTTTCTTCTTCTTCTTCTTCATTCCATAACACACCCAAAACTCAGAAAAAAACATCCTGTTCTTCAAAGTCCCGGTCACCGGAATCCTTGCCGGTGACCACTAAAGTATGAACCACCGCATAAAACCAATGCCGTTCGATTCCGCTTCACTTGATCTATCCAACCATACTAGCCTTCACACTCGAATATGCCCCAGCCGTCTCGAATATCCCAAAAAGAGTCGTCGGAACCCTAATTCCGGCGACCCCCAAAACCAAACCCCTTCCAAGACCTCATCTTTTACACTCCTGAACACCCCATGCAACTCAAATCTCAAAAAAGGTTCCGTCTTTAAAGCCTAAAAGGAAAAACAGAATGAAAAATGAAAGAAAAAACGAAAAAAAGGGAATAATGAAGAGATTGCCACAAGTCGGAGAAAAGAGAAAAGAAAAGAGAAGCAAAGAAAGAAAAAATGCGGTGAATAAGGAGATTTAGGAAGCTTGGGGGACAGACCCCGCAAGCTAAGTCCCTTCCCTTTGTCTGTTATTTGTTTGATTTTTGTGTTTAGCATGTCTTCTATGTCTTTTCTGATTTTAGTTTGCGTTCGTGATTTGTTGTTGTTTGATTATGTTCCCCATAGTTCTGTAGTTCACATTTCTTTTGTTGCTTTACTTTGTTAATTGTTGGCTCTGCTATACTGATTAGTTGTTTCACATGCTAGCCTAAGACTTTTCTGTTTATTTTCTCATGTTAAGCGTTTCCTCTCCCTCTGTGTTTTATTTAATGTTTGTTGCTTGCTTATTATTATGATCATCTCTTCTGTTTTGTTATTTTTGAGGGTTTGAAATCCTGTGTTAGTCATATTGTCTTTGTTTCTTTGCTTTCATCTGTGTTTCTCTTATCTTGAATGTCTCAGCATGTCTTCTTTCTATCCTGTAGATTCTTAGTTTATGCTTCGCATGTTAGTTATAAGGTTCTTATATAATTGTCTCTTCTTTTGTTTCACATCTCTTGCATGTTTCTCTAATGATTAATCATAAGGTTTCTTTGCCTGCTTCTTTTGAGCCTGTTAATAATGGGATTTTATCTGATTAATTGTCCTGTTTTTATGGTTCTCTGCTACAAGTTCAGAAATTTCATCTTTCCCTTGTCATTTTGATTGTTGAGTTTTGATTCACTGCAAAAGCATGATCTTTAATCTGTATCTGCTATTTAAAATTAAGTTCAACTTACTATGGCCACTCTTGTTGCCTTTGGCTTTAATGGTCTATGATGGAATTAGGCTTCTTTTTTCATCCTGTTCATCTTCATAATTGTTTGCTACCAATCATGTTAAGTCATAAGAGTTACCTTGAATTTCCTTTGCTTCCTCCATCTTGTAAATATTGTAGTCTTTGGATCTGTTTAGCTTTTACAGTCCAGCTTTCTCCTATTTGTCATGAATGCATAGTTTTGATAGTAGTTTAACTTCATTCTCTTCTCATCTTTACATTAAGTTGCTTTTGAAGTATCCTGGTTGATCTTTCTTGTTTCTTTTGTCACTGTTTCTCCATGTTCTTCTTTTCATCATCTTCATCTTATTTGTCATGCACTTGTGCTAGATTTAGGATTCCTCTTCACTGTTTCTTCATGTCTCTTCTCTTCTTTATCTTCATCTTGCTCTATCATATGCATACACAAGATTAGGATTAGTTCATAACCCTATGCTTTACCTGTCCTGTTTGCTTAGCATGATCTTAGGGTCAATACTTGAAAGTGAATTCTGATTACCATTCTGTTGAAGTCCATTGTTTTATGAGTCATGTTGATTGTTTCATGAGAATCTATGCTTATATGTGTAACTGTGCCATGAACCTTAAAAGTTCTAAAGTTCTTCAAATGTCATATGACTTGAGCTAGGAGTGATTAGGTCGGAACTAACATGGATTCATACTTTATCACATGTAGTCTAATAATATGAGTTAATGGACTGAAATTCAACCTTATCAATTGTTTTCTCTGAGTTTGGGTTAATTAATCCATTTTATTTGATCATGTGTGTTTCTGTGTGCAGTACATGTTGGTAATGATTAAGTTTTTTGCTATCTCTTGTTGATTATGAATGTCTGATTAACTGGTCAGACCTTAGGGGAATTGGTTATAGCTGTTAGTGTTAGGTTTCTTGAAAATGGCTAGTTTTGAAATAGGACTAAAACTGAAAATCATAATTAGGCTATAAGTTAAATAATTGGCCTAAGAATGGTCAACCTTGCAAGGGGTTGACCAATTCTATAAGCCCTAACACACAGCTCACTGTTAACAGTGGCTGGTTGTGCAAAAGGGGCTATGTCTGCAAATGCAGACTAGCCCAGGCTCTCTTTAGAGCCCTGAGCATGAAATGGCCAAACCTGCAAATGGTTTTGGGCCCAAATGTTCAGTAATTGGCCTTAATAGCCAAAGCCAAGTCTCAACTTGAGACTGGCTAAGTTTTAAATAGTTTAATCATAACAATAAAACAGGCTATGCCTGCAATTAGCTTAAAATTGAAATAATTTGGTCTTAATTGATTGGAATTAGATTAAAAGTGGCTAGAATTGAAATGGTTTCTTAAAATAGAACTGGCCAGCCCTTAAATACTAATGCCAGGGCTGGCCATTAGTTAAATAGGTGCAAAACAAGCTGAAAATTGACCTAGGTAGGCTAGTAAATCAGCAGTGCCCTTAGGGGCATAATTGGGTATTAAAAAGGTAAAATAGTAACTAGTTAGAACTTAAAAGGGTAATGGAGTCATTCATGCTCCTGATTTCTGCAATTTTGCAAAGATTTAGGGGTATAATGGTCTCCTAAAAATGGGAAATCTGTAAAAATCTCAAACCCCTAAGGTCATACTAGTAAAAGGCCCTAAAAGGAATCTTTTAGAACCTTCCAGCACATGCTGGAAGGGTTTTTCATAACTGAAATGGGGCTTAAGTGTAGAATTGATAATTTTAGGAGGGGGAAGTGGGATTAATCCCATACTTCCTCCCCAAGTATTCAGCCCTAAAAAATAGCTATAAATATCTCTAAGAAAGATGTCACGACCCCAAATCCGGTCGTGATGGCGCCCAGCACATTGCTAAGCCAGCCTGACCAATTAATAACAATAACGGAGCTAGAAGCTCTCTTTAACCATTTAAGCAAATTAAATCACGAAGCAATAGCGATGCAAATAACGAAAACAGGGAACCAAGTCCCATAATACATCAACTCCCATAGACCAAGGGTCAAGAGTCATGAGCCTCTAAAGAACATAAGTGTATAAAGGTTTACAAAATACCAAGTGCGGAAAGAAATGTCAATACAAAATCAAAAGACAGTGGAAAGGAATATCGGGTCCTGCGGACTCTGCAGCTACCTCGTATATCCCACAGATGTCGCCTCGCACAGCTACTGGATCACTGCTGAGAGGTACCTGGATCTGCACACAAGGTGCAGGGAGTAAAATGAGTACTGCCAGACTCAGTGGTAATAAACAAGGGTAAGACAGCGGAGATAAGAAATCCGCAATAAAGCACTATGTAAAGCTATAATCAGCTACCCTGTCATAGAATCAATCTTCACTGTACCTGTTCCAACAAATACCAATAAATAGCATAACAGCTAGCAGATGTAGCTAAATGCAATGCAATGCATGATATGACCGCTACGGCGTGTAGCCCGACTCCAATTTTGGGTACCCGTGCTCACTGTGGGGGTTCGGACTCCGGAGGGGCTCCTACAGCCCAAGCACATCTCATAGAGATATTCCTGCGGCGTGCAGTCCGATCCAACATATATCCTGCTGCGGCGCGCAGCCCGATCCACTACTAGTCAGCTAATATGCAGATACAGCCTCGCAGGCTCAAAATAGTTTTTGAAAACTCTTTTATCATTTTTCAGTTGGAAAACAGTAATACCAAGTTCCAGAGATTGGAATTAGTATAATAACAAAATAGCTGCGGACTAGTAGTAAACTAGCATGTCTATATGATAAGACCATGATAACGATCCTCGCGGGATCCAATAACTGGCTCACGGCCCACATGTATAATCAACCGCCCAAGAAGGGGGTTCCTCGGCTCAAGAGTAGCCACTATCACAATATATATATATGCAACCATCCGAGAAGGAGGTTCGACGGCTCTAGAATAGCCAATAATACAGTATCAACAGGTTGGACTAATATATAGTCTCCAATTCATGATCGACCCCGCATTCTCAAGAGTGTGCGTGTCTCGCCGCTATATAGCGTCACAAAGTGGTATACCGGGGTTTCGAACCCGCTGGTCATCACCCACATCTATTACTCACCTCAATACAGCGCGACGACTACTCCGCAATGCCCTTGCCACGAGAATCAAGCTCCGCACGCGTAGAATCTGATCAAATACAGTAGAAACACAACAAATTAGGCCAATGAGACGACACCCAATCAATATAACTCAATTTACATCAAAATTCCCAAAGTTGTCAAAACCCGACTTTCGGTACGCTTGTCGAAAAATCACGAAAGTTACATATTCGGAACCCTCATCTCAATACGAGTCTAAGCATATCAATTTTACCAAAATCGGACTCCATTTGCCCACTCAAAACCTTGATTTTCTAAAGTCCAAGACTAGGGCTAAATCCTCCATAATTACCCCAAATTCTTCCATTTTCATGATATAGTTGCATGATATTATCAATACTAATCATAATATGAGTTCATAGTTGATTACCTGATGATTTCCCTTGATTTCCTCCTCAAAATCGCCCAAAATCGCCCTTAAGCCGAGACCCCCAAATGTTAAAATGTTTCTGAAATTTTTCTAACTTCTGGATACACTTACTTACAGCGATTTTCGCTTCTGCGGAACATTTTCCGCTTCTACGCTTCCGTATCCGCGACCAAAGGGTCGCTTCTGCGGTTCCAGGCCTAGCCGGCCATTTCCGCTTCTGCGACATACGGACCGCCTCTGCGCGTCCGCTCCTGCGAAGCCTCGACCGCTCCTGCGGAAATTTCCGCTTCTGCGGCTAAGTGTCCGCTTCTGCGGACACGCCTAAGCGGCTAGCCTTCCGTTTCTGCGATACTTCCCCCTTAGTCCTTGGCCGCTTCTGCGGCTCAAAATCCGCTTCAGCGGTGCCGCACCTGCGGCTCCTTTCCGCTTCCGCGATCCCAGCGCTTCTGCGCTCCCTTATCCGCTTCTGCGGACTCGCTCCTGCGACCACATTTCCGCAGGAGCGAAAATGACAGAACCAGAACTCTCAACCTGAAATTTCCATGATTTTTCTCCCGTTTAACCATCCGAAAACACCCCGAGGCCCCCGGGACCTCATCCAAACATACCAACACATCTTAATACCTTATTCGAACTTGCTCAAATCCTCAAAACACGTCTAACAACATCAAAACTCATAATTCGCATCGAATTCAAGCCTAAATTCCTCAAAACATTCCAAATTACACATTCAATCAAAAACCCGACCAAACGACGTCCGAATGACCTGAAATTTTGCAGGCACATCCAAAATCACCTAACGGAGCTACTGCAACTGTCGGAATTCCATTCCGACTCCCGGATCAAAATATCACCTACCGTTCGGATTTCGCCAAAATTCAACCTTAGCCAATGCAAGCCTATTTCTACACCGGGTCTCCAAATTCAATTCCGATCGCTCCCCTAAGTCACAAATCACCTTCCGGAACTAACCGAATCATCAGAATCCGATTCCGAGCCCTCTAACCAAATAGTCAACTCCGGGTTGACTTTCCTTATTCAAGTTTCCTTCACAAAGGCTATATGCCTCATTTTCAATCTAATTCACTCCTAACTCACCCGATAGGCTTTAACACTGATATAAAATCATAAAACATGTATTTACAACATAACGGGGTGGTAATTACCGTGACGACGGGCCGGGTCGTCACATTCTCCCCCTCTTAAGCAAACGCTCGTCCTCGAGCGGGTCAAGAAACATACCTGAAGTCTCAAACAAGTGAGGATATCCGCTCCGCATCTCCCGCTCGATCTCCCAAGTGGCCTCCTCCACGGGTCGACCTCTCCACTGAACCTTAACTGATGCAATCTCCTTGGACCTCAATTTTCTCACCTGACGTCCCAAAATGGCAATAGGCTCCACATCATAGGATAGATCACCATCAAGCTGAATGGTGTTGAAATCTAATACATGAGACGGATCTCCAATGTACTTCCGGAGCATAGACACATGGAATACTGGATGAACGCTGGATAAGGCTGGGCGGCAAGGCCAACTCATATGCCACCTCTCCAACTCTCCTAAGTATCTCAAAAGGACCAATGTACCTGGGACTCAACTTTCCTTTCTTCCCAAACCTCATGACACCCTTCATAGGTGAAATCTTCAACAATACTCTGTCACCAACCATGAAAGACAACTCTCGAACTCTACGGTCCGCATAACTCTTCTGACGAGACTGTGCTGTACGAAGCCTCTCCTGGATCAACTTTGCTCTATCCAGAGCATCCTGGACTAACTCAGTCCCTATCAATCTAACCTCACGAGGCTCAAACCATCCCACGGGGGATCTACACCGCCTGCCATACAATGCCTCATACGGGGCCATCTGAATACTCGACTGATAACTGTTGTTGTAGGCAAACTCAGCAAGTGGTAGGAACTCATCCCACGAACCACCAAAATCAATCACACAAGCTCGCAACATATCCTCCAAGATGTGAATAGTGCGCTCAGACTGTCCGTCTGTCTGGGGGTGAAATGCTGTACTCAACTCAACCCGTGTACCCATCTCTCGCTGAAATGCTCTCCAAAACTGAGAAGTGAACTGAGTACCCCTGTCGGATATGATAGACACTGGAACTCCATGCAACCGAACAATCTCTCGAATAAAGATCGCTGCCAACCGCTCCGATGAGTAGGTAGTACTAAACTGGAATGAAGTGAGCTGACTTGGTCAGTCTATCCACAATCACCCATACAGAATCAAACTTCCTCGCCGTCCGAGGGAGTCCGGTAACAAAGTCCATAGTGATCCTCTCCCATTTCCACTCAGGAATAGCAATGCGCTGAAATACACCACCGGGCCTCTGATGTTCATACTTAACCTGCTGACAGTTGAGGCACCGTGCTACATGTCTGACAATGTCCATTTTCATCTTTCTCCACCAATAGTGTTGTTTCAAATCTTGATACATCTTAGCGGCTCCTGGATGGATAGAATACCGCGAGCTATGGGCCTCCTCCAGAATCAACTCACGAAGGCCATCAACATTAGGCACACATATCCGGCCCTGCATCCTCAATACGCCGTCACTATCAATGGTGACATCCCTAGCATCATCATGCTGAACTCTGTCCCTCAGGACAGCCAAATGCGGATCCTCATACTGGCGCTCACGAATACGATCATATAGAGATGACCGAGATACAACACAAGCCAATACCCTGCTGGGCTCCGAAATATCTAACCTCACTAGCCGATTGGCTAGCACCTGGACATCATAAGCAAATGGCCTCTCCTCAGCTGGAATATATGCCAAGCTCCCCATACTGACCGCCTTCCGGCTCAAAGCATCGGCCACCACATTGGCCTTCCCCGGATGATATAATATAGTAATGTCATAGTCCTTCAGCAACTCTAGCCATCTCCGCTGTCTCAAGTTAAGGTCTTTCTGTTTGAACAAGTGCTGGAGACTACGATGGTCGGTATACACCTCACAAGACACACCGTACAAATAGTGCCTCCAAATCTTCAATGCATGAACAATGGCGGCTAGCTCCAAATCATGAACAGGGTAGTTCTTCTCATGCGGCTTCAACTGCCGAGAAGCATAAGCAATTACCTTTCCTTCCTGCATCAACACACAACCTACCCCCACTCTCGAGGCATCACAATAAACGGTATATGAACCTGAAGCTGATGGCAATACTAACACTGGAGCTGTGGTCAAAGCTGTCTTGAGCTTCTGAAAGCTCTCCTCGCACTCATCCGACCACACGAATGGTGCACCCTTCTGGGTCAATTTAGTCAATGAAGAAGCAATGGATGAAAATCCCCGAACGAACCGGCGATAATACCCCGCCAAGCCAAGAAAACCCCTGATCGCTGTAGCTGAGGACGGTCTAGGCCAACTCTGCACCGCCTCTATCTTTTTCTGATCAACCTGAATACCATCACGAGACACCACATGTCCCCGAAATGCTACGGACTCGAGCCAAAACTCGCACTTGGAGAATTTAGCATATAGCTTCTCCTCCCTCAATCTTTGTAACACAATACTCAAATGCTGAGCATGCTCCTCCTGACTACGGGAGTAGACTAGAATGTCATCAATGAACACAATCACAAATAAATCCAAATAAGGCCTGAACACACTGTTCATCAGGTGCATAAATGCTGCTGGGGCGTTGGTCAGCCCAAACGACATCACAAGAAACTCATAATGACCATATCGGGTCCCGAATGCAGTCTTCATAATATCCGAGTCCCTGATCTTCAGCTGATGATAGCCTGAACGAAGATCGATCTTAGAAAACACCCTCGCACCCTGTAGCTGATCAAACAAATCATCTATGCGCGGTAGAGGGTACTTGTTCTTCACTGTCACTTTGTTCAATTGCCTGTAATCAATACACATTCGCATGGAACCATCTTTCTTTTTAACAAACAATACTGGCGCACCCCACGGAGACACACTAGGGCGGATGAAACCCTTATCCAGAAGTTCTTGAAGTTGCTCTTTCAGTTCTTTCAACTCGGGCTGGTGCCATTCGATAAGGAGGAATGGATATGGGCTGAGTGCCCGGCACCAAGTCAATGCCAAAATCAATATCCCTGTCCGGCGGCATGCCCGGCAGGTCCGAGGGGAATACATCTGGGAAATCCCTCACAACAGGTACAGAATCAATGCTAGGAGACTCAGGCTCCCACATCTCTCACAAAAGCTAAGTACGATAAACACCCTTTTTCAACCATCTTCCGAGCTTTTAGGAACGAAATAACACGGCTAGGGACGAAATCGGTCGAACCCCGCCACTCAATCTGAGAAATACCAGGAATGGCCAACGTAACTGTCTTAGCATGACAGTCCAATATAGCATGGTACGGAGACAACCAGTCCATACCCAATATAACATCAAAGTCCACCATGCCCAACAATAACAAATCTGCCTGGGTCTCCAGACCCCCAATAGATATAACACGGGATCTATAGACATGATCCACAACAATCGTATCACCCACGGGGGTGGATACATGAACAGGTAATTCAAGACTACCACGAGTCGCACCCAAATGACGTGCAAAATAAGAGGACACGTAAGAATATGTGGACCCTGGATCAAATAGAACAGAGGCATCTCTGTGACAGACAGAAATGATACCTGTAATCACAGCATCGGAGGCAACTGCATCACGCCTGTCAGGAAGTGCATAGAACCGTGCCTGGCCTCCACCGGATCTCTCCTCGCCCCTGGGGCGACCACGAGAAGACTGACCTCCACCTCTACTAGACTGAGATGGTGCTGAAGAGGAGGGCTGATCCCTCTGCTGGGTCCTGCCCCTACGTAGACGAGGGCAATGTCTCCTCATGTGGCCAAACTCACCACACTCATAACATGCGCCTGGTGCTGGAGAAGTAGGTGCTGCACTCTGGGCTGGGAGGGCACCAAGCGATGACTGACCCTGCTGAAACCCCTGTCGACCACGACCATAAGAACCTCCGCTCTGCTCTGGGCGGCCTGAATGAGAAGGTCTAGATGAGCGACCTCTGCTATGCTGGGAATGCCCTCTAGATGGAGCACCACTGAAACTGCCCGAACCACGAGGCCTCTTGGCCTCCCGCTCCTCTCTCTCTCGGCGACGATCCGCCTCAATGGAGCATGCCATATCAGCTACCTGCTCAAACGATGATGACAGAACTCGCTCGCTGGTCATAAGAATACGGATAGAGTAGTTGAGGCCATCAATGAACCTCCTGATCCTCTCCCTCTCAGTGGGGATCATCCATGTGGCATGCCTAGCCAACTGAGTGAATCTAAGCTCATACTGAGTCACAGACATGTCGCCCTGAATCAACCACTCGAACCGGCGACGTAGCTCCTCGCGACGAGACCGAGGTACATATTTCTCTAGAAAGAGAGTAGAGAACTGCTGCCATGTGAGAGGTGCTGCTCTTGCAGGCCTACGCCTCTCAAACTCCTCCCACCAATCAAATGCGGGACCGGTAAACTGAAATGTAGTAAATGAAACTCCGCTGGACTCAAGAATACCAGCCGTACGCAGCATCTTCCGACACTTATCCAAGAAACCCTGGGCATCCTCGCCCTCAACGCCACTGAAATGGGGTGGCTGAAGTCTACCAAATCTCTCGAGACGACGCTGCTCGTCCTCGGGCATAACCTGAACCATATGCTCTGGAGCTGGAGCTGGTGCGGCTGGAGGAATAACCGGTGCAACTACCTGAGCGGGGACCGCCTGTGGCGTCTGAAGTCCCTGAACAACCGGGTCGGGTGTGCGAGCTGCAGGGGTCCGCCGACCACCCCCGGACTGAGATGTCGCTACGGTAGCGGTAGCTGAAACTACCGAGCCAAACCGGAACACAGCGATAATATTTGAGCAAGAGTCTCACGAAGACCGGGAATAGCAATAGATATAGTCCGGCCCTGAACTGGGACTGCTGGAGCATCAACCACTGGGGGCTGCTCCTGAACTGGTACAACGGGCGGGTCAGCCGGCACTGCCTCGGCTGCCCTACCTCTAACTCTAGCACGACCGCGCCCACGGCCTCTAACAGGTGGCAATGGAGGTCGTCCACCTCGTCCCGATGCTCGCGTTCTCGCCATCTGCGAGAGAATAGAATATAGAATTTCAGTTCTCAGGACAACAAGATCGCACGACAGAGTTCAAGAAAAGTGAAGTTTTCCTAAAGGTTCACAGCCTCCCGAGGATAAGTACAGGCGTCCCCGTACCGATCCACAAGACTCTACTAACCGGCTCAAGACTCGTGAGGCCTAGTAAACCTAGGCTCTGATACCAACTTGTCACGACCCCAAATCCGGTCGTGATGGCGCCCAGCACATTGCTAAGCCAGCCTGACCAATTAATAACAATAACGGAGCTAGAAGCTCTCTTTAACCATTTAAGCAAATTAAATCACGAAGCAATAGCGATGCAAATAACGAAAACGGGGAACCAAGTCCCATAATACATCAACTCCCATAGACCAAGGGTCAAGAGTCATGAGCCTCTAAAGAACATAAGTGTATAAAGGTTTACAAAATACCAAGTGCGGAAAGAAATGTCAATACAAAATCAAAAGACAGTGGAAAGGAATATCGGGTCCTGCGGACTCTGCAGCTACCTCGTATATCCCACGGATGTCGCCTCGCACAGCTACTGGATCACTGTTGAGAGGTACCTGGATCTGCACACAAGGTGCAGGGAGTAAAATGAGTACTGCCAGACTCAGTGGTAATAAACAAGGGTAAGACAGCGGAGATAAGAAATCCGCAATAAAGCACTATGTAAAGCTATAATCAGCTACCCTGTCATAGAATCAATCTTCACTGTACCTGTTCCAACAAATACCAATAAATAGCATAACGGCTAGCAGATGTAGCTAAATGCAATGCAATGCATGATATGACCGCTACGGCGTGTAGCCCGACTCCAATTTTGGGTACCCGTGCTCACTGTGGGGGTTCAGACTCCGGAGGGGCTCCTACAGCCCAAGCACATCTCATAGAGATATTTCTGCGGCGTGCAGTCCGATCCAACATATATCCTGCTGCGGCGCGCAGCCCGATCCACTACTAGTCAGCTAATATGCAAATACAGCCTCGCAGGCTCAAAAGTAGTTTTTGAAAACTCTTTTATCATTTTTCGGTTGGAAAACAGTAATACCAAGTTCCAGAGATTGGAATTAGCATAATAACAAAAATAGCTGCGGACTAGTAGTAAACTAGCATGTCTATGTGATAAGACAATGATAACGATCCTCGCGGGATCCAATAACTGGCTCACGGCCCACATGTATAATCAACCGCCCAAGAAGGGGGTTCCTCGGCTCAAGAGTAGCCACTATCACAATATATATATATATGCAACCATCCGAGAAGGAGGTTCGACGGCTCTAGAATAGCCAATAATACAGTATCAACAGAGGTTGGACTAATATATAGTCTCCAATTCATGATCGACCCCGCACTCTCAAGAGTGTGCGTGTCTCGCCGCTATATAGCGTCACAAAGTGGTATACCGGGGTTTCGAACCCGCTGGTCATCACCCACATCTATTACTCACCTCAATACGGCGCGACGACTACTCCGCAATGCCCTTGCCACGAGAATCAAGCTCCGCACGTGTAGAATCTGATCAAATACAGTAGAAACACAACAAATTAGGCCAATGAGACGACACCCAATCAATATAACTCAATTTACATCAAAATTCCCAAAGTTGTCAAAACCCGACTTTCGGTACGCTTGTCGAAAAATCACGAAAGTTACATATTCGGAACCCTCATCTCAATACGAGTCTAAGCATATCAATTTTACCAAAATCGGACTCCATTTGCCCACTCAAAACCTTGATTTTCTAAAGTCCAAGACTAGGGCTAAATCCTCCATAATTACCCCAAATTCTTCCATTTTCATGATATAGTTGCATGATATTATCAATACTAATCATAATATGAGTTCATAGTTGATTACCCGATGATTTCCCTTGATTTCCTCCTCAAAATCGCCCAAAATCGCCCTTAAGCCGAGACCCCCAAATGTTAAAATGTTTCTGAAATTTTTCTAACTTCTGATACACTTACTTACAGCGATTTTCGCTTCTGCGGAACATTTTCCGCTTCTACGCTTCCGTATCCGCGACCAAAGGGTCGCTTCTGCGGTTCCAGGCCTAGCCGGCCATTTCCGCTTCTGCGACATACGGACCGCCTCTGCGCGTCCGCTCCTGCGAAGCCTCGACCGCTCCTGCGGAAATTTCCGCTTCTGCGGCTAAGTGTCCGCTTCTGCGGACACGCCTAAGCGGCTAGCCTTCCGTTTCTGCGATACTTCCCCCTTAGTCCTTGGCCGCTTCTGCGGCTCAAAATCCGCTTCAGCGGTGCCGCACCTGCGGCTCCTTTCCGCTTCCGCGATCCCAGCGCTTCTGCGCTCCCTTATCCGCTTCTGCGGACTCGCTCCTGCGACCACATTTCCGCAGGAGCGAAAATGACAGAACCAGAACTCTCAACCTGAAATTTCCATGATTTTTCTCCCGTTTAACCATCCGAAAACACCCCGAGGCCCCCGGGACCTCATCCAAACATACCAACACATCTTAATACCTTATTCGAACTTGCTCAAATCCTCAAAACACGTCTAACAACATCAAAACTCATAATTCGCATCGAATTCAAGCCTAAATTCCTCAAAACATTCCAAATTACACATTCAATCAAAAACCCGACCAAACGACGTCCGAATGACCTGAAATTTTGCAGGCACATCCAAAATCACCTAACGGAGCTACTGCAACTGTCGGAATTCCATTCCGACTCCCGGATCAAAATATCACCTACCGTTCGGATTTCGCCAAAATTCAACCTTAGCCAATGCAAGCCTATTTCTACACCGGGTCTCCAAATTCAATTCCGATCGCTCCCCTAAGTCACAAATCACCTTCCGGAACTAACCGAATCATCAGAATCCGATTCCGAGCCCTCTAACCAAATAGTCAACTCCGGGTTGACTTTCCTTATTCAAGTTTCCTTCACAAAGGCTATATGCCTCATTTTCAATCTAATTCACTCCTAACTCACCCGATAGGCTTTAACACTGATATAAAATCATAAAACATGTATTTACAACATAACGGGGTGGTAATTACCGTGACGACGGGCCGGGTCGTCACAAAAGAGGCTGAAAGGGGGGTTCCAACATTAAGTAATCTGAATTCATTTAAGCTGACTTTTGATAACAATTTCAGAGTAAAAACATAGCAATTTAGCAATAGTGTTTCTGGTATTCTTCGAGTGAGAGTTTGCTGATTTTTGTTGATTGCTGGGTTCGTTTGCTCGTTAATCTCTGGGTTTCTTTGTTGCTGTGTTGCTGTGTTGTTCTACGCATTTGGATCTTCACTCTACTGTTGCATTCATTGTTTGGGTCTACTGTTGTTACTTACCTGTCTCCCCTAGACTCATCGGTTTCCTTTCATTTGATCCAGGTATATTCTTGTCCAGAAATCAAGCTGTAGAGACTGGTTTGAATGAAATGAAGATTTGAGTTACTTTGTTGTCTGCTTGTAATTCCGTTTTTAATTTATAGTATACTGCATTAGATAGCAAGGAAAAACAGAAACAAAAAACAATGTAATAGCTAGTATATGATAGTAGTAATGTAGTAGTAGTATGTCACTTAGTTAATTAGGTAAAATTCCTAAAACAAAGTCAAATGGCCATCACATGAGTCGATAACAGTCATGCTCGCCTAATTAATCTATTTCGTTGATCAATCTAGATTTGGATAAGTTAAGAGAAGAAACAATCGGATAAGGTAATAACTGGAGTGAAATTGGCTTTGATGACATCGAATAAGCTTGGTTTGTGTTAATATCAGTAGTTAATCATATCCATGAAGTAGTATATAGATAAGAATAAGCCCAAAAGGAGAAAGTGTAGTTAGAAGAATTGGTAAATTATTTGCAACTGAGTCTGTATTACTACATAAGCTAAGTAGTATTTGAATCAGTAATATGATCATGTATATATCATTAAGTCAGTCTTAGATAATCAGAGTTGTCAAAATAAGTAATTAAACTGTTTAGCTAAATAATGCCATACGTAATTTCTTAGGTAGGTAACTTCACTCTAATATAAGTCATTTAAAGCAAAAGGGTAATAGGTGGTCGACTCTCGTAAACACTAACTGGTTGTTATTTATAGTTAACACTGGCCATTTTTGTATTGTAATTTCTCATCTATTGAATAAAGATTAATTTGGATTCCAATTCTTCACTTTGTATGTCTGCTTTATTTACAGTTCTTCATTTTTACTCTCGTCATTGTATACTGTCAATTGGTTTAGGCCTAAGACAAAACGTAGGCCTGAACTGCCCCTGCGAAATCGATTGGTCCGCTGAATGGAAGTCTGAAGATTGCCTGGGCTTTAAGGCTTGGGTAGGCCCATTGCTGATCTGATTAAGCAAATGAAGAATTTTGGCCATATAACAATAGGAATCATACGGGCCTAGAATGGTTGGTGCAGAAATACGAATAAGGTAAAAACAATATAGCAAATGTAGTACATACAAAATAGGATTGAACTTTAAATAAATTAAATTGGGACGAGCCTCGCCCGAATAAACACCGGGGCCCCCTTTAGTAACAATATAATACAATTAGACTCGGGAAGACTATTAATTAATTCCATAGTCTTACCCAAATAATTAAAAGCCGATAGACGTTACTTTAGGGCACGATTTTAATATACCTTCCTATGAACGAGTGTGCACCTGGTGCGACTCAAATCCAAATCTCGGTAAAGCTGAAATACACCAAAAGTCATAGGCGTACTGGTTGCGGTATGACTCGAGGCGTGTTTTCGCGATACCGCAAATTCCTAAAAAATAATATTTAACGTAAAAGCATATTATGTTGTTAAAAACTATAATTGAGTCAAACAAAAATCAAGAACGACAGTGGAGCGACCGTGCTAAAACCACGGAATCCGGGAATGCCTAACACCTTCTCCCGGGTTAACAGAGTTCCTTATCCGGACCTCTGCTTCGCATACATTTTAAGAGTCAAAATTCCTCGGATTCGGGATTAACCGGTGACTTGGGACACCATTGTCATTCCCAAGTGGCGACTCTGATTAATCTCTAATAAAATCCCGAACCGATTGTCCCTTAATTGGAAAAACTCCTTCCCTTACGTTATTTTATCCGTCTTGGGTAATTGAGCGTCGAGGTATACCCTATAAGTGTATTTATACGCTTTTAAGTAGTGGGGTAGTAAAAAGGGAGGTGTGACAATATGTTTAACTACAACTTCACCGAAACTAGTGCCAACAAGTTATCAAGAAGTTCAAGTAAGTTAACTAGGCAATTAGACATGTTGAATCCTAGCTATTCATGCTTTTCTAACTAATACCGGGTAGAAGTAATGCTTTTATCAGCTAAGAGCAGGAATATCACTAATCGGACAATTCAAGTAAAGTGTGTGTTACAACAACCAGCGCATGTACACGTCCGTCACCTCGCGTACAAGGCATTTAAACTATCACATAATATCCTAGGGGTGAAAGTTCCCCCACACGAGGTTAGACAAGCCACTTACCTCGACTCCAGTACAAAACCACTAAGAGACAACTCTCTTGCCACAAATATCGACCTCCACAGGTATAGTATCTGATAAAAATCAATAGAATTACATCAAAATAGTCCAATTGGGCATTACCCAATCGAAACAATTCAAAATACACCAAAACCCACAAGTTGTCAAAACCCGACTTTCGGTACGCTTCTCGAAAAATTACGAAAGTTATATATCCGGGTTCCTTATCTCAACACGAGTCCGTACATATAAAATTTATCAAAATCGGACTCCGTTTGCCCATTCAAATCAATGATTTTCTATACTTTAGGCCTAGGGATAAAATCCTCCATTAGTCCTCTATTAACAGTGAAATAATCACGGATTTCACGATAAACTAACGAATTAAGGCCAAGAAACTTACCCCCGATGATTTCCCAATGATATCCCAGCGATTCCCCGTCAATTTCTGTCCAAAAGCTCTCAAGTTGCTCAAAAAATGGAGGAAAATGACCCAACAATCGCGGATATACTGCCCAGAATTTTCGTCGGTACTGTTCACGCGCGGACACTGTTCATGCCCGTGGGACACTGTTCACTGTTCACCCGCGCGGTTACTATTCAATATTCATAAAATGCAGCAGCTTTTTCAAAAAAAATTGCAGCACAGCCATTTTACACCAAAATGGTTCTAACTCCGTCATACGAACTCGAAATTCGACGATTCCTTTTCCTATGGCTTCGTAATTTCGATACGGATCCAGTGGTTCAATAAAAACTGAATTTAGATCTCATTTGCTCAGTCTAACATCAATTTCGCTCGTTAAACAATTAACTCACATTTCGCGTCAAAAACCCAATCGCGACTCGATGAAATTAAACCAAAATTTCCAGATCAGTCATATAATTCATGATTTAAATTTTCAAAGTCTCGAAATCAAATTTGGATCTCTAGAACTAAAATTAGACCTTTGGATCATTACATTTATGCTCAAAACGGCAAAAATCTTCCAAAAATGACCCGTTGGGCATCCGAAACACATCCGAGACCCCCGAGACCCCGACCAATAACACCAACCAGTCCCAAAACACATTATGGAGCTCGAGTCCTCAAATCACATCAAACAACGCAAAAATTATGAATTAACCTCCAATCCAAGCTTGATGAACTTTGAAGTTTCCAACTTCTATTTCCGATGCGGAAACCTATCAAATCAAGTCCGATTGACTTCAATTTTTGCACACAAGTCCAAAATGACATAACAAAGCTACAGAAATTTTCGGAATTACATTCCGACCGTCGGATCAAAATTTCACCTATCAACCGGAATTCGCCAAAATACTAACTTTGCCAATTCAAGCTTAAATTCTACACCGGTCATCACAAAAATATTTCGGATACACTCCTAAGTCCCAAATCACCTAACGAAGCTATCCGAACCATAAGATTTGCATTTCGAGTCCGATATCAAAATTTCCACTTCCGGTCAAATTTTCTCAAAAACCTTCAATTTTCTATCTTTAGCCAAACGACTCAAAAATGACCTACGGACCTCCGAATTCACTTCCGACCGCGCTCCCAAATCCAGAATAACCATACGGAGCTACTCCCAGTCTCGAAATCCCAAACGGACATCAATAACCCTAAAATGCATTTTAAGCCAAACTAATGCAATTTCTTCTAAAATGATATCTTCCATAATATGCGCCAAAACGCTCCCGGGTTATCCAAAACCCGATCCGGGCATACGCCCAAGTCCGAAATCATCATATGAACCTATTGGATCCTTTAGATCCCAATTCCGAGGTCGTATACTCAAAATTTCAATCCTAGTTCATTTCTTCAATTTTAAGCTTAGGAAATGAGAATTTTCATTTAAATTTGACTCCAAACTTCTTGAATTTTAATTCTGACCATACACACAAGTTAGTATACCTGAGATGAAGCTGCTCATGGCCTAAAACTGCTGAATGACGTGCCGTAGCTCAAAACGACCGGTTGGGTCGTTACATCTTTAATTTCATATTAGCCTTTACTGTAGCACTACAATATCTCAACTCATGTTACCACACGAGAATCGTACACAAGACCACACGGTCTAAAGCCCATAGGTCATTTAATACTCTCTCAATGTTTCCCAAAAGTACCACATTCTACAATACTTTATTTTGAAGAACTTCCTGCGATTTTTGAATTCGTTATCATTACTCTCCAGTATAGATACATAGAATCTCATCATTCACATATCATTACACAAGTCTTGATCCCTTCTAACGAAACCACCGTCTTTAGCCACATACACAATCTTAAGACACCTTACCGTTACCAGCAAAATCTTGAACACCGAAAGGCCATTCTCGGGCGTCATTCACGCTTATTCAATTATAATTCAACTATTTTATTGGATAGGACCACTCGTGCCCTGTTAGAACTCTGGCACCGCAGAACATGATTACATACAAATGCATTTATCTATCTTTCCTTCCTATACACCGAACATTCTTACCAACAGCAGTTCATACCATCCTATTATTTCTTCATATCTACGAAGCACCATAACCTTTATCAGAATTTCCCAACATACTTAGAGACAGAACCAACATAGCACACAACAGTGCAATCAGTTAATCAATAACAACCTCCCTAACTTGGCTCAGAGCCATACATCAAAGCACTTTTAGCCGCTCATAGCATTCTTTACTCAAATGATGCCACTATGTTATGGTGAGATTAAACTCATGTGATTTACAAGCTTGACAAAGACTCGAATCATCAGAGACCTTAACCCTTCTGCAATTCTTGCATTTATACACACACCACAGTTAAGCCTACTCTCTTAAGGTGACAGAAATCTTTTCTAAGTCCCAAATTTTTTCAAAATTTTTGCCAGAGTTTCCTTTGTAAATTGGCCTATCCACCTGCCAGAGAATCACCAAACCATTCTAACAATACATCCACAACTCAACAAGACATCACAATGTAATTCAACAACATTAAATCTCAATACTATACGAATCATATTATCACAATTTATACCTGAACCTGCGCTACACCTGCTCACATCATAACACATATCAAATACCTTTCAATTACACATCCGAATCCACCCACCTACTTTGCATCAATCTACTATTTCAGTACAATACCTTCCACCAGGATATACATAGCATAATCACTCTAGTCTTCCTGAGTCTAAACTCGTTTTACTACACGTAAGGCTCTTTACCTTCCAACTAAGAGATATGATAAATATTCACCACACCCATAGCTCGGGGCTACGTAACAGATTACAATAAGGATCTAACACCTGGCAGCTCGTACATTATTAAGCTGCCATTTCCATAGTTAGGAACAATATCGATCACACGAAATTTCGTAATACCAGTTTGTAAAATCAGCACTTTGGTGCTCATGTCATAGACAAAGATCTGGCCTCAAGTCCTCCCGACTGGCCCAACATGAACTCACAAAGATTATATCTCGCCCCTCGACCAGGGAATCACAAGCCATCAAGGCAATCATATTACTGAGCGTTCGAGTGCGCGTACAGGCGTATGGAAGGAATTTCCAAGAATTATATCTCAAGCTGAATCAAGTACGCACGATAAGAATTCCAAGAAATGTGAAGTGTTTCCTAAAGGTTTGCAGCCTCCCGAGGATAAGTACAGGCGTCCCCGTACCGATCCACAAGACTCTACCAACCGACTCAAGACTCATGGGCCTAGTAACCTAGGCTCTGATACCAACTTGTCACGACCCAAATCCCGGTTGTGATGGCGCCCAACACACACCTGCTAGGCAAGCCCGACCATTTACACTCTCACCCGAGCATGAAGCTCAAATCAATTACCTGGATATTATTTCAACAATAAAGCTAAACTGAATAACCACCCAAAGATCTAGGGTCACGAGTCTAGAGCCTCTAAACATGATCGGATAACAATATCTAAACCAAATACTCAAGTATGAATAATGTATATACAAAGGAAAACTGGAATAAGAAAAGAAGCCAGTTCCTGCGAACGCCAGCAGCTACCTCAGCAACTCGGATAAATACTGATAAAAGCTGGAGTGCTCGTCTAAGGGTATAAAGTGGGCCGGTCCCGGACCGGGACCGGACCGGGACCGCGGGCCTGGCGGTCCCAACGATCCTGGTGGGCCGGTCCTGCCGAGCCGGTCTTCAAGCCGGTCCTAAAGCCCGTGACGGGCCGGTCCTTACGCGTAGGACCGCAAGACCGGGACCGCGAAGACCGGGACCGGGTAGCGGTCCTGGGCCGGTCTTCGCGGGCCTGGCGGGCCCCAACCGGTCCCAACGGTAATATTTAAAAAAATTTTTTTTTTTTTTTTTTAAAAAAAAAATGGCCCAACGGCCAGATTTAAAAACTAGCCGTTGGAGGTCAAAAATAGCCGTTTTTGGCTATCAAAATTTTGCCAAATGGTCCCCAAACTTTAATATAACCCCAAACTTTATATAATTACACTTTTTCCCAATTCTCAAAATTTAGCCGTTTTTGGATGACGCTTACGAAGAAATGATTGCAGAGCTTGTTGAGGATGCTGCTTCGCCGGGAAGTGGTGATGAACAAGCTTCTTTTCCACCACCGCCAACGGAACCTCCTCCAAATCTTGAAGGATTTTTGAGATTTGTTAGAGATATGTAGATTGTGTTGTAAATTGTACTTTGGCACATCTTATTTAGTTTTTTTTTTCTTTTAATGGTGGTATTAGTACCTTGTTGTGCTCATTCCATTGGGGAGAGAAGATTAATAAAGATATGTCATTTTTAGTAATAAAAATTATTACACAAGTTTTTGATTTATCTCTTAATACAATATATATATCTATTTCATACATATACATATAATATATATACATAATATATATTATATATATACATAACATATAAACTTAATACATATATATAAGTTAAGTTTATATATGTTAAGTATATATATATATTAAGTTTATATAATACTTACCATATATATATATATATATATATATAACTTAACTTATATATATAACTTAACTTATATATATACTTAATATAATATATATATATATATATATATATATATATATATATATATATATATATATTATATATATATATAACTTAACTTATATACTTAACTTATATAAACTTAATATATATATATACTTAACATAGATAAACTTAACTTATATACTTAACTTATATAAACTTAATATATATATATACTTAACATATATAAATTTAACATATATAAATACTAAACATATATATACTTAACATACATACATATATATATATATATATATATATATATATATATATATATATATATATATATATATATATATATATATATATATATATATATATATATACATATATATATATATATATATATATATATATATATATATATATTTAACATATATATAGTTAACATATATATACTTATTAAATAAATTTTTTTTTATTAAAAGCCCACGAAGCCCACGAAGCCCGCCAGGCCCGGGACCATGTGGGCTTAGGCCCGTCACGGGCCGGTCTTACCCACCAAGCCCACGAAGATCGGGACCACCAGGCCCGGGACCGCCAGGCTCGGGACCGCGAGGCCCGGGACCGTTTAGGACCGGGACCGCCAGGATCGGGACCGCGAGGCCCGTTTAGGCCCGGGACCGGCCCAGAATACACCCTTATGCTCGTCAAAACTACTCACCTCTAGCCGGTCGTAGACTCGTCCGCAATGCCCTTTCCTTTGGAATTCGCTGCCTCGCATGTTGAATCTATTCAAACCACAATAATTGTGTCAAATACGGGTCAAAGAATCATAACCCATTTCAATTTACATGAAATTCGCATAAATATACTAAGTTGGTAAAAACTCGACCCCGGGCCCGCTGCTCGGAAAATTCCGAAATTAGTACCAACGCGATCCTCATCTCGCCACGAGTCCGTGCATATAAAATTTATCAAAATCGGAGTTCGATTGGCCTTTCAAAACCCAAATTTTCGTTTTCAATTTCTAGGCCACAATCCTTCACAATTTCTACCAAAATTCATGAAGATTGATGTTAATTCTACCATAAAATTATGTTTTTGAGTCAAGAATCTTACCTCCGATGTTTACCCGGTGAAATCCCCTCTTGAAGCTCTCCAAAATCATCCAAACGAAATGAAATCAATGAAAGAAATAACCCAATTTCGTGTAATAAAGAATCTGACTGTGCTTCGTCGGGTTGTACCCTGCACCTGCGATGTACAAGTTGTACATCCTATTGCTCCAGCAGTCATTTTCCGTCGATCATAACTTCTAGTACATATGTCCAAATTACGAGTTCTTTAGCTCTCTGGAAACTAGATACGATGTTCTACAACTTTCGTGTTTTGCACTTTTTGTTATTCCTTATAGATTACAAAATATTAGCTCTCAAAGTAGCCGAAAATTACTGAAAATCTGCTGCAATTAGTGCAGCAATCAGCTGCTCACTTTGGCTCTAAATGGCTCGTTTGGACCCCCGAATTCATCCCGAGGCCCCCGGGCCCCCAACAAAAACCACCAACATACTCCATAACACGGTGAAACTTGTTCGAATTATAAAAACACGCCCTTAAACACGGAAAACATCGAATCCAAGCAAATTCAAGCCTAAGTTTTCATTTAAACTTCCGCAACCAACATTCGATCAAAAACCCGACCAAACGACCTCCGAATGACCTGAAATTTTGCAGGCACATCCAAAATCACCTAACGGAGCTACTGCATTTGTCGGAATTCCATTCCGACTCCCGGATCAAAATCTCACCTATCGGTCGGATTCCGCCAAAATTTCAACTTCGCCAAAATAGGCTAACTTCTTCACCGGACCTCCAAAATTACTTTCGATTGCGCTCCTAATTCTTAAATCATCCCCCGAAACTAACTGAATCATCGGAATTCTGTTCTGATCCCTCTAACTCATAAGTCAACATTGAGTTGACTTTTCCAACTTAAGTTTTCCTTAAAGAGATTAATTGTTCCATTTCCTACCAAAATCGATCCGAATTGACTCAAGATTTGCACACAAGTCTCACTCGACATTACGGACTTGCACAAACTTTCGGAATAGCATTCCGACCCCGATATCAAAATTTTCACTTCCGGTCGAATTTTCTAAACCTTCAAATTCCTATATTTTGCCAAATGACTTCAAAATGACCTCCGGACACCCGAATTCACTTCCGATCGCGTTCCCAACTCCAAAATCACCATATGGATCTATTCGCAGACTCGGAATCCCCAACGGACATCTATAACTCTAAAATGCCTTCCAACCCAAATTTATGAAATCCTTCTAAAATACTAACTTCCACCATATACGCCGAAATGCTCACAGGTTATCAAAAACCAAATCCGGACATACGTCCAAGTTTAAAATCATCATACGAGCATGTTGGAACTTTTAGATCCCAATTCCGAGGTCATTTACTCAAAATTCCAATCGTAGTTCATTTCTTCAATTTTAAGCTTTCAAAATGAGAATTTCCATTTAGATTTGACTCCAAACTTCCTAAATTTGAATTCTGACCATACACACAAGTCAATATACCTGAGATGAAGCTGTTCATGGAATCAATCTGCTGAATGACGCGCCAGAGCTCAAAACGACCGGTCGGGTCGTTACAACGTGCAAGCACAGAAAGGATCATTCAAAAAGTCTAAAGAGAAGGACAAGATGTAATAATAATCTTGTTAAAAAATTGTTAAAAATGGACAAGAAATAAGACTTTTCCACTTTATTTGTTTTATTCTTATCAGCAGACAAAATAATTGGCTGCTTTTTGTAAGGGCCCGAATGTGAGTCCCATAGAGATTCCTTTTGTTCCCCTGGTCCGTCTATATAAGGACCACTCCCTTTATTCATTTGGAGCAAGCCAAGTTTTGGCAAACTCTCTCTTCTCTCTCTTTTCTCTCTCTCTGTAACATATTATCTCAATAAATAAAGTATTGTTTTTATATTATCCGGCGTCTTCTGGTGACATCATCGTCCTTTCCGATCAGGTACTATTCCGATCTCCCTTCTTCTTCTCTTCAGATGATAGTCGGAACTATTTCCGGCTAAGTTTGTTCATATCTATGTTGAAACTCCGGTAACTACAGTAAGTATGTCATGATTTTATCTAGACTCAATCATAATATTATGAGTAGGTTATCATAGATCTCAGCCTTATATCCTTTAATTTAAGAGTTGACTCGGTTCAAAGGTGGTGGAACAGTCGATTCCGGCACCGTCTACAGTATAACGAGCAGTGGTGTATTGTAAGTCCCCGCTTAGCTGTGTTGCGTTTAGGGGCAATAATTGATACCACAGTTAGAACTGTTATTACTGTAGACGATATCGGAAAACAAACAGGTGTAACGACCCGACCGGTCGTTTTTGAAAAATTATGCCCCGATCCCCAATCTAACTATTTCCCTAAGTTCATTTCTGTTATTGTAGTTCGCCGGGAGGATCAGTTATAGAATTTGAAGCGTTTTGGGACACTTAGTCCCTAAATGAGAGCCTTATAGTTGAAAAAAATAGCCCGTATTTGGAATAGCATTAAGACGACCTCGGAATGGAAATCCGATGGTTCCATTAGCTCCGTTAGGTGATTTTGGGGTTGGGAGCGCATTCGGAATGTATTTTGGAGGTCTGTAGCTCAATTAGGCTTGAAATGCCGAAGTTTGAAATTTTGGCGAGTCCGAACGATAGGTGAGATTTTGATCCCGGGGTTGGAATGGAATTCCGACAATTTCGGTAGCTTCGTTATGTGATTTTGGATATGTTTGCAAATTTTCAGGTCATTCGGACGTCATTTGGTCGGGTTTTTTATTAAATGCGTGTTTTGGAAGTTTTAGAAGAACTTAAGCTTGAATTCGATGTAATTTGATGGTATTGGCGTTGTTTGATGCATGTCGATGATTGGAACAAGTTTGCATGATCTTTTAGGAGGTGTTAGTATTTTTGGTTGAGGTCCCGGGGGCCTCGGGGTGATTTCGGATGGTTAACGGGAACTTTTGAAGTTGGAAAACTTCATAATAGGCGAAGATGTGAGTGTGTACAAGACCTCACTTCAAAACGATCATATCTCCCGTTATACAAAGATTTGTGTGAGCTACAACCTATCAAATTAAAGCCCTTTGAGTCTAGTTTACAACGCAACAAACCGTTCGTCATTTGGAGGTGTATACAGAAAGTTATGACCATTTTTCTGGGCATGTGTCAGTACCGCGGCCTTAGTGCGGGAGCGCTAGTAGCCCGCGCTAATGGATTATTGTCTGCCTCAACCCGCGCTAATTAGCGCGGGCGCGCTAGTAGCAGGCCCCAAAATAACCCAAGACCGGGTATAGAGGGTTCCAAAGTCATTTTTGGGGCAAGGGCTTGCTCTCTCAAGAGGAATCCGACCTACTCTTCATTTCTATGATCCAAGGTAAGATATTTGGAGTATTTTGAGTTGATTACTACTCCTAAACACTTATATTAACATGGATTAATCTTGAAAATCTTTATATTTTCAAGAAATTCCTTCAAGAAATCAAAAGGGTGTTTTGCAAGATTTCTTCCAAAAGGTAAATCCTACACCTTAGACTTATATATATGGATATATTATGGGAATATGAGTATGAATCAAGTATTACAACTTATGGCATGGTAATTGGAAGTCATAAATTCCCAATTTAAATACATGAACATGGTAGGGATTTAAAGGTGTTTATTTGATGGAATTTTTGTTGGTTGGGTGTGAATGGATGACCATACATGTGTATTTTGAAGTTATAAATTGGTTAGGAATGATGGTGAGATGAATTGTTGGTTAATGGTGATAGTTGGAAGAACCAATACTATAGTTATGAGGTAAAAATAACCATGCCTACAAGGTGTTTGATAATATGCCCAAATGGCATAACTTATGGAATTTATTATCAATATTGGCCCAATTGAATGTTGAATTGTAGATTGAAGTTACATAACTATATTGGATCATCGTAGTATCATAAAGGAGCGAATTTCGGATATGTATGGCTAAAAACCCCGTCTTTTAGAAATCGAGCTTCATCGATGTTTGTGTGATCTTGGTCATTTTTCATAATTTTTCGTATTAGCTTAGAATTTAATTGTAGAATAAATTAATTGAATTATTATTTATAATATGCAATTTAATTGGATAGAGTTGAGCCCCTCGGAGTCGGATACTCATGGCAAGGGAGTCGTTTCTTAGCGGTTTTGTACCGGAATCGAGGTAAGTGGCTTGTCTAACCTCGTGTGGGGGAACTTTCACCCCTAGGATATTATGTGATAGTTTAAATGCCTTGTACGCGAGGTGACGGGCGTGTACATGCGCTGGTTGTTGAACACATACTTTACTTAAAATGTTCGATGAGTGATATTCCTGTTTTAGCTGTTAATTCGATATTCTTACCCGGTAGTAGTTAGAAAAGCATGATTAGGTAGTAATTAACTGTCTAGTTGCCTAATTGTCTTACTTGAGCTTCTGGATAATTATTGGCACTATTTATCGGTGAAGTTAAGCATATTATATTCTCTCCGTGTATTCCTTTATTT